>RJWH01000097.1:1248569-1601790 GCA_004363575.1 Solenodon paradoxus
AGCAGCAAGGGTGCTCCCATTTTAGCAAATGAGCTATATAGAGACCTTGAGAATCTATAGGGCTAGAGTTTACAAATGCTAACAAGCAGCAGTTACCTGGATAGATTAAATTCTGTTTGGTTTTGAACACCCATTTTATGCAAAGCACCCCCATCTCATTGATTTATCACTTACTGTTTCTCACTTATCAACTCCTGTTACCTACCACTCCAGTTGTAGTGGTCTGAATGTAAAGGTCTGATCTGATCCTTAGCCTATTATCTTATATGGTAAAGAAAATACACATGAGCTTTTCGTTCTTCAAGCCAAGCAAATTAAGAACATTTTGCAATATCGAGTAAATACACAGGACACTTGCAGGAGTAAAAGAAAAGAGTGCTGCAAGTCAACCGTAGGACCTAAGGTTCACATGTTCCCCAGATCAAATATGATACACAGATGTTGTCCAACAGCGCTCCTCTCTCATAACTTCTCTCTAGGCAGCTTGACTCCATGTCATACAACATTTTTTCTTCCACAGGATTGTGTTTAGTGTCTACTTAAAAGACTTTTATGTGAATGAATTAAAAAGAAAAAGTTTTGGTACATTTATCTCAGACTCCACCAGCAATGACTCCTATCTCCGTGTTCCCCAGAAATTGCCTTGCATTTGAGCCATTTTATTTCATTCTAAAATGAAATCATATTCACAAGTAATTTTACATAGCTTTATACGCCAAGAATGCGGACGTGAATCTCTTTTATGTTTATGTTACCAGGGAATTCCAAAATATTCAAAGAAACACCAAGTGTGTTTGCTTTCTCTTAAAAATCAAGCGAGTTGAGATGTAGGAAAAGTATATTGCAAGGCTGTCTACAGAGAAAGATTCAGATGACAGTGAAGAACACAAGAGATGGGGAATTCTTCCATTTCGTAGGCATCACTAAAGCTGCGTTTCCTAATTACCTAGACAGTGCAGTCTGCGTTTTATTAAAGGCATACTTGGCGCCTACCCTGTGATTCTCACTGTTTGGTAAGTCAGAGACTTGATAAGAGCTTGTTGCTTAAGAGTTTCAGTCAGCATCACTACTCAGCAAGGGTGTGTTGAACTTACTTCTATTTCAATTTTGAAAAATCACTTTAGTCTCCTTGCTCTAGAGTTGAGGTCTGTCAGGAACCTCTGTAAAGGTTTCTGAGAGTCTTTTGTAACATATGAAATAAATATGACTTCACTGCCCCTTCAGCATGATGAATTCTTATAAATGTATACATTTAGAAAAATATCCCTACAGGAGTTCTAATTTGTTGCTGACTGAAAAAAAAAATGAATAGAGAATTTTTGACTTGCTAGCAATATTTGACACAAATATGAATATGTACCCTTTAAGAAAGAAATTATACAGTTGCTTTTAGAAAACGAATTTACTACCAACGGGGCGTGGGGTAGGGTATTTTATAACTAACATTTTTTAAGGTTGGTGAAAGTGTTCTTTTTTTATTTATTAAGAGGTTTCTGTACTGTATTAATCTATTTTCAAAAAAATCTGTTTTCATAATTTTATTTTAATAGCCTCTTCTTTCCTATTACAAAGCAATTTTAAAGCCCTTGTTTAGGACAGATCATGAATGTTGATATTGGTTATTTTCTCTGTTTATTTACTTTTACCCTCCTGGCTTGAGTCTGTAGGTTTTCCATGACCTGTACCTTAGCTGTCTTAACTACCTTAGCTGACTCAGCCACAGGGGTGCCCACTGGTTATTTTAAAGAATTTTTTTAAATTAAAAGCTAGGATTATAGAAAGAGGTTTTTTAAAATAGACTCAGTGGAGTTTTCAAAGTAATTTGTAATATGTGTTACTTCAATGTATCAAGTTGTATACATTAAGTATGTACATTTCTGTTGCTCAATTATACCTCAGTAAAAGAGCTTTAAAAAAATAAAATATAAGGAGACACCACCAAAAATTTTACTCATCATTTTACCATCCGTCTGTAATTTGAATTGTTTTTAAGTCATCCAAACTTTGTTATGGGTGGAAATGTGAATATTTAAGATGTGTGGTTGGAAGGGGAACAAGCATTTTGCTGTTGTCTATATTTTCTGGAATATCCCTATCCCGTAGGTAAACCAGCAATACACAGCAAACTATGTGAAGCCTTCTCAAGAGAACCTTCAAGGGGGCCAAGCTATTGCCTCTCTTTTCTCCTTTCCAAAAATGTCACGTCTTTGTGAACACCTGCAATGCTATTATCCTTGGAGATGTCCTAATTTATGAATAAAAATAACATTATTATTGATCAACTATTAAAGATGAGATACCACATTGATTTGCTTTTTTTTTTATTAAGAGATAGCTTAAGTATTAATATTTAAATACCTACCTAGTTTTAAACATTACCTTTGAGTAGTTACATTACTTTTTGTCTAATTGTCATGATAGTTAAAATGTTAATGAACTAAAATAGAAATCAATTCGCATTGTAAATGCCAAAATACCTATGAACTAAATAAAGTAGAATCTCCTAAATAGAAGTCATTGAGGGACCATGAGTGAATAAAAGATACCTCTGTAAACTTATATACCCTCTGCATTTTAGACATTTTGAAACATTTACAAGTTAGCATTCATTCATGTTGGTATGAATGGCTTTGACCTTGAACCTTTGTTGCCTTTCAAGATAATTTAATTTACTATGTTAACACTGGTCACAATGGATATCAAATTGATAAGAAGCCGGTTTGGCATCCTTTAAAAGGTAAGTAGATAAAAATAGCGATTTTTTTTTCAATAGAATACAGGACAAGCAGCTGGCAATTATTAATTTCTTTCATTACTTCTACACTGTGGAATAAAACACCAAGTATATTGATACTTGTTCAGACAAACCTATGAGACATATTATCACCACTGCGCAGACCCCCTGGAAGCAGAATAAGAAATTATAAAAACTTGAGAATTTATTGACACGGGTTATTTATTGGGTCTTCCGATGATTGGCTACACATGGCAGAATATTCCACAGGAATATTGTAATTTGTTAGACAACTTCATTATCTTACTATTTGAATTCTACTTCTGTGCTGGAGGAATATTTTTTACTAATACAGTGCAAGTCCTTATAGACATTTGTTCTGTAAGTAATAGCTCTAATATTTTTAATTCATACCAAAAAATCAAGTTACTCTTTGAACTGAATAATAAACAGATATAGCCACTGTTATGTCATCTATTCACTAATAGCTTACACTTGATTGTTAAGTATTTCAAATTTTTTGGCACACAAAATTCTTAATTCATTTGGCTAAAATGTATGCATTTGCAAACATGATTTTGCACATAATTATAAGGTGCTTATGGATCTATTACATTTAATCTGTGGCCTTCTTTATGTCTACAGTCTCAAACTTAGTAGATAGGAAGGTTTGTACACTTGGTGTTCTTGAGCGTGAATCTTGAGAAGATTCCTTACAAAATTATAGTTATATTTCATGAAGAAACTATGACCTCCACACTTTTGGTAGGTGGGTGGGGGGACGGGTTGTAACGTTAATGATGTTATAAATGTATCAGCCATCCACCCTGCAGCGCACAGACTGGACAGTCCCCCAGATCTCTTTAATGGTTTCAGTTCACTCCACGCGTTTAGTACTATATCTATCAAGCAATATTGATAATCTCATCAAAAGCTGTATCTCCACTGTCTTCATTTTTTTTTTTTTTACTTTCCATCTCTGGTTGGTTCCTTTGACGGCTTTGATGATCTGGGCAGAGACAGAAGGTATCACTTCATTCTGGTCCTGTTCTCTTTCATTATTGATATTATTGTTGTTATTATTTCACATTGCTATCTGGTTTTTAGGATATTGACTTCACGTCTCCATCTGTGTGTATATTTCACATTACACATGGGCCTGTCTGTGGTGAATGATCAGTTTCATTGTAATCCTGACCTTTCCAGTTACTGGTTTTCTTGGTGATGTCATGACTTACTTTTTTGAAGACAGACCCAGGGGACTGACCTTGGGGACCAGAGCTAATGGGACACCAACCTCCCTACCAGATTACCTCAGGTATATGACTTTGACCTTGTTAAGTTTGAACTTGGGTTGTGTGGCAGAGAAAGCTAGTATTAACTAAGCCTGGCTGTGGGAGTCCTGAAGAAACTCATGCCTTGGCCTTTTCTAATCAGAAAGCTTCCCACATAACTTTTAATCTTTTGTTGTAGAAGGTTCTCTCTTGTTAGCTAATATTACAATAATATTTCATGTCTACATATGTCTTCTATTTAATGTTGCTGCATTCTAGACCACAAACAACATAAGAAAATAAAAAAGATTGAATGTAGATATACCTTGTATATATGTAGATATACACTGCAATTGATGCAAATGTAGATTACACCAAAACTGAGATACCACAAAAGGCCTTATATTTTAGCCTAACATTTTATAGTTTAAAGAGTCCTCAGGTCATTACCCAAAACTCCTATATATACTTTTAATTTAGGCACAATCCATACAGATTTGTCACTTGTTTTCTCAGCTCACACTGGAGTAGAAAATGAAGCAGAAACGTTGACTGTTGTCAAATAAGCCGCAAAAAAAAACTGGTTTTTGCTTTAGAATTAAAAACTAAGGAAGTGAAAAAAAATGTAAATGCTGGGTCCTGAAGAAGAGCAGCTACCTCAGTGATGATTGAGAACACAAATGAAAACCAAGGCAGGCTTCTAATGATTTTCTGTTCTCTGACCTCAGTTTAAGGGAAGGAAAGGAAATACTTTATATTTTAGCAGAAGTCCTACTAAGAATGTTCGAGTAACAACTTTGACCTTTAACATGGCAACTAATACAGATTAAACAACTCAGTCACAGATTAAAACAAGCAAATGAAATGTAGTCGTAATCTTTTTTACCCAGTTATTTCAGGCAAACGCTACAAGTCTGTGTGAGTACTTGAATGTCATCAATTGCATTAGATTCTTTTCTGCAATTCCTCATCTTTGGCAATTTACCTAGGTCATTTCTTTCTGCTGGGATTTTATTTATACATATTCCTCTTTATAGGGAGGAATACACAAGCATGTAGGAGATACAGTCCTGGCTGCAGCTCCAGAATTTCCTGTGACTCGTTTCGTAGAAATATTCAGCTGGGAAAAATTTTACTTTCTTTTCCTTAGAGAGCAGTTTTGGCTGAATTGCTTGTTCATACCTTTGATTGCTCTTGTAAAAACAGTAAAGACACTTTGCAACTACAGTTTTTCCAGGGTTGTGGGGAAAATATTTTAACAGCTTCCTTCAAGTCTTCTTAGGAAACAGTAGGGTAGAGGTAGAGGTTGATGGTGATCCTAAAACAGTCAACAATCTCAAGGAAAAGCACTGCCAATACAAATAATAGATGTCATGTTTTCAGGTCTATTTCAAGGAGGGCTGACTTTTTCTGTTTCTCTCTCCTAGTGTGCTTCTTTATACCTCTCCACTTTTCTTTTCCCTGAATCTTCACCTAACCCTAGAAATGATCTCATTGGTTTAAAATTACTGAAAAGTGTTCTTTAATACTGGAATAGTCTGGCTAATTGATTTAGGTCAAAATAATTGATCCTGGAGACAAGAAAATTTACCCAAATTCTGTCTTTACACTCTTCTGAATTTTATAAAATACTTCGTAGACAAAGATGATTTTGGAAATTGCCACTATTTTGTAGCATTTAAGTCCATCTGCTCATACTGGTATGTTGTATCAGAAATAAAATATCTCACAAACATACTTTAGTTATCCTTTTACCTGTCTCTTACAGAAGTTAAAACATAGGGGAGGCACGCCCTAGTGGAGTAGCAGTTAGGTCAATTGCCTTCATAGGATACAGACCAAATTCCCCTGGGTTTAAGACCTGGACCCAGGAATAACAACCAGTGCGAGCAACTAAATAAAAAAAATAAAGTGCTTATTCCTCCTTTCTCTTCCTGCTTACTTATTTTTCCTTTAAAAATTATACACACACAGGGGAATACGTATAAAAACTTGGTCAATATAAACATGAGTGATATTGATCAATGCTGGCATCGTATTATTTATTCTAATGCAGTTTGAAAATAAAGCTATAACTTGGTGATGGCGAATTATTTTTTCATACCATAGGGATATACCTCAAAGCCAAATAACATTGTAAAAAAATCATAAAATTAATTTTAATTATGTGTAACTCTATGTTATTAAAATGCAGGCACACCTGGTAGAGTAATAGTTGGGTCAATTGCCTCTAAAGGACACTGACCACATACACCTGGGTTCGAGTTCTGGGCCCAGGGAGAGCAACCAGTGTGAACAACTCACCGAAACATAAAATAAAGATGATTCTTCCTACTCTCTCTTCCTGCCTGTCTGCCTGCCTGCCCACCCTCCTTCTTGCCTGTACCTTTCCTTAAAAAGAAAGCCATCAGACTAATGTAAAACTAATTATTTTAGTTATTGAAATAGGAATCAGTTTTCTTTTACAGCAGTTGAATTACAGTGTGAAAAATACAGAGAGAAAAATAAAACATCAAGGAGGTTTTTAATTTAAAACAGGATAGTGAAGGAAGACCTCACAAGAAAGACAAATTCAAGAATGTCTCTTGGGGATTAAGGAGCAACTGTCTTCAGCGAGAATCTCTCAGGTAGAGGTGGGAGGTTTGTCACGTTCCATAAACTGCAGAATGGCCCAGAATGACAGGACAGAATGATCAGGAGGAGAATGTAGCATTTGAAACCAGAAGACCCAGCAAAGTAAATTGAGAAGGAGCAACTGTGAGGTCAGAAGAGGACAAGGAGATGGTGCTGAGTGAAAACCAAGGAAAGAAAATATTACAGGAGAAACTGTGTTCAGTTTTTCTGATATTCAAGTAAGACAAGAGCCAAAAAATGACCCTTGGATCTAGCAATGTCTTTATGATACTGAAAAGATCAGTTTCCTTATAGATGTGGTGTCAGGCACCTACTGGAAAGACCAATTGGATGTAGCAAGCACAGATCACTGTTGTAAAAGTTTTGCTTTAAATGGAAGAAGATACATGAAAGCTACATTGAATAAATAAATAGACCAGTATTTTAACTTTTTACTCTGTTTCATATGCTGTATTAGAAAAATTATTTTCTATTATGTATATATATATATTAAATATACATGGATATGAGGGATTTTATTTTGTTATGGTTTATTATAAATAAATTATTCATGTTTTCATGCTGATAGGAATTATCAGTTGAGACTGAATAATGGATGTTTGCAGGAAGGAAGGGAGCATTTAGCACCCCACTCAAAAGAGTTGAGGGTGAGGGCATGTTCACCTTATTAAGGGTATAGTTAGAAAATTCATAATAACAATCATGGAGGGTAGATTATATGGGCATAGATGTATTAAATTGAGATGATTTGGTGGTGGAAGTGAGGTTCTCTTCTGATTATTGCAGTTATGTAAGTCAATAAAGAAGCAGTTGAGAGAGAATGGGTGGGGAATATATGTTAAAGAATGAGTGGACTAGAGAAATGAAATAATTGCTGGGAAACACTACCAACGCACTGAATATTATTGGTCATGAATTTAAAATGAGACAAAATTGTTGTATGTTTTTCTTCAGCAAGACTACTGCTAGGTATAAATATAGGGTAGGTAGAAACTTAGTTTTTGGTTTTGCCAAACTAATTCAGTGAAACAAGAAGGGGTGAGGGAGTAGGGGAAAAGAAGGTCTTATGATGAAGGATATAGTCTTTAAACTGAATAAGCAGAAAAATTAGGACATGAGGGGATAAAAGACAATGGACAAAAATGGCGCTATTGGATTTTAGTTCCTAATGAAGATAATGTTAGAATGAAAGTTCTAGAATGAGTGAATTAGAGTGATAGGACTGGGATGCTGAATGGGATGCTGAGATGTGAACTTCTACAAGGAGGGTCAAAATTATTGAAAACAAAAGGAATGCGTGGTTGGAGGTAGAGAGCATGAACCTGGGATGCAAGTCAAGGAACTGAGAGTCTGCACTGTCATCAGCCTGTACGCTGAGGATTCCACAGTCAACAAGAATGAAGTCAGGAATATGAGAAGATCCAGGATCTAAGTTTTAAATAAATGATGCCAAATGACCTGAAGTCCCTAAATGAAAAACTATCATCAGATGAGATTCAAAATAAGTTTGGGGAGTAGGGAAGGAAAATAATCTGCAGTGAGGGGTAAAGCAACTTTTCCACCATCGAGGCAAGCAATATGCAATCCATTGGGAATGAACTCAAATACCCCTGAAGAGAGAAAGAATAAAAAGGCAAAATGAATGTTCATAGAAGAGGTTGAGGCTGAGCAACATTTTTGCTGATGATTTCCCTTGAGTATGTGTAGACGGATTTAGGGGAGTTAGTAAAGGATGGGAGAGATGTTAGGCAAAATGGGTATTAGGCTATGGGGAGGAGGGTGATGGGAAGCCTGAGCTTCTAGGAATGACTGGAAAAGTTCATAATGAGATTAGTTTCCACTACATCAGTACTCCGAGAATATTGGTGAGGCTGTGAGTGTCAGTGAGGTACAGTGTGGGGCTGGCCAGGAAATGTAGAGTCCTTGTCTTTTAACTCAGGTGAGATGGAAATGGGACCAGGTAGTTTTATATGAAGCACTCGGATCTCTGGGGTCCTCTTGAATACCTTTGCCCAGAGAAGTACTCCTTAATGGAGCAGTCCCTGGGTACATATGAGTCTTTTTATTCTTCTTCTTTATGTATTTATTTATTGCAATAGGGATTCACAACAAATGTCCTTCTTTTGGTTACTTTTGCATCTAAAGTGAAAATGACCATATTATATTGCACTCTTTGAAGCATCTATATTTTATGCACACAACCCATAGGAATCCATTTTCTTCCATTGACCCAAGCTTCCTAGGTTCTTAGATTTCTTTTTTCATTCTCTCTTTAGTTCAAAGTGCAGTTTTTTTCTGTGAAAGGCACTTGATGAAAAAATAAAAATAATAAATATTCGAATTGTTACTGAAAGAACACATGGACTTTTTATCCTTCAGTGTATGAAATCGTTTTTAAGTCAAACCATATAACCCTAAACCTTAAAAGTGTCATAAATATGCATGCTGTACACATGCAAATAGACCCACTATGAAATTATATCCTGATAGCTGCCTCACTTTCTTCTCTGATCTGCCTGCAGAGATAGGACTGGAAGAAAACCAACTTCCTTCCTCTCCTGGCTCTTGATCATTCTTTGATAGCCTCCTGAGGAAGTGTTTACTCTCAAACAGCTTAGCCTCAGTGCACAAAGTGTTTGAGCTCTTCCATCATACATACCAGAAAGGCAGTGATCTTCAGCACAGTCCATCACATTCCTAGCACTAGGATCCACCTCTGTTTGCCCTTGAGTGACCCGGAGGTCTCTTTCCTGTAGTCACACATGCATTCAACACATTGGTGTTGCATCTAGACTCCCAAAGATGTAATGTAGATCCAACATGGGTTAAATCCATGTTCTCATGGAGATTACAGTCTAGTCAGAAAGACAGGTACTAACAAATCTATAATCACAAAATGAGTCTACCATAGAAAAGGGAACAAGTGTTTGGATAGCAGATAACCAGGATAACCAGGTAAGCACACCGAAACTGTATGTAATTCTGTGTGCACGTGTATGTCTGTGTGTGTGTGTCTGTGTCTGTGTGTGTGTAGAGAGAGGGCAGGAAAGCTTGCTTGAAGATGTAATACTTGCATGAGCTTGATATGAAGGATGAACTTAATCAGATAGGAATAGGGGGTAGCCAGAGGAAATAACATGTGCAAATGGCCTGTGGCAATGAGAGTAAATGGTACATTTGAAAACTTTGTAGAAAGCCAACCAGTGCAGCTGGAATAGGGACAGAGACATGACTTGAAAGCAGTCTGCACCATATTATTACACATAATTACATCCTTGTCAACTCAGTTTCACGCAGGAATTGTCTGTTCCTCTCCTTTGGCAATTCTTGGAATGAAAAATCTTAATTCTCTCAATGATTTTGAGGAACAAATAAGGGATGTACATGTAAGTTATCTCTTAAGTTTTCATAGAACTGATCTATGAATATTCAGAAAACTGTTGTTTTGGGGTGGGCTATGTTTCATTAGCCAGGATTTGTCATTTGTTGGGAATATTTTAGTTTGCTTAGCGTCTGAGAATTAAGAGTAATTTTTGAAAAAAGGGCTTAATTTTGTAGAATTATCATCAGTTTTTCTTCATCATAGTTGTGATTTGAATGTCCAATTATATACAAGAGAATAACAATTCCATCTACTGAATTGCATAAATGCCCAAACAAATAAAAATGCTGTCCACCTAATAAACTCTAGCTCTTATTTTTAAACCATCTTTTCCATCTTAGCTCTTTCACTTTTTGTTGTATCCTTATTTGATGTAATTATTTACAAACTGTATTATACTATTGGATTTCTGTATTATAGTCTTTTATAGCAACTATATTGTATCATTTTCTACCCAGTAACTCAGAGTAACATCTTCTAAGAGTAAATTCAACTGCTCGATTATTGCTGAAGAAAGGTTTAGTGAGTTTAATTGTCTTAAACATTTCAGATTTTTCAAATAAAGGCATCACACAGACCTTCTTGTTAGTATATGTGCCTGGATACCATATCATGAACATGTTTACTGAAATAAACAACAAAAATAAGAAACACAATTGTACTTAATCAGAGAATGCACAGTTAGTTTTGAAAAAAAATTAAAACAAAATGAGTTGTCTATTATATTTGACTTACATGTGCTGCATATTATAGTAAAACATGATTATCAAGCTATAACTTCAGAGAACGCTGCTTTCAGGGTAGGCCATGTCTCGTTACTCAGGATTTGTCATTTCTTACGGATACTTCAGCTTGCTTAGCTTCTCAGAATTAAGAATAATTTTTGAAAAAGGCTTAATGTAGAATTGTCATGTTTTTTTTTTAATTCACCCTAGTTGTGATTTAACTAACCAATTATAAATAATTATATATAAGAAAGTAACATTTCTACCTGTTGAATTGCATAAATACCAAATAAAAGTGCTTATTTTTTTTTTAGAGAAACCTTTTTAATGTAAGAAATGTGTACTGAAATTATTCTTTGTCCCGTTTGAGTCTCTAGGTAAATGACTAATTAGTGGCTTGTTGTAAAATGATCTTTTCATCCTATTAGGCAGTAAAGTTATAGAGTCTCTAACTCTCAGAATAAAAGTT
This sequence comes from Solenodon paradoxus, assembly GCA_004363575.1. Classification (NCBI taxonomy): domain Eukaryota; kingdom Metazoa; phylum Chordata; class Mammalia; order Eulipotyphla; family Solenodontidae; genus Solenodon; species Solenodon paradoxus. Next base: position 1,259,788 of record RJWH01000097.1, read on the forward strand.
TCGGGTTCAATTGTTAGGACCTCTCCAGCTCCTTTCAAGACCGACCTCAGTTTTAGGAGAATGATGCCGTTTCCAATGTATCTATGCTAGGGATGGTTGGAGAAAATATGCCATTGATAGCTGACGTTATTTAATCATGACTTTACATTTGAGCATTCAATTGGAAAGTTGAACCTTTTCTGGTTAATATTCCCCACTGCATAAATAACAAAGTAATAACAGATGTTCATTTGAAATATGCTCATTTTACTGGCATACAGGTACTAGTCATAAAGTATTTTTTTTTTTAAAAAAGCTATGAAAACATATGACAGAATAATCTGTATTTCCTGTATTACAATGTTGTTTAACTATGGGAGGCTTTTGATTTATTCTTGTGTTGGGTGACTTAACATGTGGGAATACCAGATCTGATCCCAAACCTCAATTCTCCAGCAATAAACACTGAAACCTAAATCAGAAGCAGTGCCTCTGTTTCCCTTAATAAGACTGACACAATCTTTAAATTGCCTGGAGGAAATCAAGCTTGTTATTGCAGGCACCAAACTTCACCACCTTAAGGACATTTTCAATTTACCCTGCCATTCCTGGAATAGAACTAAAAATGTTAGGAAACTAGAAGGTGCGTAAAAATATTGCTATGTTCAAAACATTTTGTCTTTTTTCTATGAAATATATAGATGCTTGAATGAGCTCAAAGTGTCTATGACACAGGAAAAAAAAAACTTTTAATAGCAATTAAAGCATTTTTTTCTTATTTCAGCATATAAAGACATGGAAATGTAATGGTTCTAATAATTAAGGATGCAGACTAATGTGCACATTTTGCAGTACTAATAAAAACTTCCTGTTATCATCTCTGTTTTTAAGAATGAAGAAGGCATTTCTTTAATGCACTCCGCTGCTCCCCTTACCAGCTCTATTCAGGCTCAGAATTTGATAATAACATTTCCAAATTGTAAAAATAAAAAATAGCATTAAAATTGATTTAAGTCCAACTTTCCAAATCAGTTAACCCAAAGGTTAAGTGCTACTCCACTTGACCTGAAAGAGAGTTTGGCCCCCTTTTATAAGACCTGAGTGTAAAGAATAAAGACAGCATTTTTCTTCTTCTCTTTTTTAAAGAAGCCACATGTAATGTTCTCTGAGTTAAGTTTTACCATTCATAATGAATGCAGTCTCGCCATTCAAATGCGACCATAAGTACACAGAAGATAAGAATTTAATTAAATGTAGATTAAAACCAAACAGGAAAACACACTAGCTGATAATTTTATCCCATCCTCTGGCCATATTTTTTATACTTCCTTCTTGTTCTTCTTTGGGCTATAGCTTATCAACATGCCGATAGTACCATAACTCATTACATCTGATGGTGCAGCAGAAATGTGCAGGCTCTCTGCTCGGATTTCCAAGGCATTTAAAATGCAAAGCATGTAAATGGCTCTGTTAAATATACTAGTGTGGTAACACTGGTGAAAAGGAAGTGATTCTAAAGAAATCCTTAAACCTCTTACAAGATGCATTAGTTTGGCACAGTAGCAAATGGAATTATCAAAGTGGAACTAGTTCATGGTCCCACACATGGAGGGTTGGCTTAATATTTTGAGGTTGAGTTCCTTTAGCAGTTGGCAAGTTTGAGCACCAATCAACTTCTTTCGTTTGTTTTACTGAATGTAGAGTTTGATATTTAGGCATTTGGATCTCTTTGTTGGATAATGGTGCTTTTTCCATTATTTATCACAATGTCTGCCTGAATGTTCTTCTCATTAACCTGATAGAAAAACAACCTGATATTTAGGGATTGTGATCAAAGGCATAATACCTCAATGATAAAAGTCAGAAGGAATAGAAGGCTTTAGGTATTAAGATGATTTGTATATATTATTTATGCTTAGTTTATCTTATTTTTTTTCCTAATAATTATTTTCAGTCATTGTAGAGAGAGCTGGGAAATGAAGGTTAAAAAGAAACCTTGGCCATTGTCAAAGAAGGTTCTACACCATACACAATAATTTTAAAATCCAATAGAATGCATATTGAATCTGTTAATTAAATGTTAGGATAAGGTTTACAATGTCAGTGCTTTCTTCAATATGAAATCTTGAAGTATTAAGCACTAGTAAAACACAACTGAATCATTTTTATGTTTGCATTCTTTGTGTCTAAAGCTAAGAGCCCTAAAAAGTGAAGGAAGGCATAAAATGTTGAGGTAAATAATTGTTGTTTTTTTAATTGCAATGGGTTATTTGACTTTCTCTAATAAATAAGAGTTTTACAATTAAGAGCTCTATAAAAATGATTTAGTTTTTTGCCTCTTTAATGTAATTTAGAAATTCTTGATTGTTTGAAGTGCTTAACCGATAGTACCACTCTCTCCATTAATTGTCACATGGTCACTTTGCACTCAAGTTGATCTAATATGCTACATTATCATAGTTGCCATTTTGCCTTCTGAAATAAATCAAAAGAATTAATTCAACTTGCAATGATACCAAACATTTAAACATCCAGGGAAGCAACGTTTAATGGAATGAACCTATATTTTTCTTATCATTAAATCACTTGAAAAAATGTGAATGACAGTACAGACATTATAGTGAAGTGCCAACATTAACTTGACATGGTGACTTTATCTAAGCTACTATAGTCATTACTGAGGCATGGTAATAGTCTCTATCAGCTGATTTTCCTTTGATCCCCTTTCTATATATTAGTTTCAGTGATGATAAAAGCAGCAAATAAAACTACAGAAAGTCAAACTGAAGTTCAAAATGGAGGAACATTTAGGACATCTTTAAAGTGTACATTAAGAATGCTTTTGTCTGCTAAAAATATTTAAATCTAAAAAGAAAATTGACCAAGTAGTCTATGCTTAAATGTGTAATGTGTAGGAGGTTAAATTACCAGTCTCAAAGATACTCTAAGAAAATGATAGGAAATTAAAACAAATAAGCCAACCACCAAACTTTCCTGGCACACCATGAAAGTAGAGAAAGATTTCTTTAACCATTAAGTCTAATAAATTATACCCTTTTATCAAACATATATTTAAAGCAAAGAAGGAAAATGTGTCTATGAAATTTCCATGGACTCCAGTCTGCCTTAGATTGTTTTCTTTTAAGAAACTCTAAGGGGAGTTGTGCCCTTGTGGCTCAGGTGGCTGAGACACTGCTGTGCAGACCACATACAGCCTAAGGACCTGGGTTCAAGACCTAGATGGGATGAAAAGCCAAAATGAACCACTAAATAAATAAAACATGATCCTATCTCAGGGATTATGGGTAACTTGCTTATTATCGAAGAAGGAATAGATTCTATAATTTTATGTATCAATTTATACTGGTCTCTGCTGCCTCCGAGGGTGTGGTTTTAAGTAATTGCATGTGTATTTTATCTGAAATGAAATTGCCTTATTAAATTATTTAGAAGTATACTTCATATTACTAGATAGTATTTTTTATTTTACAAATAGCATGTAAAATTGTGATATTTAAGCCAGCATTATTCATAAGAAATATAGTTAGACTGAGATAGGAAAATCTTTGAGGAAATTATAAAAACAATGCATACTTCTAAGTTATGTATTAAGATGTTATTTCTTCTGTAATTGCATCGGTGTGCTTGAAAAACTAGGGATTTTACTCCATGTACCACATGGGTCTATTTTGATGCTCTACACCTGGAATGCTTAAGGCTGAGATGAGCAAGAGTAATGCTTATAGTTTGCTTGATTCAGAACAACATTGACAGCGCACAACCAATTTTGCCAAGAGGGAAACTGGTAAAATGTATCTGAGACAACTCTGACATTTTAAATGTAAATGTAAATCCATTTAGGGGAAATATAAAATAAGGATTTTCATAAGAATAGCCTTGCCCTAGACAAAGCTACTAAGGAGATCTTCAGCCACCTCGTATATTTTAATACTATTCTTTGTCTGATGTTCTTATCAAGCACTATACTAACTGAAATACCTGTGCAGCATTCAGACTTTTAAGTAGGTAGATTTTCCAATCAGATTTGGTAATGTCTTCAGAGTGTTCTCTGTGTTAATCAGGTGCAAATAGTAGGGACACATGAAGGTGGAAAATGTTTTCCTATCAATATCCACACCATATAGACTTTAAACATTTTTACTAATACTCAGAAGTACAGACATGATTTATTTTTACCTTTACACACTGCATTATAATTACACAGGAAAACCAAAATGGATGGCAGAAAAATTATGTCACAAATAATTAAATAAAAATTATTGTAACAGACTACCAGTTAAAATATTTAAATATTTGTGTTAATGGGTAGTTATGATCAGCTTCATGGCAGTAGCAAAATTGGAAGTGGGATTGTAACGAATGCATGTTACAGCATTAAACAATAACACATTCTTCCCAGGGAAAACCAAAATGACAGGTATATCCATTGATGCTTCAAGCTTATACTCTGACCTCAAGACTCACAATCTGCTAGTCTGTGGAGCACATACGGTGGAGTCAGAATTATGCTTAGGCAAAGAAGAACTAGAAAAATGTCATAGAGGAACTTCATCTTATTTACTGCAAAATATGTATTTCAATGTCTTATGGAGATAACATTTTAAAAATAAAATGGAAATGAACATCTCCCTACTGCTTACTACTTTTCTTTCTCATTTTCTTAAGCACAAAAGGGGATTTATGAGCAATGGAGGCTATATTTATATAGCTTTTTAAATGAATGATGCTGTGGTATCTGACCTTAGGTAGATTTTTTTTTTTTCAAACTTACTCAGCTGAATGTCTTAGTTATATTTGAAACTAGATTTTTACTGCATTTTTTTATTTAAATGATTTGCAATAATGATCATTGCTCACAGATTTCAGAATTATGCAAAAGATGAAAATAAAACTAGCATTAGATGAATTCATATTTCTGAAATACATTCATTATTACATTTTGTAGTTCTCTACAGATCATTACTTTGTGCTTGGTTTTGTTCATATTTCCAATTTTGTCTAATTCTTAGTCACGATGTTTGCATTATAACCCAGTTAATTTTTTTTTTTTTCATTTCGGTAACCATTATTTGAATCATAAAAAAATGCATTACTGTATTCATAATGTACTGCTCATGTGACAGTTTTTGAACTTTAATATTCTTTTCTGTAATGTGCCGGCTTAGCAGCCTATAAAAGAGACATATTGTTTGTAATGTGTCTTACCCACAACAAATGATATGATTCTGGGGTTTATGAAATGGCAGTAGTTTTCTAAATTTGTGATTCTTCTGTGTTCCGTTGTCAAGAACAGTTGTACATCTGCTCAGCACAGACTTTCCGAGACTATGAACTTTAATTGAGGAAAAATAATGAGGGTTCAGGGACTACTGATATGGAGTTGGTTGCAAAACAGGTGCCTTGCTGCCAGATCAATAGATTATATACTCCTTTGTCATAAACAGAAAACGGTTGGTGGTGGTGACTACACACATATTTTAAAACCTCTGTACATATTTTCTCCTTCCTTGTCATGGTCCAACATTCCAAACAGTGCTTAGTTTATTATTTGACATAACGATATAGAATAAGCAAGCAACACTGGTTCTGCTTTCATAATTAACCACCTTGAAAAAGAACTTTAAGAGAGACTTCAAGAAAAGACATCATATGCTTTTCAATCCCTTACCTCTCAAGTCAGATGGCTGCAGTTACGAACCTGCTATCTACTTGTCTAAATATTTTCTTCTCTCTTTATCAATGTCTGAAAGTAGAAAACCTTTCTCTTTTTTTGTTTCAGAAATACAGAGGGAAATCTAAAAGATGACTTGTAGGCAGTTTTAGAATTTTATCAGGACACGGGCAGCTTGTACAAGTTTTTCAAACTACTTGAGGAGAATTTTCTCAGGATATAATTGGGAGATGGTTGGGGCACAGGGGAGCAAAGCTCAGAATCCTTTCCTGAGTGCATGAAACAAACAAGGCAGGCTCAGTAGGCATCCGATTTTTGAGTGTGTTGGAACTATCTCCAACACCTGAGCAGGACCAACCTAAGAGGGTAGGGTCACCCAAAGGGGGCGTGCTCCTCTCTCAATGCTCCTCATTAGCAAACCAAACAAAGAGCTGTAGGATGCCAGGAATTAGCTGCAATTTCCACCATGACAAGTGACTTTTTGTGTTACATAATGATATGCTAGGAATTTAAATCCTAGGTTCTAGAGATCAGTGGTTTAAATTCTAATGATGGGTTTCGTGGCATGAAAGTCTGACTTTTAACACATGGCGGTTGGAGACCGTAGAAACCACACTGTAAATCTGATCCACAGATCCCACCCATGGACAGCTCCTGTGAACCCTTAGACAATTCACAGAGACCTCATCTCTCAACCTGAAATGTTATAATTGAACCTGTTCATGGGAATAGTCTCCATTTTAATTATAAATCTCTCTTATGTCCTTTTGGAACTGAGATTACTCTTGGAAAGCACTGCTCCTGGAGAAAAACAAATTTACTCTTTTAAGAAAAAGAAACTTGAATTTCTAAAGTGAAAATGACTTAGCTTAAATCCATTAAATAATCAGTAACTTCAAATTATACAGAGCCAAAATATGATACTTGACAATCTGATTAATCTGCCTTAGAGTTTGAAAACACTTTAGCAATTGTTTATTTCTTCTGTTTTGTTAACTATATATTCATTGTTTCATGATGTAATAATGTAACAGTATATTGTTTTGCCATGAAGCATCAACAAAAAACTCATTAGATGTGGAAATAAAAAGAATATACCTTAATTTCTGTGCTTCCCAAATCATTGTTGCTAGCAAATGCATCATTCTTTAAGTGAAAACTGGATTTTGTACTGATGTTTCAGCAAATATTTATGCTCAATGTGGGTCTTTTAACTTTATTAGCGTATCTAGTGTGTTATTATACTTTTAAACAATATTTATGTTTTGATTTTTAATTCATTCTTACTAAATATGTTCAAGTACTCACTGCTTAATATTTTTCCCTTTTTCTACTTACAGTAAGAAATACGGTTATCATAATAAAATTGAATTTCCCTATCAGAATTGTAGAAATAAAACAAAAGTGAAATCAACTTTTTTTTCTCATGTAACGTTGACGGCAGTTGTTAGTTTAAAGTTGGCAAAATTCCCTTTAGATCCCAAAGCTAGAATGAGAACCAGTATAAATTCATAATTACAAGTATGAACAATGAGAGATTATGGTCACTTCATCTGTATTGATGAGAGGACTTAAATTGCAAGAGAAGTTGAAGTTATTTAATTTAAAAGCAGGTGTTCAGCTCTAAGTCAGTATTCAAGTGACTTAATAAGGAATGTCTTAGATCTACTGTCTTGAAAATATGGAGCATCATAAATAGAATTATTCATTCATACATTTGTATGCTTTATTCTAAACAGCAGGAAATAATAAGTTCAGGCTTGGAAATCCTGTGATCCGATGCAGAGATGAAAAGTTTGAAACGAAGTGAAATCAATGAAAATTCTCTGAACAAAAAACATTTCAAGCAGAGTCTTTGTCTATGACCTGTTATTTCTAGAGATGAATATTATACCTAAATGTCTTATTCTATGATATTCTCAACTGAACCTAATTTCTCAAAAAGAATATGAGAAAGGTGACTAGTAAGAGAAAAGTGGTAGTGACTAAAAATTTCTCTAACACTGGAGGTTAAGTATGTGATTTTTGTTTTCCTTTTTAACACAGAAGTGTCTGAGGAGTAACAGAGAACAAAACCAGGGCATGATTTGTTAAGCCCAAACATGACTATTGTAAAATTGTCCCTGGCTATAGAAGATTTAAGTAGCTATTGTTAGGAGGATTTTTGTAGTGAATGAGCAAGCCTGCCATAGATACAGACCTTTCATGTGTCTGCTTTCCTGCATTTTGTGGTGGTTGGGGGAAATTTAATGTGTGTATGTGTAAGTGCTGTGGTGGTGGTGGTGTTTTTGTAATAATAAGTGTAGCATTAAGTCTCACCAGAGGCAGGAGAAGCTAACTGTTTTCAGAAGATAGGTAGTTGAATGAAAATGTGGCAAAATACTGAAAGTTTTATTGTTTTGAAACTGAAATTTGTTTTTCTAGGAAATACAAATCTTAGCAGAAAAATATTTGAGAGACTTCATAACAGTTTTATTGACATAGTAAAAATTATTTTTCAGCAGAAGTTTTGAGCCTATAATAAAACCTTTACGCTAAAAATTACCCTTATGCGAAGAGATTAAAGCACACTGCAAGCCTTTTAGAAATGCCATTTTCAGAATACCTTCTGATGATTATTGGTCTCTTTTTTCTGTAAAGTTCTATAGAGAATATATTTTAATTAGCTTCCACTTGATACTGCTTCGTTCACACTGCCCAACGTTGACCCAATGTCTGATCATATAGAATACATTACAAAAGAACTGGTCATTTGAGTGCTTTAATATAGCTTTGCATTCATGTCAGACATCATTTAGACAAGGCATTAAAAGTGTTATTTTAATGACTGAAGTGTGTTGGGTAGAAGAGGCTTGATCTTTATAGGAAGAACAATTTCAATTAGCTCTAAAATATTAATTTGTTGGTACAACTATATACTCTAATGTATTTGGCTACAACACATCTTATGAATAATACATTGCTAGAATCCACTTGTCTTATGATGTAACTAATATTGCCTTTCAAAAATGAGGGTTGCTAATTTTCTAACTACCATGATTCTGTTAAAATAAATATTTTTAGATACTTGAACATTTTTAAAGATGAGGACTTTTTCTAGACGCCCTTTTTTCAGAGAAATTTGTAAGGCATAAATAAAGTAGGCAATCTCAGACTAGCAAGATAACGACCAGGTTTGGAACATGATATGACAATCTGTCCTAAAATTTTAAAGGGATTTTTATTTATTTGTTTAGCATAGTAACTGTAAGATATTCTCCCTGGAAACAATTTGTCTCAGTGTGGAAAGTGTGAAAATATGAGAACAAAACTAACTGCATCCCTTAATCCTACTATTGTGTTTCTGGGACCCAAAAATGCTGCTATTCTGGCTTTTACTCTCCTTGAATATCTCCCTATAGCTTTATCTTTCCATTGTGCTGCCGTTTATTGCAACATCTTAGCACTGGTTTCCATGGCTGTGTGTGGGGCCCTACCTTGAGGTGAGTGAGAATCACGTAGGTAAAAGCCCTGTAACCCCTTTGAAAAGATGCTGTTTTTCCCTGCAGCTAACGAAAAATCTGTGATTGCTTCATAGTCTTCTCAGGGGCAGTGTATACAAGGTAGAACGTAGGTGGCTTTAAAATGCTATACGTTAACTTGGAGCACTTGTCTCCTGGCTTGGATGGCATTCAAGCTAATGTTACACAACGGAAAGTAACTGGATGCCAAGTGAAAAACTCCGTTGGCCAAAGATGTGTGCATCCTTACACATGCGCAGATAGACTGATCAAGTGGGAACAATGGCTTTCCTATAGGTAGACCTAAAAAGGGAACGTCGTCTTCTCTAACTCCTAGTGACTCTCACTTTCATTAATTAGCCTGGTGTATGTTCACATATTTGCAAACTAGATTTATTTTAATGTAACTATTGTTCATTGTAAGACTAGAGTGAGGGCTTGCAGGGGAAGGTGGGGGGATGCTGAGTTTCATGCAAAGCGGAGCCACACAAATGCAGTTTTTCCAACTAGGTGAAGAATGCTTTTGTAGTAGATTTCATGCAGCAGTTGGCATTGGCAGTATTGCAAAAAGAGATGTATTCTGTTGTGCTCTGTTTGATCAAGTGCTAAACCCGTGTGATCAATAGAGAGACAGATGTCGGGTGCAGATGGCGATGCCGTGATACCTGGGGCAGCGTGGGCCTGCCAGAATGACAGAATGGGAACGGGGAAGAGCAGCAATGCAACAGAATGTGACAAATGAAATTAGGGTTTATACTAGTCGATAATTTACAGCTAATACAAAGTGACAGAATTTTTCAGTACCCAGTATATTTTATTTCCAGTAATGCTGTAGCCAATAAAGGCATATTTCATGCAACATAATAAAATGAAAGCTGTGGGGAAATATAGTCCAACCAATTTTTATTATGTTACAACTTTTAAAATTGATCCCCGAGAGAATACTAATAGCATGCAAGTCTTGTTAGAGTGACGTCTAAAGGCATTTTATCTCCAAATTTATAGCAGCCCCATCACTTACCCTCATTGCATATTAGACTCATAAGTTGAAGACAGATAGCTCTGTAGTGACCAAAACATGCTTCACTTTAAGAGATCTCTTATTAAAGACTCTTTCCACCTGTTTATAAAATTATGAAAACAATGATCAATTACCATATAGTAAACATTCTTTTATTTCCTATACTAATGGGAATGTTTAAGCAGTTACCTGTATAATTGAAAATGAAAACCTAAGCACATATTAAAATTTTTCTTCCATATTCAGTCCATACACCATAGTTGATATATTTGCATTGATAAATACCTTAATGTGGCAATATTCAAAGTCGTGGTTAATGAATCTATTTATGTCTTTTTATGATATAGCCAAATTCCCCATATTCTTGAATGTACACATGCATACTCTGGAAATGATATAGGGAGGATGAGCAGGGTCATCCCTGAGCAAAATGATATAGTAGGTTCTTGTTATTCTCCTCTTACCCCTTTTTTTTTTTTTTTTTCTCTTCCTCTTCCTGGACTGCTGGTATTCTGAAAGCATGCCATGTCTGCAAAGTATAGATTCAAAGAAATGCTTTTGAGCCTGAAATTTTCACCCCACCCACATCCCCCATTATTCAAGCATTGACAGAGCGGTAGAAACCTAGTATTCTCTCCCAGGGCTTTTGTAACCATATTTGAATGAAACTCTAAAGATGGAATGCTCACAGTCTGGAATTGTCTGATGGAAGGCATATTGGAGAATACAGGAATTACCTAACATAGTAATGAACAGCAAGATTCACTACTGACTGTGATCCTCACAAAGGAATATTAATGGTATGAATGGGAAATAGTCTGTGCTTTGAACTAACTCCTGAGTGACTTCTTTGTGGCATATCCAAGACATATCTTCCAGTGACAATCATCACCAACACTTTTCTTTGGCTCACCTGAGAACAGTCACGAACTATGGCATCAGTGAAACAGCAAGCTCATGATGCCCACTGGAGTTTTTAAAATTTTGGGAGTGGCCTAGCCAAAGTAATGCTTGGCGGTAGAAAATTCTCGCTTTCTCCACCTCCACTCCTACTTCTCTCTCTCACTCATGTACTCTATTTATTCCACATACAATAGTGGTTATTATAACAGTTTTTCTAAATAATACCTACTTACCCATACTGTCGTAAATCAAGCTAAATCTTAAATAGAAAGCCTTCAAACTCAATGTGCTAAAGTGAATATTTATAATTATTAAAATTAATATAGCAATAATATGCTAGATTATTCAATAGACATGCTTTTGACTTTGCAATTTCAGTTTATTTGCTTCTAATGGAAAACATATTTTGGAAGATTCATTGTAACATATTGATCAAAAACCTTCACTAATCTTTGATAAAGGAGACTAGTTTCAATGCTCATTTCTTAGCTATTCAAACTACTAAATATATAGAAAATTAAAGCACCCTTAACTCTAAAGGCTCATATAGAAAGTATGCTTCAGGTAGTTGAGCTATTATAATATAAATGAATCATTCATTCTGGAAGACATCTACACCTGGGTCCAGTGTTATTATAAGAATCTTATGCTTGATAGCAAAAACCTTCCTGGTCTGTGTTAACAAGCATCTCTTTATTAGGATCATAAAATTTCCTTCTAATGATATTTTTAATAGGTCATTTGATAGGAACTAGTTGGAGATTAGCAAGATTGTAGGGTATTTACCTAGATTCTCACCTTTTGGTGACTCCATTTCACACAAAAACAATGGATAAACTTAGGTTCATAGAAAACCATTTCATTTGATTTGTAAGGTCTAAAAACTCACCTGGAATTATCTCATGATGGCAGTATTCTTGACCTGGAATCATCCCTTTGCCCCATCTGTCATTTTTAGTCTTTGAATCAGTTAAAAAGAACCAATGCCCAGCCTTTTAATTTTAAAGGTGGAGTAAGTGAGGCCCAGAAAAATTTGCTAAATCTCCCATAGGAAGAGTAGCAAGTGCTATATGTGAATCCAGTTCCCTTGACTTTCCCATCACAGCCAAAGTAAGTAGAACTAGTATGATTTTTTACTAGAGCAAGACTTCTCTCCACAAGATCAACCTCATCCATTCTTCATGAGTCAGCGCAAGTTCCATCTCTTTTCCTCTGGCTAACCCAGCAACATTTGCATGATTTTCTATTCCCCCAAACATCTTTAACAAGTGATATCTACAGATTCAGCTTGATGCATGAATTATCTCTAAATGGCTACATGTGTCTATATCTGTATCTTTGTATTCACTAACTGGATGATAAATTCCTAGAATCTAGGAACTTGATTTTTATTTTTCATATTTTACACTGTATTCATAGTAGGCATGGTAAGATATTGAATGTACTTATGAATTCAACCATGAATTCTTTTCATTACCCCCTTGACTTTCATGCCTTTTTTATTGGGTGAACAAGGAGGATGACTTCTCGGTTTTCTGATGATTTTACACATCTTTATTGTTTGCAGATATATGCTAGACACTATAATAAGTTTTTAAAAATATATGAGTGAACAAAATAGACAGGACTTGATTTTCTGTAACTTTAGAAGTTGAGACACTAAATTGATTGAATTCAACAGTCAGTCAGTGATTGAGGTAAATGCCAGCATATATATCAAGGCAAGGATATCTGATGTTGTTTTCTAAGAGGAAGACAAGCAGGCAGAAATGAAAGCAGGCAGGCACTAGGCAGCAGACTAGAAGGTAGGTAGAGAAGAAAGAATCATTTTATTTATTTAGGTGTTCGTTTTAGTTGTTCTCCTAGCCCCGGACCATGAACCCACATCCTTGGGATATATGTGGACTGAGCCCCAGGCATAGGCTTAACACCTGAGCCACCAGGCTGTGCTAAGAATATATGCTTTTTATTTCATGATGTATGGTTTAATATTTTTAAAACAAACAACTGGGTAATATAATAAGATATATTTGAAAAGAGAAAAAGTTAATACAAAAATATCCCATTTCAGATCATATTTCCAAATAGGTAATAAATTACAATTAAAAACAAAAGCAAATAATTGAGTCTATCATTCATTACCGAGATACACTCCCTAGAGCCTCTTCTCTGGGCTAGACTTTTCATATGTGTTATGCAATCCTCAAAACAACCCTAGCAAATAGGAGCTATTATCCCATTTTATAGGAAAAATGAGACTGGGAAAATAAATCATTACTCAAAATAACATAGCTAAAAAATGACCAAAGTATAATAGAACAGACATCACAAGTTTGTCACCCTAACCACCTTTAGTATGTTTTAAAATGTACTAAATATACTTCAGTAGGCTAACGTATCTTAGATGTACCGTATCACATCTCAGTTTCACCTGTCTCTATCTTAGAGGTCATCTAAACATAATGTGAGTCTTTGAAGACTTATTTCTATGAGTGTGATCAGCAGTTCATATGTGCATATTCATTAAAATCTCAGTATCTAGATCCAGTAGGATCAAAGACTAGCTGAAAAATTTCAATATCATAGAGTAGGAGTGGAGAAATCTACCATTCCATCTGATGATTACAGGCTCCTCTGTGTTCCACATTACCTTGACCATTGTGTGTTCCATGAATAAAGGTTGAGTAAGTGACCGAATGAATTATTGATGAAAATTATCTCTTACTAGCCACTTTTTGTTTTGTGCTACCCAATCTGACCAAGCAGAGCTGGCCTACAAATTACAAATTCAGGAATAGAGGATGTCATTTACACTGTGTGCTGAAAGTTTGTTTCTTTGTTTTCATCTGTTAAAATTACTGTTAATGTTATAAGTACAACAGCCATTCATTTCGTTACACAGTGGCTAAAGTTAATTTCAGCTGCTTCAAGAAAGGAGGGCCAGCATTTACTCTTTCACACTGCTAATGCCTCTTAGGACTCAAGATGGAGTTATTGGTAACACAGGGTCCACAGAGTTAACACAAATCCCCCTCTCCAATAAAGACAGCCACCAAGGGTCCTGATTCCAGGAGGGGTCATCGCTCACACCACTATCTGTCCTCTCAAACCTTCATTTTGGTGTCACCTATATCATGTTAAACTGGCATAACTCCTTTGAGTGGGCATGGTGCCAACATAACAGATGTCTCTGAGCTGGTTATGCCAAGGGACCAGTATGTGCATCAAGTTTGACTATTAGAAATGGAGTTTCCATCCAGGAGTGTTGTTAATATAAATATTTTGCACATTTTTTAAATTTTTAAAAGTAATGCCTCAAACTATGTTACACACACACACGCACACACATGCAAGCATATACTCACACAATTGCTTTAGATTTTTTTAATTAAATGCTTAACTAGATTTTGAATATTAACAAGTCCAGACTCAATGGAATAGTCCTGATAACACATGATATAATCTATAACCTCAGGTCAGTGTTTCTAATCTAACCACATCATTAACATTTGGAAGATCTTTATTAGCATGAATAGCATTTGTCAATTCACTTATTTATTGAACAGGATATTTTTTTTTAATTTCTATCAAATTCCCCAAAGTGAATGTGAATTAGATGTAATAAATATATATACATATTAAGAAAACACAAGAGACAAAAATAAAATATTTCAATCACAGTGACCTTATTTCTCCTTTTTATAATATCAGTAGCTCTATCCAGCTTTAAAAAACTCATTTTGTAATCTAAAAAGTAAAATAAAACAAAACAAAAATCCTAATAATTTAAGATTCTGATGTTGCAAATATCTGTAAATCCCAGGAGTTTTGATGTTTCGTAGCAATACTTATTTTCTGGACTCCCAGCACACAGAATATTAGGGAGTGCATATTTATTCCCAAAATGCAGCAGACAATAGAGATCTGAAAGCTGCACAAGGCTGATCTTCTTCTGAATGACAGTCTAAAATCAGTGATATAAATCACTCTCCAACAGGCAACCAGGGCCAAAAACAGAGTGGCAAATAAAATGTGCTTTTGAGGGCCAATGCAGTCTAGGACAATACCTCACACAGGTGCTATTTTGCAATTTGCCTTAGGGGGAGCTTCTAGGGAATAGTCTTTGTCATTCGAAGTAAAATCATTATGAGAAGTGAGCAAAGCAGACCTTTCTGAAGCACCTATTCTGTACTCATCCTGGTGCTACCTCCTTCTTAGGAAATTAACTAAGAGAAGTCACAGCAATCCTCTGAGAGTAGACAGGATGATTCCCATTTTCAAGATGAGGAAATTGTGTCTCAGAAGGAATATGTCAATTGCCCAAGGTCACACAGATGTTAATTATTCAGAGCGCAGTTCCTCACCAGACCTGTCTGAGTTAGCAACTGCGAGGGCCATGTACCGAATCAAGATGCTCATCTTTGGTAACTGTGAAATGGAGTAAAGCCAAACAGCAAACCTGGTGATTTACTGAAAGTGTGGGGTTTGTGCTTCAAAATTCAAAAGAAGGGGATCACAAAAGTCATGAATCCGAGGCAAGTGCAGCCAGTCTGCTCAGCTGCTGAATGGCATAGCTGAGAAGCTTCTATGAATGCAAAAGAGCCGCCCTCCTTTGACACTGAATAGTAAACTAATTATGCTTAGGGGCTGGAAAATGCAGGGTACTTTATTGACCAAAATTTCAGCCTGTTGTTTTCTTTTGAGTCCTTTTTGAAAGAAGAACTGGTGAGTATCCAGGGCCTTCTTTAATCATCTAGAACTATAAGCATAAAATCCTGGGAATATGCAAAAGTATAATTCAATGCCTTCTACTACACGAGCTAGGAATTAAAAGCCAGCCTTTTGGTAATACATTTAGATCACGTTTAAAATTATTTATCATATGGAAAATATGGATTTTTTTGAAACTATTTGGAGACTTAGAAAAATATAGCATATACATGTCTACACATGCACACACACATATATATGTATATATGCAATACATATACATATAATTATCTACACATTCATTTGAAAATAATCAAAATCAAATTATACCAAAACTAATTTTTAGAATTTTGCTAAATGCATTTGGGATTTTTACGGATCATTTTCTTCTAGTGTCATTAGAATGTTAATAGATAGTTATATTATCCTCAATTATTGCTTTTTGTTCCTTTTTTCATAATTCACCCAACCAGGTTTTTTTTTTTTTTTTTTTGAGGTAGTGTTTTCTTTTTGAAAAATATCTCGGGGCCTTCAACAATTTCAAAGAATCTTGTAATAAGTTTGATCACGCTCAAGAATGTGAAAGGGCAGAACTGTCTCATGCTTAGCCCCTTGACTCTGTTATATTTCCCTGGCAAAATGAAATGGCGCTTTTTATTATTTTTTTTTTCTTTTAGTTTCATGGTACATTGCTATACTTGATGTGATTTCAGGGTAATTTTATACAATTTTGTAAATGACTTAAGTGATATAATGCACTGAAATATGCAGTAAGGTGTTTTAAAATCTGTCATTTTCATTTGGAAGGCTAAAACAGCAAGTATCAATAAGCATTTGAAAAGAAGTCAAATTCAGAACCCCTAGTGTGCAGAGTTTGATTTACCTGTCTCCACTTCACTTCCTTTCCTTCTAGCAAGCAGGGCTCCAGCTTTCAGACTATAGGAAGACTTTTCATTTTAAGCAGTTAGTGCTAAGTTCTCCATTTCATTTATGAGCATAATTTGTACAGATTTCAGGAGGAAGCAAATGATTGGCATACAGATTATCAGTTTATATCCCTATGGAACACAGATGCGTCATGTTTGCAGGCTTTGTTTTGTTTTATTTAATTTTAGCATGAACCTTCCTCTCCAGCCCCCTGAAACATTTAATTCAGATTTTGCTCCAAAAATCACAATGCCTAATATTTCTTTGGTTCTATGTTTCCTAGTGCTCTTCTAGTTCACTAGCAGCGCCTTGAAATGTAGTAAAATAGCACCAATGCTAACTTTACTCTAGTACATAAAACAGGCTGTTTAGAATTCACATATCTTCTCATATGTTTCCAGATCCTTCGAGCCATTGTCAGTTTTCCCTTAATAAAGCTAATCTTCAGTTCTGCATTTAGCCACAGTTATGCCAGGATGATTTACATTTTGATTCACCATAAAATTCCAACTTTTCATATTATTTCATTCTGGAGTTCCAGTTGCTTTATTTAATAGATTGTCCTTTGATCTCGTGGAGACAATTGCATTTTACCTCTCTAATGAAGCTTGTATTATCATAGCCAAGTCAATGTTGCACCAAATGGTAGAAGAAATCCCACAGGGAAGCATGCATTTCTCCTTGGAGGTTGGGAAAAGCTGCATAATTCATTTTTGAGCGTTATCAGGGAGCGTGTCCCCAAATCCCTATTTTAGGCCATTATTTTAGTTTGCAGTCTGAGACATTTTGTAATGGTAACCTATTTTCAAGTTCTCTGAGTTATTTCTAACAACTAATATGTTAAGTAAGTTCATGCATTCTTTATTCCACTAATAGCTCACAACAGGAGCAAAGGGTATGAAGAATGGTCTCTTGTTTCTGCTATTTGGGGAAATAGTTTTGTCCTCATCTTTAAACTTGAATAGTTTGTCACTGGCATTTCTGGAAATAGTTTCAAAGGGCCTCATGCAACGTATTCAACAAAAATTTGACTACAACCCCAGTAGTTGAGCTAAATGTGAAAGAACTCAGTTGTTTACAGTTATATGCTATGTGTTGTATTTGTCTTTTAGGCATTTATCGCCATAATTTTATCTATTTTGAGTTAAAGCAGGGATTAAAGATAAATTGTAGCCCATGGAGAGGGAAAGAGGAAATCTAACCCAGAGATAGAAACTAGGGTGGTTTGGTCTGCAGTCATAATCAGCACAGATTTATGAACAGTCCTGGGTTCTGTTAACTATTAATGTCAGAGCGCAAAGCTTTTTAACCTCTTGCTCATCTGTGTTCCCTCCCAATGTCTTACTTGTATGTATAATTAAGTGTCATGAGGCGATTAGCTTGATTCCTTATATCAAACTGATAGCCAAGATGAAACTCTTCTAAGATGTTATGATAAGTTGAGTTCCTTTCTGGTGCAGGCTTGCAGGACCATTCAAAGATTTTTATTGATGGTAGGAACAGGATCGAGTCTGTGTTTTATCCATGCCTTCTTGCAAAAGTGTGGAGGATGGATTGGAAAAATACAAGACAGAAAGTAGGGGATTAACCATGGTGATATAGGGTTGATGGGGGTCTCACCCAAGTGAATGTCACTGGAGGAGGGAAAGGGACTTAGTGGTTGATTGGCTATGAAGTGTGAGGGCAATGAGGAATCTAATATGATTCCAGGATTTAGAGAAGATAATCAAATTCACTCAGAATATGAGCTCTAGACCTTGATAAATTGGCAATATTGTCAGTCAATTTTCTCCAGCCAAATTTCTGGTTCATTGTTCAATGTGTGACTAAAGTCAACCATCATGCCAACTACTCAGATACCCACATAAAGAAGCTTAGAAATTTTGGATTTTCCTGCTGGGCTGATAGTTTAGAAAATAATCATGCAATTGTGAAATAATTCATGGTACAAAATAGTAGTAAAAATAATTCACATCAGACTAGAATATCCCACCAGGAATAAAACTTGGTTTGTGTGTTCACAGCAGAGCAGTTATTTACAGAGATTTGAATAACCAAATGCAGATACAATGATCATGAGCATAAGGCATAGTTGTGGTTTTAAAGCTGTAGGGGTGGGAGGGGGGCCGTTTGGAAAACTAACAGGTGTAATGATGTCAAACAATGTATGGTGTACTTCCTTTGTTTAGAAAGCATAGTTTGATTTTATATACCATGCTGTATAGTAACTTTAAAATTATTAAATGAGAAACATAGCCAGTAGTGCATGCAAAATATTCATTCATTGTTGTAAACTACAAAATATTGCTTTTATGCAAAGAGAATGCCATTGTAGAATTTTAAAAGGCATAGAAATAAAAGGCTTCGGGATTGGAGCGCTTTAAACAAACTCACTAGAATATAGTAGATGATTAAAATACAATCTATAATTACATTACACTGGTATCAGGTAAGGATAAAAGCCTATAAAATCACTGGGGTCAGGGTAAGCATAAAAATGAAATAGTTATTTGAATAATCTGAGATCAAGTTGCAGTAATTAAAAATGAATGTATTATTCAAATGAAGGAATTAGGTTACAACACTCCTCATATGAAAACATTATTGTGACAGACAGAAATAAGTTGGAAATGATTTTGATTAAAAAATGTGTAAAGGAATGTAATATATATTTTCCCCGATTGTCTACTTTTCTCCAGTGACAGTTATATATGTTGACTGCCAGATGAGAGTCTCAGCGAGGCTAGCTGTTCAAATGCTTTCTAATATCTTAAACTTTCAAACTGTTAAGCTTCTGTTGCTATTCTATTAAATGATTTAATTTCCAAAGTCAACGTTCCTAATTTCTTTCCAAAAATTTTCCCCAAATCCTTTTCTCTTTTCATGAAAGCAATGTTTTTGTAGTTTACAACAATGAATGATTATTTTGCATGCTCATTTAATAATGCAGAAGCCTTGATACAGGATGGTATATAAATAAAATTGTGTTTTGTAAACAGAGGACCCCCTCTTATCTATGTATATTTCTCCTGCCCCCACAAAAAAAATGTACACAGAACTGGGCAGAGGAGAGGGCTGTTATTTATTACTTTAATATTCCCTATATTTAATTTTATGGCTGAAATTTTTATTTAGCTTATAGCAAGCATCTTCACTTAAAAATGCAGCTTTCTATGTCATTTATTGAGGAAAAACTTAACCTCATGAATAAACACAAACACATGTCCTTCTGCTTAAAGGTAACATTCATTTGCACTGTAGTCAAGATTCATGCATTATTCATCTTCCATCATTATAGAAACTGCACATCTAAATCATTAAATCCAGGTGTGTAATCCCAAAATTAAAATGATCTCATTGTAACAATATCAATACAGTAAGAGCTTCTATTAAAAACTGAATAGACTTTTGAACTAGTGATGAAAAATACCTCTTGGAAGCAGATACCATAACTTTTTCTAAGATATTTCTTGCAACTACATGGGGAGTTTTGTTAGTAAATCCAGAGAACATATTTTAATAACATTATTTTGTATAAACTACTCCTCTCCTCCCCCGAAAGTCATATAATCAACGGATTCTCAAATCCTACTGAAACAAGACACTATGACACCTGCTAATCCCTTTACACCTTGTTAGTGAATAATGGGACTCCTGTCAGTTTGTTTTACATTGTTTAAACCTGACCATACATAGACATTTATAGAAACATTAAAGCATTTCTTTATTCACTCACTAGAACCACTTATTCCCTCCCTTACAATGTCATTTGTTACCTACAAGATGTTGAGTCTGAGAGGATGATGATGCATCTGTGTGCATATTTGAACTCCATCCCCATCATCAAAGGCTCCCTTTTGGGATAAGGAACTTTTGTCGAAGTTAACAATTGTGAAAGTTTTTCTGTGTTTGTTAGACTGATGATTTGTGTTCTCTTCAACTAGTTGACAGGCTGCCTGACAAAGAGATTTGGAGTGAGTGATCTGGGTTCTAGCCCCGTAATTTATGGTGTCTGTAAATTTGAGCAGTTAATCTCATTAAAGCTTTTATTTCAATGGATAATAATATTCCCAGCCTCAAAAAGTTGTTTGGAGAATGAAATGTCATAGTAAGAGTTTAACAAATATTTAACAAATATTGAACAGTATTACAGTGTTGAACAGTATTGTAGTTGAAATTATTAACTACTTATCAATCCTATAGTAGTCCTAAACTGGAAGATGAGTTACTCCTATATAAACAAATAAATATATATGTAAAACAGAAAAAAAAATGATACATACATGCACATAGACAAAAAATATACATGCATACACATACATGCTAGCTATGAACCTTTGGCACACCACTTAACTTGCTGGAACTCAATTTTCTTTATCTATAAGGAGAGTTCTAGAAGATATCCATGGCTCCTACCAGCCCTAAATATGTATAATCTTATGGACAGCATTCAATGGGATCAAGTAAATATATGCCTATATATGTCAATATCCTTTGCTTTGAAAGAGAAGAAAAAACTCAGGTTTCCAAAGATAGTTAATCATCTATCAGAAATTTCATGATTTTTACATGATTTTCACTTTATATTGTTTTAAAAACATCTAGCTATGAAGGAACATGATCATTTATGAAGCACATATTACTTTGTCAGAATAAAAGTAGACCTCTTGAACTCCAGCTGAGCTGTGTTTTGCTAATCAAGCAACCCAGGACAAAAATTAGGATCCACCATGAGTTTATATTAACCCCCAACTTTTCATTTGAGTCACTGTCTGAGTCCCTATGTGTTTTTACTGGCCTATTTCTGGCCCAAGTGCATTTCCTACTAAGAAGCACTTCAAAGATTCAGAATAATTTCTTTTCTAGAGTAAGAATTCTTTTTCTTCTCTCCTTTTCTTTCCTCTCTTTTCCTTTTTCTTTGGGGAGCAGGGAGAGGTTATGGTCGGTGGGTTCCATACTTCTGACTTTACTGTCATTGTCCTTATATCAGAACTTTGCTGGATCTCAAAGACTAAATCCCTAAAATGAGCCTTGATCTTGAACTTTTATTTTTATGCCCTGTCTACTTTGCCTGTTTTTCCTCTTATCGCTACTTATAAAACATTACCACAATTTGTCCTCAGCCTGACCCTACCTCTGTTGAAATCCTTTTCAAGCCTTAATTATATCCTGTCTCAAGTCTTTCAGTTCTTTCTTGAGCATTCTTTCACTCCCTAAAAATGTGGCTATTCTGTATACTCCAAGTACATCATTCTAGTGTGCCCTTGTGTACAGGGGCGGGGCCCTTGTGTACGGGGCGGGGCCCTTGTGTACGGGGCGGGGCCCTTGTGTACAGGGGCGGGGCGGGGGGGAGCGTATAATCATTCCAAAAATGAATCATCTTCTAATTCCATTTAATAGAGATAGAAAGATAAACTGTTGAACCTTCCTCATTATAATAAGAAAGCTTTAGTGAAAAAGGATTGATTCCCTTTTTTCTCTTAAAACTCCACCTTCATTTTTTATTTTCCTTTTATCTAAATTTTAATATTTATCATGCTATAGATTGACTAGACAGACGATTCATGGGTTAACCATCCTTGATCTAGTGAGTTTAGAGCTGAAGGAGTTGTTTATGAAAATATACTGTAAAGAAATACAGCAGGAATTTGTGGGATGCCTATAGATTTCCCTTAACCATTCCCTAAGCACCAGAAACAGTGCTTTATTTTGCCCTAAAACAGTGTTCCTTATATGCTCCCTAGAGTTGACTGTTCCACACAGTTCTTTATGGGGCATCCACGGAGATGACTCACATGCATCACAAGGACAGCAGGTCTTCAAACGGCAAAGTAGTTGAACACAAACTAAGACTATGTCACTCTCTGCTTAAAAGTGTATGTTCAAATTCTTTTAAAATGACAGTTCCTATCCAAGGATCACCTTATTCATGTAAGTAAAAGTCAGATCACGTATTTAAAAAGTTACACAAAAAGCTGTGTTTTTAGTTACATGTCTCATTTCATAACTAAACCTTAGAAGACACTTTGTACCTAAGCAGTAAATTACCTCTTCTATTCTTGGAACTAATATCTGAATATCTTGGCTTCTCAAAACCATTTATCCAAAAACCGCATTTAGAAATATAAGGCCAAAATTCAACAATAAAGTTTTCTAGATGTTTATTTGCCATAAAAACCCACTAAGCAATCGAAGGAGCAAACATAAAAATCCCCACCCAGGTGATGAGGAAGGGGATGACTTTGATAAAGAGGTAGGTAGTTGAGGGGAATTTAGAGACTACAACCCAGCTCAGAAAGCCATAGGGCAATACTAATCTCCTTTTCTTTCCTCTGAGAACCCATTTCCAGATCATTCTTTGACTTCCTGATGTGCTCACTGCAGCTTCCCTGTCATGGAAATGATTAGGCCTGAAGTATATTTTATATCAAGAGAAATGTGTTGATGTAATAGTGGTAACATCACCTAAGTACATTTTCAGATGGACTTCTAGATAACTTACATATTTGAGTGTACTACTTTCTCTGTCACTTCTCCCTGCATTAAACTGCATCCTGTGTTCAGTGCCTGACCTGCGATGTTGTATTTGAAGTGAGCCTCATAAAGGTCATCCCACTGTCTTCTCATTGTTCTCTCTTTTCATTAACTTGAGAGCTACACCTAAATGTGACTAATGAAATGTGATGTCAAACACGAATATATTTGATGAAATCCTTCTACCAAAGAGTCTAAGAAATATCAGTGAAAACTGGAAAGGAATATTCTTCCTTTTATGGTTTGACTTCTTTTTCATGACTATTGTATTAGTTTACAACACTGCATAGTGTTCAAGAGAATAGCTTCACACATCAGTCAGTGTCTGTCATACCACACCGACCACGAGTTCTAGGGCTTGTCACCACTCTCATTTTTACGTGTCAACCGCCTGTTCCCTCACTCACCCCATCTGGTTACTAGAGTCTTGCATTCAGAGTCCTGAGAGAGAGTCTTGTTATGTTTCCTTAGTTTGTTTTGTCTCTTTATATTCCTCATATAAGTGAAACCATCGGTATTTTTCTTTTTCTTTCTGGCTTACTTTACTTTGCATAAAAACCTCAAGTTCCATCCAGGTTGTTGCAAAAGGCATAGTTTCATCTTTTTTAATAGCTGAATAGAATTCCATTGAGTATAAGTATCATATCAAAAAGAACAACGTTTCTTCTAGAGATCAAATGACCAGTCTGAGGATGTTTGTACCTATTTCACGATAAAGACAACATATTTTTTATTGTTCATCTTACTGAAAACAATTGGTGTTCTCTTAAATATAGTACTGACCCTTTTGTGTAAATTAATGAACAGTAAAATTTATCATTCCAAACTGCACAATAAAATGGAACAGAAGGCCTTAAAAGTCTTAGAAAAATTATTGGCTCTGGTTTTATCGTAACAGGAGTAAAAATTTGAGATTTTGCAGTTCATTCCCCTAAGATCACCCACTCATCTGCAACAGCCTTGGCATGAGGCCACCCTGCCTTCCAAGCTGCCCTTCCTAACTCAGCTGTCAAGGGCTGACCTTGAAAGATGGATTTTCAAAGCCCTGGGCAGAGCCACAACTCCCTTTCTGTTCGTGAAGTTACAATGATTGGAGTCCCATTTCTGCCTTTAAAATTAAACGAAGTGCTGTTACGTTGACTCATGACTTGTTTTTAATTTTCCTCATTTTACTAATGCTAATACAATTTGTGAGAAATGCTAAATATTCTTAAATGTTAATAGGATTTAGTGGCTATATGATACATAGTCTCAGAATACGTGCTGCTAGTAGGCTTTACAAATGATGGAGGAATAAAGATGATGCTTATTGTATATAGTGCCACTGAGGTTTCTAAAGTCACTTTTCACTCACTTTAGTGGACTTTGCCTGTGAATTCAACAATCAAAGCCTGTAAAGTAGAATGTAGTGTAACTGTGGCTACCTTTGCTATATGCAAGATCAAATTAAAACCAAGTGAATGAAAGCACTTGGCCAAAGACAGAATGATAGTAAGATGTGAGAGAAGGTTAGGTGTGAGGGATTTATAAAGACACTTAGAGAAAATTCCTTATACTCCTTAGATAAAGACACTTAGATAAAATTCCTTAAAGTTCTAAGAAAAGTTTTCTAATTGGAGGAAGAGAAGAAAGGCAGAAGGAAAGAAGACAGATTGTCACTTTGACTGACTTACTGCAGGGTGATTTTATTTAAATGTACACTAATCTTTACCATTAAAAACTATATTTTCTTCCTTAGCACAAATATATAATTCCCCATAACTCTCAAAGGCAGTTTATGTGTCTCAATAGTCAACAAAATAACTTTATTATACGAGAACTTCAAAACATCCTTGGTATAGATTACAAACCCATTCAAAAATGAGACCTTTATTTTTCTTCCCTTAAATATAATAAGGTGTTAACAGCAAAGAAATGGACCTGTCCTATTTTAAGTATCAAAGTCCTTTGGTGAGTTGATGTTATACTTCAGGAACCCAGGCTTCTGTTTTTTTTTTCATTTTAAGGGAAAAAGGTTACATCTTTATGTTTTGTTATCTTCACACCGGCACGTGAGTTGAATGTGGTGCCATTTAGATGAGCATCGGAGGACAGTCTATAAATTACCACAGATTTGTTTAGTCGATTAACAGAAATCTTCAGGGATTATAAAGCTTGGTATAGCAGCTTCACATTTAGGATAAAATATAATTAAATAAAGCCCTGTATTTTCTGTTCTTCTGGCTGGGCTGCTAGAATGCAGTGAGCGCCATCTGCTGGCCATTCTTTTTTCAAAACTTTATTTTCTCACCAAGTTACTCAGTCTTGAAACAGACTTCATACATACATTGATATACTCAGAGATTCACAAAGAAAATCAAAGGGTGTCCATGTACCATAAATATCCCTCGTTTTACATGAAGTCTTATTTTATTATTGTTGTTGTTATTATTTTATTGGATCATTCTCAAATTTGCCTTAAGATACGGTCCAGTGGACCTCTGGTGGTGGGTGCGGCGTGAATACCCATAGACTGAAAGAAAGATCAATATCTTAAAATGAAAATGGCTTTGTAAGCAAAAGAAATAATAATAGAATAATTATGTTATAAAAATATAGTCAGCAACATTTCAAATGAAGAAGTGACTTGAGTTTTCATATTTTAGAATAAACCAATATAAAAGTTTTAGATATGGAAGTAGTAAATATTAAGTTTTTCTGGTTTTACTTAAATCATAACATGAAAATATTCATCTGATTCAAAAAGAAGATAAAATAAAACACAGTCCTTTTTTGTGTATATTTGGAAGCAATTCATGAATGTATAAGTTTAAGCTTAGTTATTTTCAACCATTAAGTTACGTTATACTTTAGTTTATTTTTTTGTAAAAGACCTTATAAGTCAGTATTCATAAATATGTTTGCTCTTACTCCATTTCTTACTCATTAATCTAAAATTTCTGTGACTGAAGAATCTCAGCCTTAATATCAAGTCTCAAACAGGATAAGAAGGGAATGTAGTACTGCTATAAAGAATTCTGCTTTAGACAATTAATGTCTTTGAAGATTCTTGTGTTCTTTAAAATGACAAACCTCTGACATAATATTGAGTCTCTGAAATTCAAGGATCATAGTAATATGTGATTTTTGCCTGCATTTCAGTTCCTCTGTATCCTATGCAGAAAATTAGGCCCATTGTTCCCTATTAAGTTTCTTTTCTAAAACAGACACAATAAGAAATAGGTGCACGAAACAGTTTCTAATTCCATTGTTCCTATGGAAGGCACTTATTAGTTCCATTGCAATTATAGCATATTGTAAAGGAAGATAATTACCTATGGCAAAGCTCTTAGAAATAAAGAAATAAAAAATAAACATTAATTTAAATTATTTTATAATAAGAAAGCTTTACACAAATTCTTATTCCCAGAATTTGAATCTTAAGTTACAGGAGTTGGTCATTATTTATCATAGTACATAGTAGCCTGTAGTTTCCTTCCATAGAATTACCTCATGAAGGGATAACATGTTCTGTAGAAGTAAAAATAAGAAAACTCAAAAAAAAGAAGCATCCTCTGGACAGCAAAGGATATGAAAAAAAAGTGTTCTGTATATATAGTTTTAATATATCGACATTAGAGCAGTTTTGTATTTAATATGTGGGGCTTGTTTTTAATGAATAATATAATTTGTGAAGAGAAATTTAGGGTAAACATACAGGGTAATAAACTTTGAAAAAACATGGAGTAACCTGGTTATTCAGAGATAGGTGTCCAGAAAAATGCAAAGCAAAGGAATTTAACCCTTTTTGTCATTTCTTCCTTCTGTGGATACATCTGGTCAGCACTTTGGGGGCCGAGTTTCTTCTAAGACAAAGGAGTTTCTGACCATTCAAACCTAATGTGGTTGAAACTCACCTTCTAGGAGGAAACTCTGAGCAGAGCCCTCGCAGTGCTTTGGGACCAAGGACGTGGAAGCCATCATCTGTGGTGGCAGACAGGATTACAGATGCCCGGCTCTGCCAGCTACTTGGCATTTGTACCCCTCGGCACTACCCAGCTTGCTGGGGCCTGCCATTCCCTTCAACACCCCGTCATAGGAGTCTACACTTTTAAGCTGACTCCCTGGAGAAGTTTAATGAGCCTTTTGTACTTAAAAAAAAAAAAAAAAAAGCAAAACAAAGAAGTGTAATGGAAATGGATGTACTGAAAAAGGAATAAAGAGGTTCATTTCCAGCCTGGTGCTTGGGGGGCTTTCATCAGGATACTGTAATGGATATTGCGCAGAGCAGTGGAAGGAGAAAGAAATTAAAAACCGCCTCCTATGATGAACTTGTATAATTTATTCCTCAGCAGAGCGGTAGGCACAATGTTTCAATTTTTCCTCCTCCATTCTTCTTTTCCCCTCCACCTAATTTCTGAGCATTCCCAGGCTAGGCAAGAATGAAAATTAAGAGTACCCAACACACCAGTCTTAATGAAAGCGCGGAACGCACGCAGATTATTCATAAACTTGCAAGTTGTGTACTTTGGTGGAGATTTCCTTCTGCTCCTGATTGCGGATGAAGAATGGTGTTTTAATAGGCAGATGGTAAAAAGACAATTACAGTTAGGGGCTCAGCTGGGAGTTACATCAGTTTATTGCAGATTATTAGTTGATAAATGCTTTTGTTTACAAGCAGAGTCTTAAGCAGCTTTGTAATCAGTTTATCAGCTGCAGATGAAATTTTGACAGATCGCCTTTGGAGTGCAATGTCATTTCTTGGCTGGTCATTTAAAATCATGATGGCCAAGCAGCCAGACAGTCAGATGGTTACCTCCAGGCTCCTGAAAAGCCATGACACAGCATACCTGCCACCAGAGCACAGCCCCAGGAATGCTGAGAAGACTCCGTAAGCAGACCTTCTCCTGTTAGAATCCTATTCAAACATCCTTGCTAACTTGCCAAAAACCTAAGTAGGATCCCTGAATTTCGTGACTTCTAAACCGCAGTTCAGGTTTTCCAGTCAGTTCTGAACGCCTTCTTCATCCTGGGTCAAAACTCTCTTCATCTACACTTCAGCAGAAATTCGGAGCTGAGTACGACACTTCTCTGAAAGGGGCCTCATAAGAATGTCCTCTTTGAGAGGAGGAGAGTTTAGGAAACACTGGCTTAACCATTCTGGTTTTGATTTCTTGTCAATAAAATGGGATGATCATATTTCCTGTTGGTCACATAGATAACCCTTTAGATGAGTGGGTATTTATGTTTCTTTGTTTCCAAGTTATGCTCAGAACAATACTATCTGTTGAACTATTGGTAAATAATAAAACATATCCTATTTCATCACATCTGAAATGACAAATAATTCAGGTGATGTTGCTCATTTCCAAAATACTCACTGAAAGAGGGTGCTATAACTGAGCATTTTTATAATATAGCATTACCAACATTTTGTAGTTTTTTTTTTTTCATTTCCAGAAAGATGCAGCTTATAAACCCAAGGTATTTAAAGATAGATCCTTAAAAAAAATTCACAAAATTAAAAACCTATAAACAATTCTAGTTTGCCCACTTTTACTTTTTACTCTAACAAAATAAGTTTTGTGGGCTTAGTCATAACAAAAATATTTAGATAATGATCTAAAATGTTTCTGCAATAGTTATTTTTCTTTGTACCTACCAATTGTTCATTTAAATGTTTTTATTTCCTGATTTTCAAGGTAATGTATTGTGCTAATAGTAAGTGAATTCCCAAAGTCAGAAGCTAGGTTTCATAACTGGAATTAGATATTCTATATTCTCTAAAATATTGACCTAATATAGGAAGACATTTAGAAATATTTCTGTAGCTTACAAATTTTAAATCATATGTAGCATATGTGTAAATATAGAATTTTTCTTCTTCTAATCTCAGGAATTTGATTAACTATCTCTATTCATTTATTCCTGGGCTCCTGTTCTATCTAATTCTGTTTCTTGGTTAAGATCCTAAATTATTAGAATACCATTAACCTTATGTTAAACTTGACCACATGGTTTAGTAAAGTTTATAATTTTAATGTTGGGTTGGCATAAGGTCACTTACACATTTTTAGGAGAAAACTCAAAAGAATAGTTTTTATCCTTTCTTCAACACTTAGCACACAATATTCAGGCCCCAATTTTCCAGGTTTTAAGCAATTAAATATTCTATTGACATCAGAAGAAAGGCTGCCTAAAGAAAAGCTGAAGAAAGCAAACCTTGATATCTTAAATTGTAAATTGCATTTTAATATAAAGAATACGAAATTTGTTTTTTTTTCATTTTCTATAACCAAGTTAATGAAGGGTAAATAGTGCATTTGGCAAGTTGTGGTGCCGTGTATCTACCCATCATGATTGGAAAAGGCAAAGAAGAATTAAAAAAAGAAAAATACATCTTCTCCCTTGGCCTGAATACCAAAGACACACTCTGGAGATGCTGGTCAAGTCTGATTTTCCCCCTTCTCCCAGGAACTGCTAAGATGTTCTATAAAAAGATGTCAGGAACGCCAGCAAGGGAAAGTTGAATGCCCCAAAATGCCCTGCATTGCCTATAAGTACAAATGAAAAATGCTAAAGATTATTTAAAAGCAGGAAAGACCTTTTGCAAAATGCTTTTGATTTATTGCTGTGTATTATACAGATCTTTATCAATTATTCTCACTCTATTTTATTCAAAAACTATTGTAAACTATGAGTTGGCATGTTGCATACAGAAAAAAAGGCATTAATCAACTCTAAATAAACAAGTGCATACATCTATCTAACAACTATGAAGTAGTTAATACATTTTTAAGCAATTTTATTATAGAAAAGAGGTCTAAAAGAGTAGTGCTTAATTATCTGGACTCCTCTGTGCTGGGTTCCCTTTTGATTGTATTAATGAAGCAGCTGGCCCATTGTTTCCCTTTAATTCCTCTATTGTTTTAAGAATATGTCACAGCTCTTTATTCTTTTATCAGGTGCTGTGCAGGAGGATCCACACAATACCTCATATTCCTACTGTATTTGCCAATACACAAAGAAACCTCCACAGTGGTTTTCAAAGAAGGGGCACACATAATTTATAAGTTCTATTCCTTGCACTGCTCCACTGTCAAGAATTTCAACAGTATTGAGTTTGAATTCATTATAAAATTTGTATTAAACAATGTGGCTACGTATAGATATATGTTCTGTGTTAATGTCTAAATGGTGAGATCTAGGTGGTTACATGCACGATGTTGAAATGGGACAATTATTTAGCTTTTATGGAATTTATTCTGATCAATCGCTTCCCGGTTACGAAAAAAAATTAAACTTCACAAGTGAGTATCATGTCGGATTTTCAAATTATTTAGTAAAAATAAAAGAAGATAATGACCAAACAAGTAATTACCCTGTTTCCTCCAAAACCATAATGTCTGTGTGTGTGCTCACACACACGTGTGTATTAAACAGCCATTTTTTCCCCCAGAGAATGACTTTAATTTACTTGAGTGTGCCTAAGAGTTTTCCTCTGTAGACCAGTGTGTACTCTTTATTAGCTAAGTTATGATCATCAACTGATCTTCTTGTATAACTTGAATGAAGGACATAAGACTGAAATTAATGCAGAAACATCATTGAACATGTTAATGAATTGAAGTGCTACAGAAACTTAGTACACAGAATATCTTTATATCAGAGCTATGTAAATGTTCTGGTTTATTTATATGTAATTACTGTTTCTCCAAATTTCCATAAAATCCACAAAAAGTCACCCATGGAAAAATAATCATGATGTTCTGATTTACATACACTTTCTCTTTTTCCACATTTGACTTTTTTCTTTGTTTTTCCCTTGTCAAATGTCTGTATTTTGGAGACTTGGTGTGTTGATTCCCCCCTGCCCCACCATGAGTTCTCAGTCTAATAAAGAGAAGTAAAACTTAATGACAGTGCTATGCAGTAAATGTTACTGACTTCAACTTTTTAAATATCCTTAAAAAAGCCATTGGAATAAATTATTGCAAGCCACCTATTTCCTTTTGTACTGTTCAGTGAGCGTGTGGGCTTTCTTTTTCTTTTCTTTTCTTTTTTTTAAAGCTTAAAGTTTCAAACTGGTATCCCTATCTATTTGCTTGAGGCTCCTTATCCTTCTACATATTGAGGCAGAGTAATACAAAATCTAACGTGATTTAATTGATTCAATTTGCTGTATATTTTTATGCTAAGCTTAGGGTCCATATCTTGATGAGCCCAGACATAGTTGTGCTCCAGATTTACAGCTTCACATTGCTTGCATTTCCTTATTTTTACAAAGCAAGCGTCTATCAATCACACAGATAAATTAGAAAGAAGCATGTATAGACATAACACATGGAAAAGATTTTTCAGCGTGCTATGTAATTATTAACCTGATTTTTACCATTGTAAGAAGCCATGAATTGCAGATAGCATGGATGAAGTTAAATGCTTTTATACTGGATACATTTTGTGTATACAGAACTCTATAGGTATGGTGGAACAATATAATTGAGGCTTTGTCAGCTCTGTAACCTAGCAACAGATAATACTGTTAGGTTACTGAATTGCTCCTGGTTGACAAGTAGGGAGTATTTTTGTGTTTATCATGTTTGCTAATGATGGGATCCTTTCCAAAAGGCTTGTCTTAATCTTAATTAGAGTTTATCAGCAGAGGTCTGCATGACATTGTGCAGACACTGATTTCATAAATAATAAAAAGTGCAAGTGAAAAATTTGGCAGGATGGGGAGATATTTAAGGCCACGGCTTCTAGTGAGAGGAGCGTGAATTTCCAAAATATAATCGAGTTTGAACTATGACTTTATTCTTTATTATCAAAACTTGTAGAATACTTCAATGCATTTTGACAGCAATTATGAGAAAAATGTATAAGCTTCCTGTTAGGAACCATATCTGTTTGTACAAGAACCTTGATCATAAACATTACTTAGAACAGCAAGTACATAGTTTTCAAGAACGTCAAGGTCTCAGTAGTTACTCCTTTCTAGGGAACCTTGAATGTATTCTTTTTATTTGTGAAGGGAGTGGTGTGTGGGTGTGGAGACTAGGGAGAGTGATAATATTCGCACTATAAGAAACAGACAAGGAGAGGATCCTAAAATAACATTTCCATTTGGTGGAAGGGAGGAAGGTATCAGATAGCTGCTTCCGTGCCTGATGTCATTTGATAAAGACTTCATGCCCATGCAGTAGGAATGGGATTTTTGTTGTTGTTGTTCTGATTTGCACAATATGATCTTTCACAGTTTTTAGGGGGGATACAGTATTATTATTAATCATTTGTAATAATAAGTTGATGTCTTCAAAATAATAAAGAATTAGACACTGTAAAAACCAAGTATAATTTTTAAATTTAGTTAGTTCCTAACTTGCTGCTTTAGTTGAAAAATGATGCCCAACCATTACATTCTTGGAACTGCCTTCTTTCACCTTTTTATTCTGCATTTCCACATAATTCAAATATTAGAGGACAAGCGGAAAGTTAAAGCTATTTTCAGTTGTCATTTTTTGAGTTTCAAAATGGTTGTCTCTCCGTCAAGTTGTGTGGACTGTGAAATATTTGATTATCAACACACTTATTTTGTTTATAGAACCTCACTCAACTGTATACAAACTGTAGATAGTGATTCTTAACTCTAGAGGCACATGAAGCCTTCTGGGTGCGTCTTAAAAACCCTCAAGCCTAAATTTTACTCCCAAGGATTTTGATTTCATTGATCTTGGTTACAACAATCATTATGATCAGTAACTCCTCAGGTTAATCTACTGTGCTGTCAAGATTGCCAGCCGTTACTCTGTAGTTATGTAGAATAGATGCAGAATTTGCTGTTCTGCTGTTAATGTCCTGCTTAGTGGCAATTTAAATTCTACAATTTCTACAAATGAGTTTGATGTGTGACATGTTTAGAATAGTACCTGACTTTCTAAGTGTTAGATATTGTAATTATTTATATTAGTCATATTAGATGAGCTCTCAAAGTTAGTTCCACATCATTTTATTCTCCAGGATGTAGCTATGCATTTAACAGTTATATCTCATTCACTGTATAATCTTACTGATGCTATTTCTTAAAGTGAACCACCTTATTTCTGCTTCAGAGAGATAACTGCTGTACTCAAAATCTGAGTAATCAAGGTAAGGTGCAACCTGTTACTTGGTGAGCATGAGATGGAGCTGTAACTTGGGACACCTTGTTTTTCATACAGATTGTAGCGCCAAATTGCCTTGTTCAAAACCTGTCTCCCACATCCCCTTCTTTTCCTCTTGTTACCCTCTAGCTATGTGAGCCTAAACAATTTACATACAATTCCAACCTCTTGATTTCACTGTAAAATGGAAGTAAATAAAAGCCACCTCATAAGATAATGCATGCAAAAGTATTTAGAACAGTGCTGGTGCGGAACACAAAGTAACCTCTGAACAAATGTGTGATTACTAATATTAGCACATTGGTCATAGATGCAAAAAAGGTGCTCTCAACTTAATGATAAGTTAGAGCCAAAAGCTCTTATAAGATGTAGGTAAAGTGATTCTCAGAGCTCTCATAGTAATGCATCAGGTCAGGACTAGACCAAAAGTTTCTTACCCACAAGTCAAGTGTTCTTTCTAGTCTAGCTTTGCACTGAGGACAAAATTTCCAGTGTTTTCGAGAGCCAAGCATGCTTCATTATTATCACGTAATCTCTTAAAACAAGATCTTTTGCTCTTGAATGACTATGCAAAGAATGTTGTGAAAGTTTTAT
The DNA here is from genome assembly GCA_004363575.1 of Solenodon paradoxus. Lineage (NCBI taxonomy): Eukaryota > Metazoa > Chordata > Mammalia > Eulipotyphla > Solenodontidae > Solenodon > Solenodon paradoxus. The sequence continues at coordinate 1,293,787 of RJWH01000097.1, forward strand.
CAGTCAAGAATATATTATATTATCATATGTGAAGCTTTACATGATTCTATTTTCTATAAATATACGATTAATATGAATTAGTGTATTGAAATTTTACTTGGTTTAAATCTGAGGACATTAAGCATAATACTATGTATGAAAGCCACAGAAAACATTCAGATTCCTTAGATTTCATAAATATTGAAAACTAACAGGAATACTTCACTGACACTGGACACACAGGAAGAACCCACATCAACAAAGCAACCGGGAGCTATATCACGCTCAATTTTCAGAGGTACACAAATATCTAAAATGTGTTCAGATGAAAATAACTGATTGACCAAATAAACTCCATTTCATTAGGTTAGAGACTTTCAAGTGGTAGTTTAAGTGCTTTGCTATGAAAACAGGGAGGGAAAAAAAATCTTTTTTTTTAACCATCTTATATGAAAAACACTTGGTAAAAGTCATATAACCACCCTTCGTTATCACTTGTGCAAATATACTAGGTTCCAGCAGATTGTTTTTAGTGAAATATGTTACTCTCATTTTTTCAATTATTTTATTATGGTAATACACACACATGTCTTATGCATACATTTTAAGTATAGAGTTCAGTGGACTTAGGTACATTTAACATTGAGCAACCATTACCACTATCTATTTCCAAAAATCTTTTCATCTAAAACTCTATTCTCATTAAACAATAATGTAACATTTAAACATTAAACATAACTGAATGTTTCCCACGGCCCCCAGCCCAAGGTTGACCACTGCCTTTCTTGTGCCTCTTCATCTGGACGCCCTAAGCACTGCACATAAATCAAGTCACGCAGGACTTTTTTTTCTGTGACTGGCATATTTCACTTAACATAATGCCTTTGAGGTTCGTCCATGTTGAAGCTTATGTCAGAATTTCTTCCCTTTTCAAAGCTGAATAAAATTCTATTGTAAGTATAGGTCACATTTTATTTATCCATCTAGCTGTAAATAGACACTCGGAGCACTTCCATGTTTTAATTATTTTTAGCGATGTTGCTTTGAACATAGGTGTGCAAATATCTCTCTGAGACCCTGCTTTTTTGTATATAGACCCAGAAATGGAATTGCTAAATCATAAGGTAATGCTATTTTAAATTTTTTGTGGAACTGCCATACTGTCCTCTGCAGTGCATTGTACATTTTACATTCTCACCAGCAGTGCACAAAGGTTCCAGTGTCTTCACATTCTTGCCAATACTTCGTATTTTCTGTTTTGTTTTTTTGATAGTGGAAGCTCTCCTATTAAAGCCAAATGTAAATGCCCTGTGGTTTGTTCCCATGCAACACAGAATAAATTGGCATATAAGACACCAAAATATCTAAATACCAAGATTATTTATTTAGCATTGTTATCCAGTTAGAGTTATTTCTTAAACAAGATGCATGTTACTGCCTTCTATTCAATTGTAAATTGAAATTTGCCATTTTTACCTAGCTCTAAAAACAGTGTCCTTGGAAACTAGGCTTTGTGGCCTCCTCAACAGAGATTTCTAGAAACTATTCCATTTCAAATAGGTCAAGATACAGTATGTGATCCACAAATGGATTCTGCCTCATTCTTTTCTGAAATAAGTCATCTCCCTCCAATGAAACAGATATATTTGTTCATTGAATTCATACGTTTGATTTTTTTCTTTCTGGTGAGGTTTCTTTTCTCAGATTTATCAGGACAATGAGAAATGAGAATACTAGCCCAGCCAGATCAAACCAAAAAGAAAATGGTCAACAATTATCTAGCATTTATACCCCAGGGGCTATTCTTAAACTTTCACACCTTATCTTATTTAATCCTCATAATAACAGTATGAGTTAGGTACTGTCATCTCTATCTTCATTTTCAAGGAGGAGGAAAAGGAATGCTTAGGTCACAAGTTCAGAGTCACACAGTTGGTAAGTGGCAGAACTGAGATTTGCACCCCAGTAGTCTGGCTCCATACTTCTTCAAAATGGGATTACATCCCCACCACCAGAAGTCACACTTAGAATATTTCATTTGAATCAGAACTGAAACTATGCCACAATACTTGGAATATCTTTCTCTATCAAGGACTCTCTTATGTTATATAATCACAATTTACCATCTAAAAACGCTACCATTCAGTTTCAAAGAGCCAGGCTTTGGTTTCTGTGATGCTATTTTCTTGGTTCCTCTCTAACATTTCCAAATACATACTCTGTATTTTTTTTTAATGATCCCATCTCCTCTGCCCACATCATAAATGTGGAGATTCCTCATGTTTCAATTGCTGATCCTCCTCTTCACTCTGTACTCATCCTGCATTACCATGTTAATGCAAAGAATCGCCCGTCATTTAGAACATGCTGGTGATTCACAAAATAATCTTTTTCTTCATCCTTATGGCTCCTCCAAGTTCCACCTGCCTCCTAGATTCATTCAAAAACCTCTCAGGTATCTCAAATGTAACATTTTCAAAGCAGAATTCATTATGTCTGTGCAAATATATGCATGTACATATAACACATATACACATGCATTTGAGTTTTGGAGTTCGCTAGAAAAAAGTCCAGACCCCTGCCATTGATCCTATGTGTGTCTTTGGGAAGGTTAGGTAATCATTCCAAGCTTCAATTTTCTCAACTTTAAAATGAGGGAAAATCGACAGGATTAAAATAGGAAAAATGAATAAACCACCTAGCCTATTGGAACCCAAAGAAAGTGCCAAATAGATACCTATCATCTCACTGGCTGTATAATACCGCTTGTTAATATTCAGACTTTAACTGTCTCCTCAATGGTATCACTGTGGGGTTTGGGTCACTCAAAGAACCCACGACAGAGTTTAGGCGAGTGAGCAAGCAGAGATGTAATTAGAGGGTAAAGGAATGGAGCCGACCAAGGGAGGTCCAGACCCGGTCCACCGTGCTGGAGGCTGGGGTTTTTAATGAAAAACCCACACGGGGAGGAAGGAGGATGGAGAGAGGGTCGCCAGACCAGGTTTCAGTTCCTGAATGGGCAAGGTGGAATTCTCCCTTGAAGTTATTGGTGGGCTTCTTCATCCATCGCCGTTCCTTTGTTCCTTTGTGCAGAGGGTCCATTCTGGTCACGCACTGCACGTGGGACACATCCCGCATGTCAGACTCGTCTGTGGGCTTTCCTTATCCACCCAGTGGATGATTGCATTCCTTTGCTCAGCTGGGTGGTGCCAGGGACAATTCCCTGCCCTGGTATCCGGACTTTGATCCCCGGCCTTAGGCTTGCTCTTGTGGGGTCCTGACAGTCACCACCATCTACCTTCCCAAACTAGAAGCTTTCCTGTCATTTACAGCTTCCTTTCTCTTATGCTTCACATGAATTTCCTGTCCTTTCTCAGTCATGTCTTGAATCTGGCCCATTTCTCTCTCACTATTGCCACTTCTCACAACTAAACTTCAACAATGGCCTCCAAAAGGCTCTCCTGGTGACAGTTCCTTCGCGTTCAGTCTACTCTCCTAACCACCCTGAGCCCTCTAGGCTTAGAGGAAAAATAGTCCATATTAAGAACTTGAGTATTCATTCACTCAAATAAATATGGGCTTCTCAGCTTGCTCTAAACTTTTTTGTGGAAGAACCCCTTATTTGTAACATTTACCCATACTTACCATGGCTGATTTCAGGTTGCTCATGTGACATCCGCCATCACACAGAATTTGAGACAAAAATTCTGTGCTGGCTCTGACACCTCTGCCCTTAACTCATGTTTTTCTCAGACCCCAAGCTCCAGGTGAGCAAGCTTCCAAACCACTACCAGGGCTGGTCAGGCTCTCCCAGAGCTCTGCACCTGCCAGCATGCTCCTTTCTCTGCCAGCAGTGATGTACCTGTTGAGTGTCCACACTGACACTTTGCTATTTTACCTCGATATAGTCTTTCTGAGCCAATAAACAAAAAGTCATGTTGGATGCTTTGCCTCAGTCCTCCAAGAAGTGGAAGCTCCTTACTCTCACATTTTCTTTAGCATCAGGGGATGGCACTGACCGTGTAGCATTGTAATGTGTGTTTATCTGTCTGTGTTCTAATTAGCATAGTTGAGTATGAAGCCAGAGCATTCAGCCTGACACAGGGCAGAGTTCAATAGTTAGCTGATGAATGAATATTTTGAAAGATGAAACCCTAAGAGAACTGACTTCATCAAGTCTGCCCAGCACATTTTCACTCTAATTCAACCTTCTAAGAGGATGTGCTCTGACTAAATCATAAAATCAGATAAAAGAAAATAGAAAACATTAATTGAGTATACCTGAAAATATAGCTATTCATCTATATGACAACTGCCAGACTGTTTAATAACACAGGAACATCTTTTTTTGCTTACTTCATTTTTGCACTTGATATTTGTGGAGTTTATTTATTCATGATACCTTTTGGATTCCAAGTTGGAACACAGGTATTCTGAGCCATCCTGCTTCATGGCTCACTGTTGTGATAAAGATGGGCTGTGTGTATCATACCAGAGTCCCAAACTTTCCTGTGTGGAAGACACCCTCGCTCAAGTCACTGATAATGAAATGTAGGAAAAGCTGGTAAATTGTAACCAATATTATGTCATTCATTTCATCCCTGAAATCCAAGACTCAGAAAGACCAGGCTACGGAGTAAACCTGAAGCCTAGTCACACCCCCACCTTCTCTATTAGAATAAACTGTATCCCAGAGGACCGATAAGGTACAAATGCTTACCTTGTCTACAGCTGTAAGCACTGTGGATCTGCATGCACTTCAGAGAAGATATAGTAGCTAAGAAGTCTTCCAGGGGATAGAAATGTTAGACAGAAATCCTACCACTTAGCACTTAGAACACTCGTCTCTTCCATAGCGATGAAGTTTAGGGTCTGTGTTTGTAAATACATAAGGTTATGCCACTGCGACTCTGATGGCAACTTCAGTAAACTTAGAAGCAATGAGATCCTTTAGAGTTAAGTGGCGGGAAAAAGTTAAGTCTTTCTCTAGTCTTATAGTATAGATGTGTGCTTTCCTCTGAAACTTTCACACACATTTAATGTCTGTCATAGTAGCTTTATTTTTTCACAAACATGTTCTGTCACAGATGGTATTTTATGTGCTTACCTTTAAAAATGTAATCAGCTGTTTTAATTAATTGTCACAGGTTTCTCTAAAACAATGTCCTGATTCCTGTGTGCAACTCCGCCATCTCATCTGCTGCTGTTATCTGCTCCACCAGATTTTCTACCACAAGTTGTTTAAAAACTAGGATCTCTTGAGGGTGGAAAAAATGAAGTGCAGTTGAAAAGACAGTTATGCTGAAAGATAAACAGAGCAATATGACTTATCAGAATGGGAACAATTTTTGCTTGCTTAATGAGTACAATATATGGCCTTGCAATATATACACAATGAAAAAAAAAAGCTTTATAGCATATCAAGTATGCCACATTATTTCAGGCATAACTGTGTAGGATACGTATCTCGGCCTGAGAGTGTAGATAGCAAAATATAAGTGCTTTGCCTGTCTAAACATGTTAAATAAATGAGCATTTGCTATCTCATTCCAATACATTAGAAGATGTACTTGCATAGTTAATTTTCCTTTTAATGCACCTCATATGATTGTTTGAAGCACAGAGCTGGGGTATATCTTAGTGTTTGAAGAAAGAGTTCTTTTCATTTAAACAAATCTTTATTTAAATAAGCCTTTTTGAAAAGAATCTTTGGCATATCTTCTTTTCAGGAAGTTCAGTCAGGGTAAATGGAGATAAAGTAGCTGCATTATAAGGAATATTATATAAGTAAAGATCACTCAGCTGAAAAAAGAAAAGAAAAATGGCGGCAGATATAAGGAGAGTAAGATGAATCAGAATTTTATATTAACTTTCTAATTTTAGGAGCTTTGTTTACTTGTTTTCTGTTTGGGGGTGTTTATATCAATAAAATATAAGTATTTGGGGAAAAAGTATATGCAAGGGAGGGAAGGAGAGGAATAACTACTTACTTCCATAAGCACAGAGAGAGTAACTTCAAAGACTCACCTGAAATACATTTCTGAGACTGAATCCCTAACATGTTTATTCTTAAGCACACTGTCATGTAATAGCTCGGTCACCATGTAATAGTGTGGCTTAATGATTAAAGCAAGTCTGGGCAAACATTGACAAAACTCTCTGTAGATGGTGTCTACATTTGGTTACATCTTAGTCTTCTCTGACTACTGGCCACCAGAAAGTTCATTTGATGCAAAGAATGCAGTTTCCCACAAAGGAGGGAAGAGGAGTACAGCTGGCATCTTGATCAAACACTCCACCCAGTAGAAACGAATGTGTAAAACATAAGAAGGTACTATTGACATCAATCCAGTGGACAGCGGGCTGCAGCATTCTATGTCAATTCTATCTTTTCCTTTCATTTTTCTTCTTAATAGGGGGTCAGCTTTGGTGTACAACTACGAAGGCCATCTCTGAGGGTGAGGAGCTAATTGCCTTTGTGGTGGATTTTGACTCAAGGCTACAAGCTGCCAGTCAGATGACTCTTACAGAAGGGATGTACCCTGCACGCCTGCTGGACTCCATTCAGCTGCTTCCTCAGCAAGCTGCCATGGCTTCTATTTTGCCTACAGCTATTGTCAATAGTAAGTGCGGAGTGCAATAGCCCAGTACAAAAGCTTTGTAGTGGTGATGGGTATTTATGGAAGAGAAAAAAGAATGTCTGCTGACAGGCAACCAGGGACAGACTTTTTTTTCTCCAGTGTTGTGATTTTATTTTATCTTCTCTCTAACTTGTAAGTGCAGGTGGATGTGGAGTGTGTGTGTGTGTGTGTGTGTGTGTGTGTGTGTGTGTGTGTGTGATTGCTTCTCATAGGAATATAAAAAGAGCACTTAAATTCATTCCTTTCTGGTTGGATTCCTGAATGTCACATAAAATTGTTAGCTATAAGAAGTCAACAATTTTCATTCATAGTAGAATAATTTTGCTGTTAAGTGTATAGAGATTAAAACTTTAAGAAAAAGATGCATCAAATTATGATTAGATCTACTCATGAAAGGAAGATGTTAGCAAGACATTATTTAACAAAAAAAGAGAAATAAATAAAGAAAAATACATATAAATGAAGAATAATATTTATGCAGAATTCTAAAATGCACCCTAGAAAATATACCCTTTTTGATTATATTTTCTTTAAATGACTACTGAGCTTTCTTTGAATACAAAAAGTATGACAAATCGGTGGACAAGGAATCCCAATGTCTGAGTTCCAGACTCAGCTCTGCTTTTGTAGTTCTGTGAGAAAACATGAGCAGCAGCCACATACTAAGAGGAGAATATTTCTAAAGCTAGTAGGTAAGTAAAAAATTATTTTTAGCAAAAAATGTTGTTGAAAATCCCCAAGTCTCTAAACAATGCAAAAACCCCAAGACTTCAATGATATCTTGATATTAAAATTAAATACATAAATATTTAACAATAATTATGTCCTTGCTGTAATAGTATCCTTTAAAGACATTCTCAGATGTATCTGGAATTACTCTGCATCCAGTCATTGAATTCAACCCATGCTAATACTTTTGAATTCTCTTAGTATAAATGTAGTGTGTGTGTGTGTGTGTGTGTGTGTGTGTGTGTGTGTATTTTTCTGGATCAATATTTTGACTTAGAGAGTAAGGAACTTGAAATAACATGGTCCCAACATGAATTTGAGGTGAAAGGATTTTCTTAACAGGGACACCAAAGGTTCCTTATATTATTGTAAAACCCCAATGTGTGAATGTTCATTATAATTATATTTGAGATTATACCATTTTTTTGTGGCAACGTAACTATTAATCCCAAACAACTTCACACAGCCTTTGTTTTCCTTCTGAAATTAACTAATCAGTAAAACTCCTCGTACCTAAATGGGCACTTAACAATGTAGTTCTCTAAATAGTATAAATATAACAAACTTTGGTGGGATGGGTTACATGAGAAAGATTATTTGAAAAAAGTAAATTTTACTGTGAAATTCTGTATTGTACGTGCTACCTTATTCTGGTCCTTTGTTCTCTCCTTAGCTCTTACACAGTCTCCCAGAGCTCTCTTTTTCACTACCCTGGGTTCCACCACTAACTACACACAACTCACAAATCACAAGTCTAGCTTTTTCTGCCAAGTTTTAAATCTCTGTTGCCACCTTTTCCATATTTCTCTGTATTTCTTACACTTTCAATATCAAATTCCACATATCTAGTATGCCCCAGTTTGCCTGGATTAATCTCAATTTACATTATTATCTGGCATAACTCTGATACCTGCTTCCTTTCACTACAAAAGTTCCAAGTGTGATATCCCGTGTTGGATTTTGTCACCCTTGTTCTCTAAGCTGCACCCATCACCTTCCCATCATCTATTCCCTCTAGAGATGAATGAAACCACACAGAAATGCTAACTAGCAGTCTAGACACCTAGGAGAAACCTTACCCTCTCTCTAGCATCTAACTGCAAAGTAGTGGGCATCACTGCCAGCCAGTTCGACTTCCTCGGGTTCATGTTTCTCCTCACTGTTGCTCTTGATGTTGGGGCATACAGAGGAGTATTTGAACAGGTTCCAATCCCAGTTACATGATCAAGGACAGTTACTCAGCCTCAGTTTCCTCACCTATATAAGGTTGAGGGGGAACACACATACAGAGAGAAATTTTCCATGAATGAATGTAAGAAATCTATCATTTATAACATGACTTAAAAAATATTACCTGACTATTAGCTATAGTCAAACTCTTTCATATTTCACTTAGATTACTGCAATTGCTCCCTATCAGTCATGGCTTCTTTCTAAATTTACTCCCTTCAAAACATGACTCCATTGTTATGAGTTCACAATCAAAACTTCTTAATAGAGACTACGGGGTTTTTGACAGGAAGCTTCCACAACTTTATCTCCCCTGTCCCCATCGTGTCCCTTTCCTGAACAGTACAGAATAGTCTCCCAGGGGTTTCCCTGGGCTGTTCCCTTGGTTAGGATGGACCCAACTCTTTTCTTCACCTGACAAGTTCATCTTTAACAACTCAGCTGAGGCATGTCATCACCACATCCCTCCACCAGGGGAGCTGTCACACCAACCTAGTGTCCTTGTTCTAGGCCCAAAGTGCCCGTTGTTACCTTTATCAGACTACTTGTCACATTTTCATTTAATTATCTGACCACATGTTCTTTAACACTGGGAGAGCTCTTTAATGGCAGCTGTTTGGACTTTTCATTTGGTTTGATACCCAGCCCAACACGGAGTCTGATATTCCGTAATTTATTAAACGAACAAATGATGCCAGGAATTGACATCCGAGCTAACTTTAGTTCAACCATTAGATCCTTACCTTTTCATCTAGCATATAAAACTAATTCACATGGCTCTCTATAAAAGCACATTTTTAGTCATTAATATAATACAAACAACGTTAAATGAATCACTTGTACTTTGAATGCCAGAGTCTCCACAGTACCACTTCCAAAAGAGTCTGTGGGAAGGTGAATTACATTGAGTGTAGCATCTCTTGAAGAACTTTGTTCTGTACTGTGGAACAACACCCAAGACTGATCTCATCACTGTCTGATTGCCTAATTCAGACCCTCAGCGCACTCTCTGAGACAAATTGAACTAAATGCTGCATTACCCATGGTTGGATCCAAATGGGCAGCAGCTAATGTGTCTGTGTCTTTTCCTGCAGAGGATATATTCCCTTGTAAATCCTGTGGCATCTGGTATCGGAGTGAGCGGAATCTGCAAGCCCATTTGATGTACTACTGCAGTGGGAGACAGCGAGAAACTGCCCCCGTGTCAGAAGAAAACGAAGACAGCACTGCTCAGATCTCCAGCCTGTGCCCTTTCCCGCAGTGCGCCAAGAGCTTTTCCAGTGCCAGGGCTCTAGAAATGCACCTGAATTCACACAGTGGTAAGTGCCTCCCTTGTTTAGTCTTTTGCTCCAGGAGACTATTCTTTCTCTACATACAGTCATTCATTCACACACACATACATCTTTATCTAACTCTGTTTCTCTATAAAATCCAAATCAAACTTTCTAGATCAATGTGTTGTCACTTTATGTCATAATCAGTATATTCTCTTCGACAGACGTATATCTGAGTGCTCACAATCACAGTACTTGGATTCCCAACCAAATCAGATGATTCTTTTTTCAACTCAAGTGAACAGCATCGTTTTAGAAAGAAAGTCTCAATATCCCTTGTATATTGTCATGAATATTCATTGATTTAACTGTCCAGTGGTCTTTGGAAATGGACCATACTGTTTCCCACATGGCAGGGAATAAATAGTAGGTCTATAAAAGTAAGTATTTTGTTGAGTTGGAAATAAAACTTTAATTTGGGAGGTCCTATTAATATCACATTTGAGAGAAATTAACTTTTAAATATGGAACTATAAAATGCTCAACGTCCAGAGTGTGCCCCATAACAGCTTAGTTCATTTTTATGACAAAAATAATTCTGTTTCAAAATTCCTCAAGAAAAATGAGGCTAAAAAATCAAAATATTTTAAAGTCTGCTCTTAACTGCAAGTTGGCAGCTACACCTGTTCATTTTGGAATTATATGCCCAATTCTTGTGAGTCTCCTCACATAGTATCTTAATTCCTGTATCTTAAAAAAATGGAAGCTAATAAAATATACAGAATTGTATTAATTTAAAATATTTCTAGGCACATTCTTGGATGGAGTAAACCAAAATTTGGGAATCACATTTCTTTAGGATCTGTCACAGACCTTACAGGGCATCTCTGGCGACTTCCTTCACTGCTTTTGCTTGGTTGAATAATTAAAATATGAAAAAGATGCTGAGTTTTTGAAAACTAGCTCCTTCTTCCAACACTTTAGTCCAGTGCAAGGTGTTATCATTGGACCTATACAACTAGGCAATCTCCTTTCTACTCATTCTCTTTCCTACCCTACATCTGACATGTCTTTATGTAGATGATAAAGCAGGGGTAGCAGAAATAGGTTAGTTGTCTCAAATGGTGAGCAAATATTTGCACAAAACAAAAACAGAGACAGAGGGATCCTTACAGCTAAATGGAAAACTGAGAATTAGATTGGCTAAGAAAGAAAAGAAACAGGGGTAAGATGTCTGCTTTTTATTTTAAGGAAAGGCACAGGAATGAAGGCAAGTAGGTGGACAGGAAGAAAGAGAAAAGAGGAGGAAGCACTTTATTTATTTATTTTTTTTCAGTTGTCATCATTGGTTGTTTCCCCAGCCCCAGGTCTCAAACCTAGAACCTTGGGTATATGTGAACTGTGCTGGTTTAATTCATTAGGCCACTGGGGCATGCCAAGAAGTTATCTTTTGTCACTACAGGACTGGATTCTGCTATACCAAAGCAATTCTCACCTTAGTCTTGAGTGCAGAGAGGATGATCCCAGCCTAGTTTAACCATATGCAAACAAAGAGGAACTAGAGTGAACCTTAGTGATGTTCATTCCCCTGGATCAGTGATGACACTGAAAGCATTTAATAACTGACTAACATAGGCAGTGATCCATCTGCATGGACATCAGTCCTAAACAACTCCAGTAGTACACTGGTGTCTGCCAGCTGCATATCAGCTCTAGTTAGAGAACAACCATGTTCCATAAAACCAGTGATGACATTCTAAATTTATGCTAAAGAAAAATTAGGAGTTTATTACAAAATAGTACCTAATGAGCTGTTTTGAATAAAGACAATCTAGTACACCAAATTATTTGATTTTTACACAGATTATCAATAGCTATTCAGATGAATGCCTACTTCTTCCTAATATAGAACCTAGTATTGAAGTAAGTAAGCTATTAGATTAGAATTATAAAATCCGAAGGTTAGGCATGGCTCTATCACTGAATAGCTTAATTATCATAATCAATTTCTGGAGTCTTTTTGTGTTTGTTTCCTGACCTATTAGAAGGAGACGAGGCTGCCTGTACCACTGTGCTGTGATAATACCCATGAAAGTGCTTGGAAAGCTATACAGTGCTCCTACGCTGATCACACTTGGGGGAGCCATGTTACAAGAAAAAAAAAATTAATATCACATATAAGATTCTGAAATGTCTCAATTTATTCCTGCTGGGTTGAAGACATGAGGTCATTCAAAAAGGCTCTGAGCATTAGAAAACCAACATGTGTGGGTCTCAGTATTCTTATTTTGTATGTCTCTCCAGGAGTGAAAATGGAAGAATTCCTCCCCCCTGGTGCTAGTCTAAAATGCACCGTCTGTAGCTACACTGCTGATTCTGTGATCAACTTTCACCAACACCTGTTCTCCCATCTCACTCAAGCTGCCTTCCGATGCAATCACTGCCACTTTGGCTTCCAGACTCAGAGGGAGTTACTGCAGCATCAGGAGCTTCATGTCCCCGGAGGCAAGCTGCCCAGGGAGAGTGACATGGAACACTCTCCAAGCGCAGCCGAAGACAGCTTACAGCCAGCTGCGGACTTGTTGACCAGAAGCGAACTCCCTCAGAGCCAAAAGGCCATGCAGACTAAGGATGCCAGCTCTGACACAGAGTTGGACAAGTGTGAGAAAAAGACTCAGCTCTTTCTCACGAATCAGAGACCAGAGATACAGCCTACTACAAATAAACAGAGCTTTTCTTATACGAAAATAAAGTCTGAGCCCTCTAGCCCAAGACTCGCCTCATCTCCAGTTCAGCCTAATATTGGACCTTCCTTCCCTGTGGGCCCTTTCCTTTCTCAGTTTGCTTTTCCCCAAGATATCACAATGGTCCCTCAAGCTTCAGAGATCTTAGCCAAGATGTCTGAACTGGTACATCGGCGACTGAGGCACGGAAGCAGTAGCTATCCTCCCGTGATTTACAGCCCCTTGATGCCCAAGGGCGCTACTTGTTTTGAGTGTAACATAACATTCAATAATTTGGATAATTATCTAGTGCACAAAAAACATTATTGCAGCAGCCGATGGCAGCAGATGGCCAAGTCCCCAGAGTTTCCTGGTGTTTCGGAAAAGATGCCCGAGGCTGTGAGTCCCAACACTGGCCAAACTTCCATAAACCTTCTCAACCCAGCCTCTCATTCTGCCGATCCTGAAAACTCACTTCTTCAAACATCCTGCATCAATTCTCCCACTGTTTTAGACTTAATGGGGCCAAGTGGGAAGAGCCATGACAAGGACTTTTCCACACAGGCTAAGAAACTCTCCACCAATAGCAGCGACGATAAAATTAATGGAAAACCTGTTGATGTGAAAAATCCCAGTGTTCCCATAGTGGATGGGGAAAGTGACCCAAATAAGACTACCTGCGAAGCTTGCAACATTACCTTCAGCCGGCACGAAACCTACATGGTCCACAAACAGTATTATTGCGCTACGCGCCATGACCCTCCGCTGAAGAGGTCGGCTGCCAGCAAAGTGCCTGCCATGCAGAGAACCATGCGCACGCGCAAGAGGAGGAAGATGTATGAGATGTGCCTACCTGAGCAGGAGCAAAGACCTCCACTGGTCCAACAGCGATTCCTTGATGTCGCCAACATCAGCAATCCTTGTACCTCCACCCAAGAACCCACAGAAGGGTTAGGAGAGTGCTACCACCCAAGATGTGATATCTTTCCAGGAATTGTCTCAAAGCACTTGGAAACGTCCCTGACGATCAACAAATGCGTTCCGGTTTCCAAGTGTGACGCTACTCATTCCAGTGTTTCCTGCCTAGAGCTGGACGTCCCCATAGATCTCAGCAAAAAGTGTTTATCCCAGTCCGAGCGGACGACCGCATCTCCCAAAAGGCTGCTGGATTACCACGAGTGCACTGTATGCAAGATCAGCTTCAATAAGGTAGAAAACTACTTAGCCCACAAGCAGAATTTCTGTCCGGTCACTGCACACCAGCGTAATGACCTGGGTCAACTCGACAGCAAAGTCTTTCCAAATCCAGAAAGTGAACGGAACAGCCCCGATGGCAGCTATGAAAGAAGCATCATCAAGTGTGAGAAAAATGGGAATCTGAAGCAGGCTTCCCCCAATGGAAACTTATTTTCCTCCCATTTAGCTACCCTGCAAGGCCTGAAAGTCTTCAGTGAAGCGGCTCAGCTTATTGCTACGAAAGAAGAAAACAAACATTTGTTTCTTCCACAATGCCTTTACCCTGGAGCAATAAAGAAGGCAAAGGGAGCCCACCAGCTTTCTCCCTATTATGGGATAAAGCCCAGCGATTACATTTCTGGTTCTCTTGTCATCCATAACGCTGACCTAGAGCAAAGCACAAATGCAGAAAACGAATCTCCTAAAAGCCAGGCTTCCTCAAATGGGTGTTCCGGGCTGAAGAAAGATTCTCTGCCATTGCTGCCCAAAAATAGAGGTATGGTGATAGTTAATGGTGGACTGAAGCAAGATGAGAGACCTGCCGCCAACCCACAGCAAGAGAACATTTCTCAGAATCCTCAGCACGAAGATGGCCACAAGTCTCCATCGTGGATCTCTGAGAACCCCTTAGCTGCAAATGAGAATGTCTCACCAGGAAATCCCTCCGCAGAGGAACAGTTGTCTAGCATAGCAAAAGGTGTGAATGGCTCTGCCCAGGCTCCTACCAGTGGAAAATATTGCAGGCTGTGTGATATCCAGTTCAACAACCTTTCAAACTTTATAACTCACAAGAAATTTTATTGCTCATCACATGCTGCGGAACATGTCAAATGAAATAACTAAATAGACATCGGTCACCTTTGGTACCAGTGTTTAGTATGTTGTTTTACCCAGTCCAGAAAAACAACAAAAACAAAAACAAAAGCTGTTTGAATTAGATCTGGGCAGTCAGGAGACGACTCATTATGTATGGCCGAGTTGAAGACTCAAGGTGTAATTTCATTACAGTCCATCAGTAAAGTGTATTATTGGTGCCATTTTCAAAAAAAGGTTAATTTATTTTACCAGCAGTATTCATAGCTGTGGTTATGTTATTTTTTATTTAAAAACTTTATATTAAAGTCATTTGTAATGTTATTGTATAGTTATTGTGTAGCACATATGGTTTGCACTGTATAGTAGCTTTTAAAGAAAATAGTCACAAACAATACAGAAAAGCATTTTAGAAATAGCTTCAAAAGCACTTGTGTATCTTGATTTCTTCTTATATGCTGTTGCAGATATATGTATATGCTAAAATATAACTTGCAAAGATGTTCTAAATACACGTGCTCTAAGTTCGCCTTAAGATTTCAATTCTTGGATAATCAGGCTCCATTTGCACTTTATATTTTAGCAGATACAGTCTCTTAGTCACTAGGCTTTGCATTTGTATGTAGCTGTATGTTTCTGTCCATTTTCTTAATCTTAAACATGTATGTTAAATGAAGATGGCAATTTTTTTCTTGTATAGTACTTGTATTTTCTTTCGCTGATGCAGCTTTGTCTCAATTTTTAAACTTTGCTGTTAAATGCAATACTTTATAAAGAATGAACAAAATTACTGGAAGCAGTATTGTAAGTAATGAGGTAGTAGTAATCAGTTATATCTTTTGAAAGGCACAGTCTAAATCGAAACCCTAAACTCAATGCTGCAAGTATGAATTTAATTCATATATAAGATCTATTTAAATATAAGAGTAGCAATACTGCACCTGGTGATCACAAAGATAATGTTCTACTTCTGATAGAAATAATTTCTCAACAAATGTTGTTACTATGCATGTATATGGATGGAATAAAATTCCAGATTGTTGGAGAAGTTTGGTATACTTTTTTCTCTTTAACATGTAGCTAAATACCTATTCTTTGTGATAAAAAATAAATTCAAAACAGTACTGGGTAGCTGCAGTAAAATGATGAAAAAGTAATAAAATCAGCATTATATACCCCTTGTTAATCTAATGTATTCTATTAAAATGAATTGGAGCCTCCAAGCTATGGAACTATATAGGTCTTTCTCAACTAACAATGGGGTTATGTCCCTTTAAACCCATCATAAATTGAAAATGCTGACTGGAAACTGAAGTTCCTATCTCTGCCCAGCATCATGAGAGAGTATTGTATCATGGTTTCTACCGAAGGCATGTTGCTTTCATACCATTAGGTGGTCAAAATATCTTAAGTCAAACTATAACAAGTCAGGGATCATCTGTAGAAAAGTTTTTCATTATAATTATATGTAATAAGCACTCTCTCTCTGTTTACCACCCCCTCCCCTCCACCAATGTAGCACAGATAGAGAAAAACTTACTGAGTGTCTAAAAGATGTACAAAGCCTATTCAGATGAGGCACAAGTACTGATTAAATGCGCTCAGCTTTTACATGGAGTTTACCAGAGAGAGGTTTGCAGTTTGAGGGCAGTGAAGTAGTATGGGAAAGTGACTCGGTTTAGTAAAAATGCACAAAGCTCATGTTTGCAGCTTACGAAAGACACTAGAGTTCACACATATTATCTGTACTGTTCAAGAGTTTGCATATTGAAGGGGAGATGGAAAGCAGAACATGTGAGGTATATCATGGAGGATCTAATATACTAGCTAAAGGTATTGAGATGTGACTCCGTAAGATGACACCTAGTGCCATTTAAGACAGACTGCGCTGCACGGTAATTTTAGAAACGCCCTGATCTGAAATGGCAATTAGCCTACCAGTGGCCAAAACACACTGTAAGTTGTAATGAAATATAATTCATCCATACTGAATTTGGTAACATAATGAACATAAAGTGCTAGCCCTAAACATAAAATAAATATTGTGAAACAACAATAAAAAAGATTGTATTGTTGAGAACATTTCTCTAGCTGCTTGTTGAGAATAACTATTTTTAAATACAAAATCTTGACCTCAGCTGATGTTTTTCATTTCAATAAACGACTCAACAGTTAGGTGAATAGAACTGATATGACTAATAAAGTTTTGTAGAAATCACAAAGCAGCCAAGCCTTGGGCATCTACAGTGATGCACTTAAACACTATGTAGGCTTCATCTTTCTGTCTTTCAAGCAATCAGTCAATCTACATCTATTGATTAATTACCTGGGTTTGAATCACACTATTTGGGAAGTAAAGGCAAAGAGGTATAATATAGCCATGATTACCTAATGAGCTTACAACCTGATTCAGTTTAGTTCTTCTCAACTCTATTCCCTCATGAGAACTATGTTTTTAAATCCAGTGTGTGTTTGTGTGTGTGTGTGTGTGTGTGTGTGTGTGTGTGTGTGTATTTTGAGAGTGTGGGGTACATCGGGCATCACACTGAATCAGTTAAGAACTCCTGTCTATGAGTTCTAGGAATCAATATCTTTCAAAATATATCCAGTTGGTTTTAATATGCGACGGTGTTTGGGCAATAAATACTAAATGATAAACCAGGGCAAAGTATGAAGGATGAATGAAACTAAATGAAATATAAAGACAAAAAGAAAAAGAAAAAAAGAAAACAGATATGGGATGCAATGTTGAGAAAGTCTGCATGGATAGGATAGAGGTTGGAAAGGTGGATACAACAATATGAAAAATCGTCTACCCTTCAGGAGACCTGAATTATTTGAGCACTATATTAAAAAAAATTCAAGTACTGTTTATGTAGTTGATAATTTCTCATAGGCATCTACATAAACCACAGTAGTATAGGCTGCAATAGTGATGTTCAAACCTGGGGTAGACCCTAAAGAGACTAGAGAAGGAAAAATGTTTTTTTGGTGATCATTGTAAGTATTGCATAAAGGTAGAATTAAAGTAACATGTGAGAGTGAAGGGCGAGTAAAACATGCTTCAAAAGAAGAGGACTTAGGATCTAACTCAGGATCTTTTAGCACAAGACTTTGAATGCCAGGCTAAGGTTTATAGGCATGACTGTACCTTGCTTCTAAATAGAGTCATAAAATTGTGCTTAGGCATGGTGACAGAGCGTGAGTCCAGCTGCTGGAGAGGGAAATTCATTAGAAAGCTAGAGTGATGATCCAAACTGGGGGAGTGGGAGTCCACACAAGTCAGTGCAGAAAGACGAATCTGAGCAGTGGACTACATTGCAACAGATTCTGAAGACCAAGTCACAGAGAAAGTCAATAATCATCAATGCTCACTGATATAAAACAAATACAAAAATAGCTACATGTTCAACAAGAAACCATTTAGGTCAGAACATACTAACATGGGTTGAAGAGTGTGAAGGAAGGTGGTAAAAGGAGCCATGGTTTGAATTGGTTCTTTAAACTATTCTTTGGGATTTAAATCCTTTACAGAATACTAAAACTGAGTAGATAAAAATATCATAGAGTGGGGTTTTAGATTTCTGGGGGTCTTTTTGGCAGATCAACCCCAGGGTCTTCTATGTTGTCCTTTCTTGACCACGATTAGGGATCATTGAATTAAACTGGGAGGAAAAGGAAATTAGATTCTCTGGTCAAAATTAAAAAAAGAAACTAGGATAGCAGCAGAATTTAAAACACAAGTCATCTTCAAATAGCATTGCTTTCTATTATGTAACTAACATCTGTATGGTTAAAACTAATATAACTTGAAGTATGTCAACCTGTGTTTTAATACTGATACTAAAACAAAAATTTTAACTGTTATGGAATTTGTGAACACTGCTAGGAAACCTTCTAATCAGAGGAAACCCTCCTGTTTTCAGGCAAAATAAAGGATCAGTAATTTTAAATACCCAAAGTCACAAAGCTTACAAGTGAGATCCAGAGACCTAAGTCTTGTTCTCAAGTTACCTCCCAGCATCTTGTTCCTTTCGCAACTAAGTACTAAGCCAGAAGGAAAACACTCAGGCAAGCAGCTAAAATCTCAACTACTTTTTTTCTCTCTGATATATTTAAGTCTAATCATGACTCCTATAAAAAATACCACAAATTTCACAATGTAAAACAACAGAAGCATATTCTTTCACAGACCTGGAAGCTAAAAGTCTGATAATAAGATGTCAGCAGGGTTGTACAGCTTCCAGAAGCTCCAGAGAATTCCCTCCTTGCCTCTTCCAGCTTCTGGTGACTGTCAGCATTCCTGGTCTTGTGGCTACATCACTCTAATTTCTGTCTCCATAGTTAAGTTGCCTCCTCCTCTTCTCTGTATCCCTATGTCAAAATCTTTAATCCTGTATTTTAATGCCTTTGTTCTTCATAAGGCAACATATTCAGGTTCCAAGGATTAGAAATTTGTATCTTTGGGTGTCTCTATTCTGTCTCCTACAGGGAGGGAATGAATGGTCAATACAGAGGTGAAGAAGAAGGGCTAGAGGAGAAGTGGATATGGCTCCCAGATGC
Source organism: Solenodon paradoxus (assembly GCA_004363575.1). NCBI lineage: Eukaryota > Metazoa > Chordata > Mammalia > Eulipotyphla > Solenodontidae > Solenodon > Solenodon paradoxus. The sequence continues at coordinate 1,312,975 of RJWH01000097.1, forward strand.
TCCACAAATGTGTAGCCACACAGCAGAAATTATTGCCCCCAAACTGGTAAATTTCTTAGAACTTGCAAGAAAGATGGCTGTTATGAACAAATACTAATGACATCCTTAGAGAAGAAAGCATTTATGCTAACAGGTTTCAACTGATCACTCAGGACCCAATCAAGAACTGAGTTTGATAAGTCTGCACCAGAAGTTTATCTGTTTTGAACTTAGCAAACATTATTAATTCAGAAAATCATGAAAAAGCAGACACCGGCTGGGTAAAAATTTACTTTGGCACTATCTATAGAAAAGAGTTTGCTCAGTATATTAATTGAATAGGATTGAAAGAAAACAAACTTCAAGAACCTGAGCAACTCTACTAGACATATAAATAATATATTAATTTCACATGACTTTTATCTTCACATTAAAGAAGAATATTAGAGCTTTTGATTGGCAACACTTCTTGGACCATCAATTCTATTTCCTACATATGACATAACCTGTTTTAAGATGACATAAATATATCAAATTCATTAAGTACAAAGCATTCCTTTTTTTCTTACTAGGGTTCAATGACCCTCAAAAAGCAATAAAGGAAGATATGATGCTTTTTTATATAAATGAAAAATATGCATGAAGCAAATCACGTTTTCAAATTAAGAATTGGAACAAAACTTTATTTTAAAAGTCATATGAAAACGATACATTGAATACCATGGCTGGTTTAAAATAAGAGGTTGGTAAAAGAAAGGAGAGGTGATTCTGATTAACAAAGAAAGAAGGCGATCAACAGGAAGACTAAGAAAAATCTTAAAGGAAAAAGAGGAAACTCAAGACAAAGGAAATAAAAGGACTGTGCTCACACCAAGGCACTCACAGACACTTGGGGTGGACACACAGATACCCTCCTCCCACTAACATGGGTGAACACTCTCTGATCTCAGTCAAGCCAACCCTTTCACTTACGCATCCCATTCTCTCTAGACAATTTGGTGATTTTGTTCCTCTAATTATTCCCTCTCTTACCTGATTCAAAAGCAACAGATGTTTCTTCTTTTTAGGGCTATAAGGACTTGGACAATTGTATCCTGTGTGCTGAACTAGAAACTTGAAGTCTGAACTAGAAATGGGTTTTTTTCTCACATGTCATGGATGTTATAATAACCCATAAATTCCTAACCCTGGGAGTTGGAAGAATGCCAGGAATTCTCAGATTATATTTCCAACCAGTCTGGTGGATGGAGACTTGAAGTATATTCAACATAATTTCATGATCAAGTGAATTTGATACTACACAGTGTTCAGCAGTTATGTTTATACATGGGCACTATCATTACTATCTTACCAAGGAGTCAACTGAGGCCTACAGCAGTTGAGTGAGTCCCCAGGTGACAGAGCTAGGGAACTCAGCTGTCTCTCTACAAGCATCTGCTACCCTTTTCCTGGGCCTTATTTCTCACTCCCTCTATCAAACCCTTTATAGCCGGTTGTAGGTGTTCCTTCCACCCTTTTATTGTCCACTGGTGCGGAGTTGAAATAAGATAATTGTATGTCCCATTCTGCCCGGGACAGTTGTGACCTGGTCTAAAATTTATCTCAAACTTTTCATAAGTATTATTATAAGATGCAGCTACATAAGCAGGGATGGAATCCATAGATTTCCAGTTTGTATTTTTAGCTCCTAACATCTTCTATGAATGGGTAAGGTGTAAGTTCAGTGAATTTTTTTTTTTTTTTAGGAAAGGTGTAGGCAAAAATGAAGGCATGAAGGCAAGTAGGCAGGCAGGCAGAGAGGAGGAGAAGCATTTTTTATTTACTTGTTCACATTGGTTGTCTCCCGCCAACCACCCTGCCTCCTGGAACTGGGACAAGAACCCGGTCTCTGGTAATATGTCAGACAATGCTCCAGCTGAGCTAACCACTACTCCACCAGGGCACAGGAAATTTTCTTTTCAATGTGGTTAAAGCTGAAAGACACCAGAGATAACTTGTCTTTTTCACTGAACTTTTCCAAATGCAGCAATGTAACTTACACCTTCTTTCCAAGACAACAAGTATGGTACCCCATGATTAAGCACATTTGGACAGAAGTAGGTAGGGCTTATTTAATCTCAGCTCTTCATAATTGTGGGAGAAGATTTTGGACCTGCTTCCCCTTCTAACTATTGGGTCCACCTGTATTTTGACCTGTATTCTTTATCATATACTATGTTCCATTAGGTGATGAGCTCTATGAAAAATGTGAGAAACTGCTGAATATTATTCAATATGTGCAGTTACAAAGAATGTGCCTGTATTACTCTGGAAAGCGTGACATCATTTAGATCAAATAACTGATCTACATTAACTTCACTATTGGAATTTGATATAGTTTACATATAATTGAAAAATTTTCAAAGCAAGTACAAATTTCTATCAATCGATCACAATTGGGAGATTTAAATATATATAGTCTTAGTTAAAATTAAAAATGAATGGATTTAATTTAGATAATACTATAATTTAAATACACATATATATAAACACACATCCATATATATGCTTAGAGTAATAGAACAAAATATTGTGCTAAAGCTGATGTTGAATGCAAAATACTACATTTTCATTTTCTGTTTCCCACTAATTATCATATTGTACACATATTCGAATTATTAATTTAAAATATGTTGCATAACCCACATGTCTTATGTTATTGATCTGTGTATCAAGTCCTTTGAATTTTGATTGTATTTAATTTGAATGCATTTGAAAATTTTAATCCAAAAGGAGTATCAAATGTTTACAAAGCAGACAAAAAGACACAAAACTTATCACTACAAAATAAGGAATCTAAATTTATTAAACACTAAGAGTTAAAACAGTATCCAATTTAGTTTAAAATTCTATAGTTCCATTTTACATAATCTCAGTTTTGGAGAGAGAGTTCTCTTGTTGGAGGGTAAATTTACATTCTCTATTGCAATGGAGTGAAATAAGAAAGCTTACGATCTATTATCTATAACTAAACATCAGTGAAATATTATTTGATAATTTTTTTTAAATGTATTTATCCCCCCAAATAAGATGTTTCAAATGGAAACAAGTAGAACCTCTGAGACTACGTGAGCTGGAATATTTGCATTTTTCCATTAAAAGTTGAAAAATGAAAGTACAGGTGTCCTTTGCATTTAAAATTTGTGTTATGCTGTTGTACGTTTACGAAAGACCTGCATTAGAGCCTGTTTTCACTAACAGAAAGAACCCCTTAGAGGAATTCACTTTTACGCCAGTAGGTGAAAAGCAAAATGGCGCTGAAGGTTAGTTTTGCGGCAGCCTTGCTGGAAGCTGCGTGTATGGGCAGCCAAAGTGACCAAGATCTATCCAGGGGAACCACACTCAGCACCTCTGCATCACCGGGAAGTTGATGATGATATTTAAAAGGTTTTGGTAGCCCATGACCAAGAAATGACAGATGAAGAGCTGATGGAATCGCAAGAAGAAAGGGTACAAATCAAAAGCGTTTCCAATAGCGAAAAATGCTAGCAAGTAAAAGTTCTCTACTGGAACCCAGCCCGAAGCACTGGTGTGAGTTTTTCACTTCTCCTGAAGGGGCTGAATGAGGGCAAGACAGTCTGGCTTTCATTTTGAGAAGATAGCTTTTAGGTTTAGGCCAAGCTGGCGGGATGTTTTCAGTGACTATGAAGATTTGTATGATAGAAAATGGGTGAGGCTAAGCGGTCAAGCAGGCTGGCCTATTTCAAGTCACTTTAGCAAGAGATGATTACCAAGAATCTTAGATATCAAGATAGGGGTCACGGAAAAAAGTATAGACCTTAGTTTGCTGCCTGCCCTGATGGATTCAGACGAAGATGGGGCGAATGACCCTTCCTTGCTCTCCTACACCCCAGTCTCCTGAACTTCCCACCATCCCACCCTCCAGAGTCAGCCTAACACACCCTCATCATCACTCAGACTTCCAGGGTGCTCGCTGTCTTCCTGATTCCGGTGAGTTAAACTACGCTACGCAGACATTTCTACTTTATACAACCTGTGTGGATCATACCATTCCTGCTTTTACCATGCGTTAGTATTATTTTAGATTTCACCTGTTATTTGGTCTGAATTAGTGTGTTAGATTTTTAGTCTGGGACCCTTCAAAATTTCCAGGTACAAGGATAGTAATTGTTTCTTTACTTTGCAGCATTTTGACTTACAACAGATTTCATCAGAATGGCCTGCTTTCAGATAGCAGGAAAAACCTGTATCTCTCATTTAGTGATTTCTCTCTGAGATTTATACTACCTTATTAAGAATAAATACACTTCATATGTTGTGTATTTATATACTTATTTTATCAATATGCCTTCATAGTCACCAAATATTTTGATCCTTAAACATTTTTTTACTTTGAAACAATGCTAGATGTGCAGAAGCGTTGCTAAAGTAATAGAGATGTTCCTTAGGCCTTCGCCCAAGATCTTCGAATAGTAACGTTTTAGGTAATCATGGCTCATTTCTCAAAACTAGCATTGGAATGATATTATTAACTAAACTACATTCTCTTTTCACCAGAGTTACATGAATGTCCTGTTTGAAAAGACATTTGTGTGAATCTGGACTAGGATTCAATCCAGGATACCATGCTGCATTTAGTTAATTATAATGTCTCCTTAGTCTCCTCCAATGTATGACAGCCTCCCTGTCTTTTAATTTTCTATGACTTTGTTACTTTTAAAGAGTACTAGTCAGATACTGTATAGGAGGTTTCTCAGTTTAGGTTTGTTTGATGTTCTTTTTATGACTGACCTGGATTTAGGAATTGAGGGAAGAATAGTGCAGAGGTGAAGTGCTTTTTATTGCCTCATAGGATACCTAACACCAACATAATTTATCACTGGTGATGTTTCCATTGAGCCTTTGATTAAGGTTGCATCTGCCAGGTTTTCTGCTGTAAAAATTCCCATTTTTTTTCTTTATCATACTCTAATCATTAGAACGTAGTCTCTACATTCCAGGGAGGATCAGTATTCCAGAGGTGAGAAATGGAGTACCATTTCTTGAAGGATTTCAGAAAAATAGCACACTTATGTTAAAGGTACCACATAGTAATTATTTGGGGGGGTGATACTTAGAATTAGGCAAAAATTCTATTTCTCTTAAACATTACCCAGTAATTTTAGCGTTTGGCAGTGGATCTTATCTGCAGCAATTGTTACTGTGGTGTAGGTTTTTATTTGGTATTAGAATACCACTTTAATGAAAATGTGTCCCTTTCATATGTTTATTCAATCATTTGTTTATATAGCTATAGTTATGGACTCATGAATAGTAACTTTATTCTCTGAATTATAATATACTACTATCATTATTTGGGTGCTCAAATTATTCTAGCTTAGACCATTGGGAACCCCTTCAGGTAGGTTTCTCTGTACTTTTTGCATCTCTCATCTTTTCTTATTTTAGTAACTTCCCTACTATCTGGCACTACAAGATAATCCATACCCTAGAATGCCACATTTCACAACTGATGCCTACTGAACTCATCTTGTATTTTCTTGATCCAGTCCTAGAGTCAGTCATTTCTCCAAAGTACCCTAATTCTTCTTACTGGAAAATAATATTTCAAAACCAAGTTCTTGACACTAGTTATGTTTATTGCTACAGGTCTCATAGCTTCTAGACCACCTAATGCATGCACACATACTGTAATATACATATTTTAAAATCAATGTGAGTTTACACTAATATGTTGGACTCTTCTCCATCACTGATACGATATTTTAATGTTCAGGGAAATATAAGGGATTTTTTCCTTTAAAGATCATTGATATATTTTATTTCTAACTTTAGACAGAATTTTAACTATCACTTTATTAAATGTGCTTTATTACCAGACTTTTTTCTAAAAGGAAAGGTGCAGGAAGAAATCGAGGCAAACAGGCAGGCAAGCAGGAAGAGAGAGGAGGAAGAAGCACTTTCTCTTATTTTTTATTCAGTTGTTCACATTGGTTGCTTCTGTTGGTCCTTGTACACTAATCAGGGTCCTTGGAATGGACATGGATTGTGCTCGAATGGAAGCAACAGACCCAACTGCTGCTCCACCAAGGTGCACCAACTAGAAACTATTTTATAGGTTAATTTATTTCTTAATATCTCATAAAGCATACTATTATAACGATTTAACCCATTTTCACTCTCAAAAATGTCCTACTCTGTTATGGGTATTAAATCTGAATCATAAACTCTAAAGTGGCTCTAAGATGAATATACGTGAGCTAAGTAGGTAATTTGAATGTTATGATTTGGAGGGAAGCCTCTAAATTCCAATGACCATACAAAGCACCTGGGGCTCTTGTTAAGCTGAAGACTGGTTCAGTAGAATTGGGGAGGATTCAGAGAGTTTGCATTTTTAACTAGCCTCCAGATGACTCCGAAGCTGCAGGAGCTCAGAGTATTCTTGGAGTGGCAGGGCAGAGGATGAAGGCTGAAGTTGTCTCTGCCTTGGCATCCTAAGCAGGTGTCCCCTGTTCTACAGTGTTGCTGTCTTCTTTTACCATAGGCTCCAGAAAGCCTGACCGGCAGCCTGTTCCTACCTAATACAGTAACCACTGAGTTTCCACTCAAGTCTGTAGCGCTTTTCTTCATGTGTGGGTTGGGTACATAATATAAACAAGCAAGTTTATTATTTTGCTTTGTAAATTGCATCAGCTGCATTAACAGGTGGAGGTAAGAAGGTGCCCCTTTCAACCCTCTTTTCATTCATTAGTGGTTTGGAAAAGAAGGAAGAACTTTAGAACTCATTATTTGCCAGACAACCTTCAGGTTTCACTTATACATACCAGATGCTTCACTGTGCACTTTCCCGCTTTCAATTTAGTGTTAATTTTGATGAGTTTTTTAACCCAAGGAAAACACTTGTGGAGTCCATTACAAGATTCCTGGACTCATATTGTGATCGGACAGATGCTTAAGGGAATAATGAAGTCATTTGTGATTCATGGCCTTGCCTGGTGGGTGGGGGCTGGGAGTGGGAAGAGTGAGAGCAAAGAGGAACAGAGTAAATATGTGGACTATTGCAATCTCATGACCATCTGTGCTAACTGCATGCTGCAAATCTCAAACAGAAACAGACAGTATGAAAGCAAATGTGATTAGTTGGTTTCAATGTTGTGCCCTTCAAAATTATTCGTGGTTCACACATTCATTCATTCATGATTACTCCCTAATGTTGAGTTACTCTGACACAGTATTATGATGGATACTAGAGCCTGAATGCTAAGGGAAAGTCCTTGTCTTCCATTAACTTTGGGTAGAGAACTGTAGAAGGAGAAGCCCACAGGTGAATACAGTACCTGCGATCACAGCTGTACTGGTGTAGCCTGAACACACTGTAGAAAGCAGTGTATCTAATTTGGGGGCTCCCAGGAAGGCTTTCCAGAGGTACTGTTTTCTAATTTGAGATGTCATAGATGAATACAAGTTACCCAGGAGAAGAAAAATAGGAACCTATGACAGAGAAGGGGAGAATGTAAGAGAAGTAGGTAGTGTAAGGTTTTTCTGGGCTCCGCAAGGAGAAAAAGTCATTTAGACAAAAAAGTCGAATAGTCAGGGCTTTATTGGGATTTTGCACACCCGGGCAAAACTCCCAAGTCCGCAGAACGGGGGCCGGGGAAGTCGCGCTTGAACAAAGGGGAGCGGGCTCTTTAAGCAGAGGAATTTCGCGGGCTTCCTATGTGGCGATTGGGGATTGGCCCTGTGAATCCAGGTGTGGGGGTCGCATCCCTTATTCTGATGTCATCCACCTTTTTCCCGGGCTTGGCTGACGTTTTCCCGGGCATGGCCGCTGCTGCTTTTGTCCCTGGGCCAGCCTAACAGGTAGAAATACTTATTTTTAAGAACATTCTAAGAAGAGACATTAGCATGTGAAAAACCCAAATGTGGAGAAAAGCACAATTACACTATATTAGCTACAACCTCACCATTTTTTATTCTCCTGGGCTCCCCATCTCAGTGATACCAACACCCCTCACTTGATCACCCTAACCACTAACTCCATTCTTCTGCCTCCCATTTTAGACATCTGCTGTTCGGTCCATTTTTTCTTCTCATTACATATTAAATGCATTTTCTTGTCTATTCGTGGAAGCACTAATTTATGACACAATTTTCTCTTTCCCAGATTAGTATAAGAACCTCTGAATTCATTTTCCTAATTTCTGGTGAAAAACTTAATTTTCAGCAATCTTTCCAAAGATAAAATCTGATTACTCTCATTCCCTTTTTAAATCTTCCAGTGACTCCCCATTGCCCTCAGGATCAAGTTAAAATTCTTTAACATAGTTAATCAGACCTTTGCGGATTGGACTCCTACTTACATCTTTACCTTGCTGGTCCAATACTTAATTCATTTTTCACATATACAATTGGTGATCACTTATAGTCACTGTGCCAGACACACTAAATACAATGATGAGGAAGATAAATATTCTTGTATACATAAGGCTTATAGTCTACCAAAAGAGACAATCAAATCATTATTAGCAACAGCTCTGAGAACTCTGCCCCACCCCTTTTAGGATGTAATTACGCTAGGCATTTCTAACTTTAGTATTTAGGATTATCTTGGGTCTGACCAATTGTGGAGTAGAATGTTTTCCAAACCTTAATTTTTAAAGAGAATTATTAAATATACATCTGTAAAGACAGCCATTATTGGTGACAGTAATGCTAGTTACTATAATAGTTGAATTATGAAATTTCAGTAGCTTAAGACAATAAAATGTTGTTTCTAGTCAATGAAAGGGTTGGTAGGCAGGAGAAACCAAGCAATTATTCGGATATTCAGGTCTATGAAGGTTCTTCTATTATTATTAACCCATGTATTTCTAAGTTTTCTGAGCATGGGTATCATGCTGACAGAGAAGGAGAGGAAGACTTTAAGATGGCTTTTGATAGGCCAGTCTTGAAACACATGTATAACTTCTGACTACTTTCCGTTGGTTGGAAATATTCACATAATCAGGTCCAAGTAGAAGAGAGGCTGGGAAATATAGAAGAGTTCTGTGCCCAAGAATGAAAGGGGATGGATTTGAAGAACTACTAGTCCTGCCTCCACCACCCTTACAAAACACACACGACTGGAAATAATTATGGCACACCTGTGACTGCATTAAGTTCACTACCATTATCCATCATGACGTATGCCATCTCTCCATGTTGGACTGCCAGGACCCCTGGACATTCATCATCTGACATATCATGAGCTTAGCACTCTGTAAGGCTTTCTTTGATTATCATAAATTTAAAAACAGATGATCGCTTCAAACATCTTTTAAAAAATCTGCTTATAATGCTTCCACTGTTAAGACTCAAAGTACATTTGTTTTTTTTCTCAGTTAAGAGTCTTCTCTAGAACCTTTCCTTCCCACGCCTATCTTCCTCCATCCCTGACTGTCCTACCAATTTGTCATTTGCTAAATCTTAGTTGAATTTTAGACCTAAGTTTAAAATTAGATTTTCTGGTAGTCTCTTGTAGATCTACTCAATCTAGCTTAGGAGTTCCTTCCATGAATTCTAGAAACATCTTTTATTCTCTATGCATAAGATGAAAATGTGTGAAAATGCCTAATTGATTATTGTATCCCTGGAACTTAGCTCGTGTGTGTGTGTGTGTGTATGTATATATATATATATATATATATATATATATATATATATATATATATATATACTGAATGTATTGACTGATGCTTTCAACATAGCTGGGATATAGACATGGAGTAGAAGAATGTAGAAGGGGTCATTATTCTGGAAATACTCTAGGTAACAATTCCTAAGGCCTGGTCCTTAGACCAGTAGCGTCTTTGTTCCAGAATTTGAATTTGAAACAGATTCCAAAGGGTAAAAAAGAATATAAACAATGAACAGTTTCGGCTATGATGCATGTTAGCTTTCTCTGGAAGGAAGTTTGAGTAGTTTTGATAGACAAAAACAGAGGGGTAAAAATGTTCCAGGTAGAGAAACACATACAAACTGGTCTGGAACCAGAGAGTTTGCCCATTAAGGGACCTGAAAGAAGTAGGAAACGTTGTTTTCAGAACAAGAAAGGGGGTCAGCACCCAGTGGGGCTGCACAGCTTAATGTCACTGTGCTGGACTTCCACATTATGGCACAGCAGTATGATGCAGAAGCACTGTTTAAGGGATCAGGGGAGTGGGACAAGTTGACAAAAAAAACACAGCTTCAAACAGCGAGAAAGTGTTCTAAGGCATTACATATGTAGAAGTAATATCCTATCGTGGAAATGATAGATGGTTATGCAGCATAGATCTGTTCAGTTTCTCAAGTATTGATCTTGTGGATTAAACTTGTTTGTCATTTACAATGTTAGATACTAGGATGTGGACATGACTAAAGAGTACTGCTTTTGAAGATCTCTAGCTTTAGTCACACTCACACACACATTTATATGCATACACAAATATGTTTAAACATTAAGTAAACATATATGTACAATGTATATCCTGTGTATATGGCATATGTATCTAATATATATTTAGTCTATATGACAAATACATGACTCTGTATGTGTTTACATATATAATGAATACAGACTATAAAGTTATCCTAGTTATTAAAGAATATTAGTTTTGTGTATATACATCTCTAGTTATTAATGTATACATATAGTATAGGTAAACTGTCATGGTTTGGATGCTGGAGCATTAATTGCTGCAGAGAGAGAATGAGTCATTTGCCTTGCAGAAAAAGGAACTGGTTCTGCAAAGATCCAGGAAAGAAAGGAAGTGATCTCTGTACTGTCAGTGAAATACCTTCTGAAGCCTTAAGAAGACTGGTCCTGAAAGCACGTTTCAATTATAGGCTCTAGCTACTCCCTTAAATAAATCAGGGAGATTGGGGATCATTCAAGGGGAAGAGTATTATTCTAGAGACCAGCTTGGCCAGCGTCTATACAGGACACTGACCCGGTACAGCTAGCTGAGACCAGGGCTGAAATGAGAAAACTCAGAGCAACTGTGTCTCAAGAAAGGATTTGTTTCACACTAAATTTGCATGACTCTATTGGGGGGATTGTGGGGTGGGGAGAGAGAGAGAGAAAAAAAAAGAGAGGGAGGGAGGAGGAGAGAGAGAGAGGAGAGAGAGACAGAGAGAGAGACAGAGAGAAAGAGAGAGAGAGAGAGAGAGAGAGAGAGAGAGAGAGAGAGAGAGAGAGAGAGAGAGAGAGAGAGAGAGAGAGAGATTTCTGTGGGAACATTACTCTCTTCTCAGTTCTTCACCGAAAACTATTGCCTGCGAGTAATGACAGAGTTGCCACCACTCGAAAGCTGATTTGGAAATAGAAAGGCTTACTTTATCTCAGACCCCATGACTCATGTGGGAATCACTGAAATCTGTTTCTCTTAATGTTTTCCAGAGAGACTTACTGATCAAAGTTGTTTCCTTCTCAGAGGTGTGTTCCTCCCAGCACAGGGATGAGGCATATCTCTGGGACACCCAGAGGACATTTATAGTCACTTCCCAAGTGGCTCTTGTTCTCTGGATTAAAAACGGAAATTATCTCTCAGCTGTCAATGTAACATCTTCCAGCAGCATGAAATTCTGTCAAACAGAAATTGAAGATGAATAAAATGAAGATACACACTCAGGATTATTCCTATTGTGAAGCAGCAGTGCTCTGCGCTGACGATTCTACACCCTAATAGTAGATTTAGGGAAATAGAGACATACTGGTTTTCTAAATGCCCCTGTACACTTTGCCATGGGAAGTAGCAGTGATTGAATAGACTGACAAATGCTGTGAGCATATGCAATGAGCCAGCTATATAGCACTCCAGGGCAGGATTACAAATGATTTGTGTGCATTGGGCGGTGGAGGGGGTGGTAATCAGTTATCATAATTCCAGTTGTAATTTATGTTTACATGAAAATGCAATTTTTAACCATTGCTAGGATTTGAGGAGTAAGTGCAACCTGTTTTCATTTTGTCAAACTCCAGGGAATTTCAGCCTGTCAGTTTAAAAATAATGCATATCTACATTATTGGATGCCAGGTTTCAAAGAACAAATACTCTTTGTAAGAACAATATTTACACAACATGTCAGGTACGTGAAAAGCTGTTCATTACCCACCAGGCTACGTTCTAAACAGATACATACCCAAAGTCAGGACTAGGAAAAGGCAAATGAATAAGAAGACCAGAAATACCCTACAATTTAGATATGTCAGCCATCCCTGAGAGACAAGTTTTTAAAGAGTATGCGAGAAGAAAGTTAATAGGACTGAAGTCCAGCAAGATGAACTGAATCTGAAAAGTTCTGCTTGGAGTAGCAAAGAGGTGGTAAAGAAGAGGGAGGGAGCAAAGATATGGGAACAGAGGTAGAACATCATGCTCAATGATGAATGTGAGGCCGTATGAATTAAATTGGAGGTATGGGATAACATGATCAGAGATTCAAGAATTTGGAAAGAAATTCCAAATAATTATACGATAATTATAAATACAGCTATTCTTAAACTTATATGAGCTCATTAATTTTTTAAGCTTGTGCTCCTGTGCTGTGCATTTTTCTGGAAAGGGGGACATAATTTTACCAGATTTAAAGAGGTCTATGCATAAAAATTCAACAACTACTAATATATTAGGACACTAAAGGAGTTTAAATCCCCATCTGTGGCATGTAAGGGAGATGACATGTTAGTCTCAGATGAAACTCAGTGTTTTTCAAATGCTTACCATGATCAATGGTAAGAAAAAAATATTTCACCTCAGGATTGTGTACAGTCTCTTTCTCAGACTGGAAAAAAAAAATTTCGTGACATAGTTGTTTCTTTTACTGTTAGATGCACTCTGATATTTTCTATTCTATTCTACACTATTCCATTTCATTTATAAAATGCCTGCCTTGACCTACTAAATTGATTTCATGACCCATGTATGGATTGCATCCTAGAATTTGAAAAACACTGTTTTAACTGACTCAAAGGTGACAAGTGTGAAAGAAAGAAACGAGGCAATGCAGTTTCAAGAGACAAGGTGTGTTGTACTTCAAGCATTGACAAAAGTTCAAATAAAAAAAGAGGAACAGTTGACCTTTAGAAATTTGATATAAGGGGAATTGGAGGGCAAAGGATAAGAATGTCCTGGTGAGATGGAGGTAAAGTTTAAAATTTTGTCTAGACCAGCTAGAAGAAAGTATCCTATTAATTCAGAAAAATAGCTATTAATTCAAGAAGTGAAATAAAGGACAATAACTTTCCAATAATTGGTGTTCTACAGGAGAATCAGACTTGTATAACTTATGTAAGTATTAATAGAATATTAAACCTCTCTGGAAAGAAAAAGAGAGATGGGAGAAAGATTTGGAAAATATATTAATAGCATTTGGGGTCTTAAAGAGTAAATAATATTTCTGTTATTAATAACATGTGATTCTCAAGAATGTTTAGATTAGAGGAGTAAAGTAGGTGGACAAATCTGCATATATTTTTCTTTCAAAATTAATAGGAGCAACTGTAGTTCAAGACTAGCTCGGAGGGAGGCATGGTCATTCAAGCTGAAAATCCTTCTTAAGGTGTCATCAAGTGCCTTGGAACAATTCAATTAGCTAATCACAGATGGCTGCCAGACAGGCAGTCGAAACTTTCATTTCACTAACAAATGTCACAGCTAAGAAAATCTGAACTTTGGGAAATTGGAGGCAATTTCATGTGAAGGATAACTTCTGTTCTCATCACGACTTCAGATGAAGTAGATAAGGAAGTATAGTGTCACATGAGGGAAATGTCATGGCAATGAGAATTGCCCACTACTGAGTTATCGGCACCATCTGAAAAGTAGGACTGTAGTCATTGATCACCCTGGGGATTCCTATGTGGGCAGCACCCCAGACTTCATCTCTAGTATGACTGGCAAGACACAGGGTACAAAGACACAAAGGAATGAGGGTTAAGAAACTGGTAATATAACAGAGTCATTCAAACTAAATTCTATCATTAAAACAATACATTCCTTAAAAGTAGCTTCCAGGTCTAGCTCCCTTGTTATTTTTTTAAATTAGAGAGTAAAACCTGATTTTTATGAATTTCCATAGTAATTGGCATGAATGTTTGCTATTGTGTCCACAATTATAACCATTTTTGAGTAGCAACATCTTAGATTAACTACTAAAAATTTCTCCAGAAAAGTAGACATATGATCAATCATATATAAACAATCACATAGTCGTTTATAGGCAATTTGAAGTTACAAAAGTCATGCAATCCTTCCACAGACATCTAGTTCATAAACCCAAGATCTTATGAAAACCAAGCTTTCCAACTTTTTTGACTTTATAAGAAATAGTAATATACTTGAAGCTCTCATTTGGGTGGGATGTGGGGAGGAAATCACGTTTACAAATGTCCCCTGAAGTTATTAATTCCCATGGAAGAATTCCCTTGTCATGTGCTTTACCTAGTAAAAAGCATACATACATTGTCAAATTTGTCTAACTTCCAAGAAAGCTTCTGTGCATATATGTTTAAGAAAGTTCATACTACCCAATTTTTGGTTATTAATTTTTTTTAACAAAATGTTTCTTTAATCCGCATATGTTTTATCAACCAAAGGAAGTACTTGATAAAATTCATGAAAGGATGGGTTAATGATTGATTTAGAAATCTCTGATTGGAGGGATAAATGTAATTATTATGTAGTGACTCCTTCCCAAGAACTCCCATTAAGTTTGGTTGAAATCTGTAGAATTGTCTTCCTAGAGGATAATCTTAAATTTCCTATAGAAATTTACGTTTGGTGATTCCAAGACAAAAACAGCCATCATATATGGACATACGTAATTACTATTCTCATTAATGTCTTGTAATAGCAGAAAGCCCATTTAGTATATCTGATCCCATTTTACAGAGGATGTGTTTGGATTGATTAACATTGGACAGAAGAGAGCAGCTCTACTTACCTTGAATACAAGGGACAATGGATTTCCTCCTCCCAAAATCAACACTAGAATGATTTTGATATTGCAGATACTGTACCATCATAAGGCATAGTGACCATTTATCTGTATCAGTTATTAACATCTGTAGTATAGACCCTGCATAAGCCTTAGATTAGCAGGTTATTAGACCCAATAAACATTAAAATTCCCTTTAAACTTGTAGATACCTTTGTATCTCATATCAATTCTGGACCTGTAACATTCAGAAAGGATGAGAGGGTCATACCTCATATTCAGTGTGTGTGTGTGTGTGTGTTTGTGTACACAAATTATAATATAATAATATATGCAATGGTTATTTTTCATAGTGAATACTCAAAGGTATCAGGAAAGATTAACTCAAAGATTATTTACATATTATTTTTGACCTTTAGAGCATATGCTATATCAACAATAGATATTAAAAGAGGAGGTATGCCCTGGTAGAGTAGCATTTAGGTTCTCTGCTAAGGCCCATAGCTCACGTACATTCCAAGGACTTGGATTCATGTCCTAGGACCTGGGAGAGCAATCAAGATGAACAACAAGCTAAATAAATAAAAACTATTCTTCCTCCTTTCCCTGCTAGCCTTCCTACTTACCTTCATTCCTGCCTAGTCATGTCACTAAAAAAATAGCAACTAAAGATAATGAAATGCTTCTTAATGTCCTGTATTATTGGAAAACCTTTTCTGTGGAAGACTGACAAATAAGCCAATTCATTATTACTTGTCATTCAGCTATGACTTTTCCCCTAACATACAAGTCCTCATCAAGAAACAAGAATGCTTGCTAATATTAAGACTTAGGTCTCCTCAAAGTCAGATCCAGAACCACATTAGAAGCAGTTTCTTCACACTGAATCAAGTATAGTTAAAGCAGTACAAATACCTGAATACCTGGGAGTTTTTTAACCAAGCAGAAATATATGAGGAAATGATTTTTTATTGCATTAGGAAGGTAGAAAACCAAAAACTTTGGGGGCATCTTTAAGCACAATTTAGTGTCCTTCAGAAGACAAACTGCTGAGTTTGAAGGTGACAGGGAGCAGCAGAGTTGAAGTCCATTCTGAAGACGCTCCCAGTTTTCATCCTCAGGAGAGATGCAATGTGGCCTCTGATAAAGAAAAATGGATTTGGCTCATTACCTACTAAAAACATCTGTTGTGAAATGCAGTGTCCTCAGAGCAACAGGAAAATTTCAACTTCTTTCAGAATTGGCAAGTGGGGGTTGGTGAAGTCAATACCTATTACCCATAGGCACTATGAAATAATCTAACATAAAAGTTGATTTACAGGGGGATACCTAGTTTTTTAATCAACAATAAAAGTTCAGGTCATGCTGCTGAGGAGTGCCTATAACATCAACAAACACCCATTGAAATGAATCATGGAATAATTCCCTTCCAAAGCTACATCCAAGAATTAGAGAGAAGAATGACCTATTAGAGTCTGTCTTGTCCTGTCCTGTATCAAACTGCCACAGAGGCTTCCTGTGTCTTCAATAAGTTATCTTTGAGTCACTATTTAAAATAAGCAGCGTGCTCCTGGAAATGCCCTCATCAAAATTCAGCATAAGATTGCTAGATAGCTTTCTAGATAAAAATATCTTCAGAAGATTTAAAAAATTGTCTGCTAAAATCTCAAAATAACAAATTGAGAGTTCTAGTTCACATTTTATATATCCACATAGCAATGGGATTGAACCTGTAAAATTGCTATGTCTGATAGTGACTACAATTTTATCCCACTCATCTAATGGATTTATGCACACTGAAATAACACCTTCTTTGACTATATTCATTATGCACAATTTGCATTTTAAAATACCAGTCACAGGCATAAGATGGTAGTGGCTCTAAAAGATGACTGGTAAAGATACTTGAGGTGCATGTCTCCATTATGTGAATGAGAATTCATTTCTTATTTAATAAAATAGCATAGCATTGTACATTTTCCTGGAATGATAATATGATGATAACTTTAACATCGTAGAACTTTCAAGTCACTCAAAGTTTTTTTGATCAACGCTGTATATCTTCACTTAATATCTTGGACAGTTTCTTAGAAACTGCAGTTTTATGCAAATGCCTATTTAGGAAACCTGTTCCCTAGATAATGTTTCCTTCAATATCATTGAGTATTTTTCTTTCTCATTAACTTTATAATCAAGCAAGTTGTTTGAGGACTTGTGTATTCTCACACATAAAATAGGGTTTCGTTCTAAATGGTGTATGGCTAATGTTTATTTTTGCTAGACTAATCATAGAATTTATCATCTAGACTGGCACACTTCTGACAGCAAAGGGGAGTGCCATTAAAAATTGCCCAGGGAGGGATACAAGGATGGTTCAAATCTATTAATGTCGTACACCATATTAACGAGCAAAAAGAGAAACCACATGATCATATCAATAGATGCAGAGAAAGCTGTTGACAAGATCCAACACCCATATATGATGAAAACCCTTCATAAAATGGGAGTAGAAGTTTCATGCCTCAACATAATAAAGGCTGTATATGAAAAGCCCACAGCCAACATCATAGTCAATGGTGAAAAATTGAAAGCATTTCCTCTTTGGTCAGGAACAAGGCAAGGTTGCCACTCTAACCACAGCTATTTAACATTATACCAGTGGTCTTAGCCAGAGCAATTAGACAAGTAAAGGAAATAAAAGGAATCCAAATTGGAAAAGAGAAAGTAAAACTCTCATTATTTGTAGATGACATGATTATATATATTGAAAATTCCAAAAACTCCATAAAAAACCTTCTAGAACTCATCAATGAATACAGTAAAGTGGCAGGCTACAAAATCAATGCACAGAAATCTGTTGCATTTCTACATGCAAACAGCATGCTAGAAGAAAATGAAATCATAAAAATCACACCTTTTAAAATAGAAATTAAATGAATGAAATACCTGTGCATATACCTAACAAAGGAAAAATCTATACAATGAAAACTACAAGTTCTTCTTAAAAGAAATAGAGGAGGACACAAAGAAATGGAAAGACATCCCCTGCTCGTGGCTAGGAAGAATCATATCATTAAAATGGCCATCTTACCCAAAACAATATACAAGTTTAATGCAATCCCCATTAAATCCCACAGACTTGTTTCCAAGAAGTAGAACAAAAATCTTAAAATTTGTATGGAGCAACAAAAGACTTTGAATAGTTAAAGGAATCATTATAAAAACGAACTAATCTGGAGGGATTACACTTCCAGATTTTGAACTATATTACAAAGCAATAGTGATCAAACTGGTATGGTACTGGAATAATAACAGAGGCACAGATCATGGAATAGAACTGAATCACCAGAAACTGACCCGCTCACATACAGTCAGTTAATCTACGGCAAATGAGCCAAAAGCATTTGATGGAGAAAAGAAAGTTTCTACAATACATGGTGTTGGGAAGTCTGGACAGCCACATGCAAAAGAATGAAGCTAAATCACTCTCTAACACCATTCACAAAGTCAACTCAATATGGATTAGATACTTGGAACATAAGACCAGAAACCTTAAAATTCATAGAAGACAGCATAGGACTTTCCATGACATCAGTTGTAGAGAAGCCTTTGAAGATTCAACTCCAGCATCAAGGGAAACAAAAAGAAAAATGAAAAAAAAAGTGGGACTACATCAAACTAAGGAGTTTCTTCACAACAAAAGAAAATATCACCAAAGCCAAAAGGAAACCTACTAACTGGGGAAGATATTTGCATGTGATATTACTGACAAAGGCTTAATATCTAAAATACAGAAAGAACTCATAAAACTCAACAACAGAAGAACAGGCAATCCATCAAAAAATGGAAGGAAATTGGAGAGACACTTTTCTGAAGAGGATATACAGATGGCCAACAGACACATGAAATTATGTTCCTACTCACTGGCTCTCAGGGAAATGCAAAGTAAAACAACGATGAGATATCACCTTACACCTAAGACTGGCAGTTATCCAAAAGTCTGGAAACAATAAATGTTGGCGCATTTGTGGAGAAAAGGGAGTACTTTTACACTCTTGGTAGGAGTATAAATTGGTACAACCCCTATGGAAAACAGTTTGGAGATTCCTCAAAAAACTGAAAATAGAAATTCCATGGGATCCTATCATTCCACTTCTGGATATCTACCCAAAACATACAAAAGCACCCATCTGCAGATGTGTATGTATCCCCATGTTTATTGTAGCCCTATTTACAGTAGCTAAGAACTGGAGATTTCCTAAGTGCCCAATATCAGATAAATGGATAAAGAAGATGTGGTGCATATATACAATGGAATACTACACAGTCCTTAGAAGTGATGAAACCCTGTTATTTGAATCAGCGTGGAAGGAACTAGAGGGGATTATACTAAGGGAAACAAGTCAAAAGAAAGATAGATACCAGATGACCTCACTCATAGGTGGAACATGAACAGACCAAACAAAGGAACAGATGAAACATAACCAAGCCTGAGATATTTGTAATAGAACTGAGGTTGCCAAAAGAGAAAGGGCGGTGGGTGGGGCAAATGGTGGTGGAGCCCACTGGATAATATGGAGGGACACTTGGTGATATTTTGGAGGGCTTAAGGGTGTTGAAAATATATCTAAGAAATAGGGAACCAATATATAGGAAATTATTTTAATGTGTTTAATAATTGCTATAATAAAATTACCCTGAGAAAATGGTCATAAACTGAGATAGTTTCAAGCAAAGCAGCACATAGAGTAACCCTACTTTCAGCCTACCCATCATTAATTATTTTCAACTGTAGAAAAGTGTTTGAACAGCTTTGTGTCAATTACAAGTCAATAACATTAGCAACTAAATAATTTTATTTATAAACAATGTGCTCCTAAAGGGATTAAAAAAATACCAAGTTTTTGTATTCTTCAAAGCTTAATTATTCACTAAAATTTGTGGAGAAAATCTACTTTACAAGTGATAGGAAAGGAAATCAATGTCAAGGCAGATCCTTATGAGTTATTAATTCAAATTAATATGACCTGAATACCATAGAAGAGGTTCCCCACCTTTAAAAGTACCATTAAGTAAATCACCTCATGAATTCCTAAATTTAGGGCCCCAAGATTTTATTCAGTGTCCCCTGGTTGTTTGCATCCTGCACCTTCCTTGATAATCATATCATTAGTAATCGCAATAGCTGTCAGTAAGCACCTTGATGTGAAATAGGACACTCCTATTGAATGGCTTTGAATGATGCATTTTCTGTAACATATTTCTATCATTTTCATTCTGGGCTCATTTTTCAGCTGAATACTGTGCAAAAAAATGAATATTGTCTATAACATTCACACTAGAAGGTAAGGAGATTTCATTTCTCTATAGAAAATCCTCCTACATTGTTGTTTGCATATTTTTCTATAGCAATAATCTCACATTGCATGGTAACCCATCCCTAAACTTAATAACTTAAAACAGGGATTAATAAGCTTTGTTTGTTTTTTTGTAATGGACCAGATGGTAAATTGATCAGACTTTGAGAACTAAAAGGGAGGCAAAATCAAAACTAATATGTAGATACTTAGGTAACAAAAGAAAAAAATCCCTAGAAAATTTAACATTTATTAAGAATAGCTGAATATGTCTTTTTGTAATACATATCCAGTGATGAGAAGATTGGATTTTTTCTCTTGGCTAATGAGAGGATGAGGTTAGTGTTTCCTAAAATGATAGTAGAAATAGGACCTCATTTGCTTACAATGTCGCCACTTGCTTCTCTAAAACATACTGCCCCTCTTGAGAAATCACCAGAAAGTTTTGTCTGCATTTTCACATCTGTCTTTGGGCACTTGCAAGTTTCTCTCAGATGTTAAATGATTTTTAAGTAGGGAATCAGGTTAAGGCTCACAGATAAGCCTTTCGGCTTTTGATTTCTGGTTGTAGTACTCATCAACTGTGTAATCTTTTCTATTTATGTAACCTGGTAGGAACTTCAGTTTCTTCATCATAAAATGAGTAATTGTGTCAAGTTCACAGAATTGTTGTAAAAGTTGAATGAGCTAACAAATGCAAAGATTTATAGCAGGGTGACATACTATAAAGCACTCAATATAAATACTCTTCTTAGATTATTTGTCCCTAACCCTTTAAAGATGTAAACTCTTGCTTAGCTTGCTCACTGTGCAATAGCCCACAAGACAGATTTGGCCTACAATGCATAGCTTGTCAACCCCTGCCTTAAAGATGCAATAGTCTCTTACTTCTCACAGCAGTGTGAGTTATTATACTGGTTTTAATGGGGTCTCTGTCATCAAGCTGGGTTCAATTAAAGGATTGGCTAGACTACAAGCTCTAAGAAGGCCTGGTTCACAAATTCCAAAGCAGCCTGGGTCTCCTCCTTGAGGCCTCTCATCCTTCATGAGGATGAACAATCAATAGTAGTTTCCAAGCAGAGGAAGGCATAAGTTTCCACCTCAAGTTTCTCTTGAGGTCTAAGTTGCAAAATGCAGCATCATTTGTGCCCAAGTTACAAGGCAAGCTCAGATTCTAGGTGTGGGAATATCTTTTTCATCTCTTGATAGAAAGGACCAAAATAATCAAAGCTAAAAAAAAAAAAAAAATTAAAATAAAACTTATGTTTTAAGGTACATTAATTATATTCTCTTTTAGGGGAGCATAGAAAAATCGAAACTTCCCAATAGATATCTAATAAATAATGTCCTTTGCTAAGGCACATAGCTCTGGTAACTAAAACAGAAAAGAAGAATCTAATTATATCTTGCTAAGTAAAAATTAATCTTAAAAGATTTTCCATACTCTCATTAAGAGGATTAACAATAATAACTTCTGTATCCCAGGGAATCAAAGTGGATTTTGATGTTAGGTCTGGCAGGTGGCCTAGAGAAGAAGACTGGAAATGCTTGGAGCTCCACTAATGTGGAGAAGTAGATCTTGTCATAAAAAAAAATCCTTATTTAATGTGAGGTCATAGTTCTTAGATCTAAAGAAAGAAAAACGAGAACAGCATAACATAGGGAAAATACGATTTTGAAGTATTTTTTCTGACACTAAAAATTATAGGACTCACACCTTGTCTAGATTTTGGTTTAAGACTTGTTTCTTTGCCAGATATTTGCAAGATCGTCAATGATATTTTTTCTTATTCACATACATTGTTTTGGAGAAAGGTTCTATTCTTGGCATTCCCCAGTGACCTTGCAGGTAAGTCCACTGCAGTATAGTCCACTTATATCCCAAGTCCACAAAAGACTTGGGAGACCCAGAACCAGGGGGAACAACCCACATGAACAACTAAATAAAATAAAGTGCTTTTTCTACTTCTCTCTTCTTGCCTGCCTGCCTGCTTGCCTTTATTGTGGCATACACCTTTCCGTAAAAAAAAAGTTTTCTACTCCTAACTTTAAAATGGATTCTCCTCTATTTCAGTTCCATGCACACTTTTCTAAGCCTTGAGTTCCTTATTTATAATTCTGTAATACAATGGACATTGCAGTGTTTTTGCAAAGCACATTGTTTGCTATGTGGTTAAGTTGTTAAGTCTTTACTCCAACTAATACAAGTAAACTCATGTAATATTTAGAACCTACAGTATATATATAAATTATATATATATAATATATATATATATATATTATATATATAGCATAAAAATAGATTTGGACTTAGTTCTCTCCAAAAGCAGTGTGCTTTAGGTTTGTATCCTCGGACATGTGTAATTAGGTACAGTGGTGGAAATATTTAGTATTCATAGACCCTCCATGTGTTCCTCCATTAAGACCCTCCATTTTCTTAAGATGTTTTCTACTGGAATAAATTTTGATTTAACTATGTTAGCATACAGCTTATGTTCCATTTCAAATTTAGACAAATGGAAAGGGTGTATGCAACAACAACTAAGTCCCCACTAAAATCAATATGTAGAATTTTAAATAACTTGGAGAAGCCAGACTGTGTTCCACTTCATAACATAGGTCATGCCATGCAAGATGAAGTAGCAAAATCACCATTCATTATTACTCTCAGAATAGCTGGTTTTTGTCTGTTCAGAAATGTTAGCAGTTTACATGTAGTTTCTCATTAAATTCTCATGATAGCCTTGAGGAATAGGTAATTTCATTGATCTCATTTAATGGAGAGTACATTGAGTTTTTAGAGAGATTAAATGACTTGCTCAAGAAAGCTAAGTGGTTGGTCTCTTAGATGCCTCACGTGACAGGTGAGACACGTGAGATTAGAGACAAACTTTATCTCTTGGGAGACTCCATTTCCATATCTTAAGGGGTTAATTCATGGTTTTAATGAGAGAATTTATTTTAAACTATAGATAATAGCTATTGTCACAAAGCTTGTAGGTGGTTGAATAGAATAAGATTCAAATATAGGCTTTTCAGACTCCAACACCTATTCTCAACCACTACATGCAATTCTCTCCTCATTTTGTCATTTAGTATGCTCCATTCACCAGCTTATTTTTTAAGCAGGAGTCTGGAACTGAATGTCCAATAAATCTTAGAAAACTTGACACTGTCAGTTCTCTTCAAATTCTTGACATATTTCTTCTTCCTCTTTACTGCTTGATAGGAAGGAGTATGATGAGAATCATTTATTCAAGTGATAAACTTATTGCCACTCTTTTACTTGCTAGGTAATAGACTAAATACTGGAGCTAGCAGTAGGTACCCACAATCTAGAAAGTAAAACAGATGATAGAAGTATCAGCATGGTTAGCATTATTTTTTTTTTAAATCACTATAGACAGTTTTGTGGAAACTTATTAAATAGTTAAACCAAACTTTAAAAGACAAGAAAGAAAGACAAACTTTTCAGATAAGATAAATATACAAATGATGACTAAAAGCATGGTAAACTGGGGATGGATTAGGCTTTTGACTACTAATATCTGATCCCCATCAGAAGGATTCACTCTGCCCTTGTTCCTTTATAACAATGGGGCCATGTGATTGGCTCAATGAATGAATGTGAACATATGTAACATATCCAGGTAAGCAATTTAACAGCCTTCTCAAGTTTTGTTTCTCTTTATTTTTGTCTAGAAATAACCAAATGGTGTATATATTATGGAGTTTTCAGGTAATGTATAGTTTCTTCTGTCTATTCTCTCCTTTTTTATCCTCAACCGTTGAAAAATTTTTGAAAGTATTCTTAGCTCATTGACCATGCAGAAACAGATGGCAGGTCGGATTTAGCTCACATAGATTTCTAACCTCTGTTCTAGGGTTTTGGGTTGTGGAGAGTGAAGAAAGATTACATGGAGCAGGGAAACCAGGTGACCATGATGGACATGTGGAATAATGATAAATAAAACTTTCTTATAATGAGCCAGTGAGATTTCATCATTATTAGTTACCAGAGCATAACTGACTTATTCCAATTGACAGCAAATCCTGAAACATTCTACCTGGAGAAAATTAGAGTTTTGTAAAATGTGATATTTGAGATAAAACTTGAAGGATGCATGCATTTTTTTTCCAAGGAAGGAATAAGAGTTAGGTTTTAAAACAGAGAATACAAATTGGACAAAAGATTCTTGAACATGTATAGGTAGCAGTGAGAGGATGGAAGAGTGGGCAGAAAAAAATTAGGTGGAAATGCTGCCTAAGAGGCATTACTGCTTCTTTGTCCTGGATGATCAAGTGAGATTGTTTACATGTATTTGGAGACGTTTGCTTAGTTATGAAGGAAAAGTCATAAACAGGAAAGAGTCATGTCTCAATCTAGAAGCATTCATATATCTAAGTCCATTTTTAGAGGCTAAAGATGCTTTCCCAAAACAATTTTTTGATTGAACCATGTTCTCTACAGGAACTACAGAATTTAAGGGTGTTTTACCACAGCTGTAGCTCAGAATCCTCAGTAACCAAGGCTGAAACTGGAATTCCTTCAGTTGTGAGTCAGATGGATTTTAGGTTTAACAGTTCAGAAGATAGATTTAAGGTATTAGATTCAGGTGAAGTAGCAATGTACATGCTACCTTATAAATATGATTTGGTGTAGATATTTTAATCATCCAGCCTATTCAGTGGAGAAAATATCTTTTCCTAATACAATTTTTAAGTGTAATTTCTCAGACTAAATATCACAGTATGGGTGTGACTGGGCTAGAACAAACATTGAGCTTGTTTACCTTATTATTAAAAAATTCAAAGTTTATTAAACCTTATATTTTACAGATTAGCTAGTGTGGATAATTTAT
This sequence comes from Solenodon paradoxus, assembly GCA_004363575.1. NCBI lineage: Eukaryota > Metazoa > Chordata > Mammalia > Eulipotyphla > Solenodontidae > Solenodon > Solenodon paradoxus. The sequence goes on from RJWH01000097.1 coordinate 1,338,128, forward strand.
GTATTTGATTCTACTATACCATCTAACTTTTTAAGTTTATAATATTTATTGAGGTGACTTCAATTTACATAGTACTATAAGCCCATATGTGTAGGTTCACCACTTATCAAATATAAGAAACATACCACACCCACTACCACATTACCAAAAGTCCTCTACCACTTTTCATTGGACACCACTACCACTTGCTCCCCACACCCTTCTTCACTGATAGCCTCAGTTCTGTTGTCAATGTTCAAGGATTAGTTTGCATTTTGTCTGTCCCTTTGTTTTGTTACTTTGTTTTACTTATGAGTAAGAATATCCTATATCTGTCTTTCTCCTTCTGACTTATTTCTCTTAGCACAAAAACCTCTTAGTTCTGTCTATATTGTCACAAATGACAGGATTTGATCTTTTTAAGGGCTGTGTAGTATAGTGTCTGTCTACTCATCTGATGATGGGCACTTAGGTAGTTTCCAATTTTTGGCTGCTGTAATATTGTAAACAATGCTGTAATAAACACAGGCTACAAGTATCTCTAAAAACTAGTTTTATTGGTAAGTACCCAGAAGTGGAATGATGAGATCATGTGGGATTTCTATTCTCAATCTTTTGAGGAATCTCCATGCTGCTTTCCATAATGGTTACACTGTTACACACCTACAACAGTATACAACTGTTCCCTTTTCTCTGCATCCTCACTGACGTTTATTGTTTCCAGGCTTTTGGCTAATAGACAATCTCACAGGTGTAATGTGATACCTCATTATTGTATTTATTTGCATTTCTCTAAAAATGTGAGGAAGAACATCTTTTCACTTTTCTGTTGGCCATCTTGAGAAATGTCTATACAGTTACTCTGTCCATTTTTTGATTGGGTTGTTTTTCTGTTGTTGAATTTTATGAGTTCTCTATGTATTTTGAATATTAAGTCCTTGTTAGATATCTGATGTGCAAATACCTTCTAGTCAGTAGGATGTCTTTTGGCAATTTTTTTTTCACTGTGCAGAAGCTTGATGAAGTTCCATTTGCTTATTTTTATTATTGTTACCTTGCCAGTGGAGTTGAGTCCCCAAAAGACCTCTTTAAGGCTGATGTCATGGAACATATTACCTGTTTTCTCCTAAGTACATTATTATTTCCAGTCATACATCCAAGTCTGTAATCCATTTTGAATTAATTATTGTGCAATTGTTAGAAAGTGGCCTAAATTCATTCTTTTACATATGGCTGTCCAGTTTTTCCAGGACTATTTGTTGAAAATCCTTTTGACATTGTATGGTCTTGGGTCGTTTGTCTTAAATGAACTATTGTATGTGTGTGAGTCTGTTTCTGGCAATTCAATTCTATTCCACTGAGCATCTGTTCTTATCCAGTATCTATACAGCTTTAATCACTATCACTTTATAATGTAGTTCAGGATCTAGGAGTGTGATACCTCCAGTTATGTTCTTTATTCACATAATTGCTTTGGTTATTCCTATATAGTATTTTCAAAATTTATCTTAGCTGTTTATTACAAATGAATATTTTGATTATATACATATGTTTGTAGGTGTGTATATATATATATATATAATAAACACATACATATGAAGTTTTTGATTACTCAGATTAATAACTTTAAACTTTTTAGCTGATTTATAAACACATATATGTAACATGTCACTGTTCATTTATAATCTAACAAATGGTCAGTAGTTGTTCTTCAACTAAAATAAAATATCTCTGCATAAATTTATATTATGATTGGAAATATAGCTATATATACATTCCAGCTACTCTGGAAACTAGCAATGCATTTTCATTAACACATTTATGAGAATTTCAGGGTATATCTTAAATCACTTGGATGAATTGAGAAGTTGACCCAATAAATAGAAACTTATGAAGACTTCATTCATTGTAATGTGCGGCTTTAAATTGTTCAACCCATGAAAAAGATGAGAAATGGAATAAAAAGGGAATTTTTCCTCTGAAAAAAAGAACTAAGAACTTTGGAATTATGATATAAAGACCTTCCCAGAAATTTTTTCCCCTCATTTCAACAGGAGAGTGATATGGTAATTTTCAGTAAAAATTTAACTGACAGTCTACGGAATCTGATTTTGTACTATTTATCTAAAATGAACCATCAGAGAGACAAATAAGACAAACCCCAAAGCTCAAAATATCTCTGGGAGAATACAGGTTACAGGCAGTCATGTAAATGGAAACATGAATTTGAATGAGTGAGCAAAGAGATAGACACATAATGAGACACATGTCTTTGTACCAAGTCCTTTTCTAGGACCAAATTTTGTCATGTACAAAATTGTCTGGGTGCCGTAAGAATATACTACTGTAAATAAACAGTATGCTGCATATACTAAACTGTTATTTGGTATTCAGACACTTCCTTGGTGGCAAAGAGGAAGAACAAAGAGAGCTAATTTGGTGGTGGAAAGAATCCTGTATTCCTAGCATCAATCTGATATACAGGTTCCAGAAACATTTTCAAAAATGTAGTCTTTATATTTTGACATCAAATTGTATCAAGGCTTAGCTATTTGAATAATGTGGATACATGGAAAATAAAATGAAAATAATTTAGGTTCACATATAGTATTAATATAGACTAAATTATTAAATGAACAATTAGCTTTTCCATCCTTTTAGTTTATGCCATATAAAGTATAGATTCTTCAAATAAAACTATTTTTTTCTTTTATGTGGCACTTACAAATACTTAACATATATCGAACATTCAACTGAGAAGTGTGGAAAATCCATGAAAAATAGAATAAAATATATAAATCCTAGCTAATTAATAAGTGTCAGGTATATAGTTAATTAGCCTCTAGGAAAAGGATTACCTTATCTACTTCACAGGATCATATCTTGAAGAGGATAATTGGAATTACAAAGTATTAACAAATGTCAACTCTTTTCATTTTTGAGGACTTTACTGTCTTCTTTCATTCCTGATTTGTTTATCCACTTTTTTAAAAATTCTGTAGCATATAATTGAGTTATTTATTGTTTTGTTGGTCCTGCTTCCAAGGTTTAACTCTCCATATTGGATATTGATTGACTAGCATACTGGTTTTTTGCTCTTCTGAATTCACATGCTATGCAACTGTGCTCACTGCATACATTGAGCCATTCGTCTCCTGATAATGGTAAATTGGATAGGTTTTTTTTTTTCAGAGACTTTGGTTCCCGGGAGACAAATAGAGAGACTCTACAGGTCACTGTAATTGGGTCTTTCTAGAAAGTAATCACCTGGGTATAAAGATGATTGACATTAGTGGAGACTAAAGTCTTCAGCAAGAACTAAGAGGACAAAAGGGTCGACCAAGACAGAAAGTAATCAGGGAATTAACCAGTTATGAGAATTCATATTCTGCCAGAGAGTACTCACCTAGTGCTTGCAGAAGCCCAGGTCCCTCTCAGAGGCCTTGATTTAAGCATGAACCTTCAAAGGAACAAGACAAAAATGTTCTCTTCTCTCATAATTACCTTATACAGTGCATTGCTAGTTTGCTTGTGTTGTTGCTTTTCCCCCCATACACATCCTCCTATAAGAGAGAAAATAAAAACCGTGTCTAAATATTTCAAAGATTGTTACTTGCATTTTTCCCAAGCACAGACTAAATATACCCTTCCCACTGTGAGCTGGCAGAAAGGAGCCCTTTTCTTTAGATAGCATTAAATTTATTGAAATGCGAGTAGATGTTTTCCCAGAGCAAAGAAGCCAAACTGAGATACTGATTCAACAGGATGTATCCTCTGTTGGTTCATGAAGTAAAATATGTTCAGAAGATGAAATGGTTCACCTCCTGAAGTTCCTAAATAACTTGATGAGCGTTGGAATGTTCCTACACTATTCCAATGTATAAAAAGCCTAATTTTCCCCTCAGGGCCACTGGATTTATGATTAGCATTCTATTGTTGAAACTCCAAGGTCCTTGGCCTTAAAATAGCTTTCAAATTAGAAACTCCACCCACTGAGTAATGAAGTTCTTTTTTTGTATTCTGTTTAGTGGAACAGTAGTATGGGACTTTATCCTGGATGTATAATATAGAGTTTTATAAGAACTAAATAAAATATCATGACTAGAACATATGTTTGAAGATAATAGACATTATTATGCCATGTGGGCTCTAGTAAATGGCCTTATTTTGAGAATTATATAAATATATATATATGTTATCTATCTACTGAGAAGTTGTGATTGCTATTATAAAAACTTAGCATAATATAGAAATAGCAAAATTCAGTAAGTACCAAATACCAAAACTCATGAACATCATAGTATTCTGTACAACCAAGAGAAATGGAAAATTATACATTCAGCTTCTACGTCATCAGAGAAAGCAGAGGAAACACAGTTATGTATTTAACCTCTATATAGAAAAATTCTTTAAATTTTTTAGGAAGGGCAATGTTTTCAGAGAGGTCTTAAAAATAATTTTTCATATGGGGCTTTAAATCCTGCTATGTCATTTAGACACTGTGAGTTTGACAATCTAGCTAATGTCCTCAATTTGCTTGTTTGTCTGAAAAATGAAGGTAATAAGAGGACTTCCAAATGGTTACTCAATAGGACACACGTTTGGGTCGCCCCTCACTGACAACAACAACGAAAAACCAAAAAACCACCACCTTTTTTCCTGAGACAACACCAAGAAACAGCTGGAACTTCAGCTGGAGACGTAACAGCCGATCACTAATGGTGGGTGAGGGCACCGGGCCTGGTTCTCAGCTAAGCTGTAGATTTGGATTTGGGACGGACCGCAGGAATCTCCTGATGTGCAGTAGGGCAGAGGCTAGGGATTTTGGGACCAGCTGTGGAGACAGCAAGAGGTGAGCCCAGTGGGGCTGAGATACAGAGGGCCAACTTGAGAGAGGGTGAAAGGATAGCCAGTTCACCCAGAGCTGAGCTGGAAGCCCATGTGGTGAAATTGTGCTGGTCGCAGCTATGAACAGAAATCGAAGAGCTCAAACCCCTTCCACAATGATTTCACACCAGAGCCTGGGGTCCACCAAGCGGAAATCCTGCCCACCACTTATTTGCCCACTGTAAGCCCTGCCTATCAGATACCCTACCGACTGGAATACAGTGAGAAGTCAGTTCCAAACCTTAATGCTACCTACTAGTGCCACCTTGTGGGTAGAGATGAAACTGCAACCTTACTGCCAATCCTTAGCAAGTCAAACCTACTTAATGCCAGGGAAGCTGAACCCTAAGAAATATAAACAGTATGCTGAATAGAGCAAAGGCACAGAAAAATATACGTGAAATGAGGGATCCAAACAAATACCCAGGGGGAAATCTGAATACAGCAGACATATGTAAATTGCCTGAAGAGGAATTTAGGGTAACAGTGATTAACATACTCATGGGAATCCAGAAATCAGCAGAGGCAATAAGTGAGAATGCCAGGAAGCAAAGAGAAGAACTAAAACAAGACATCAGAAGGGTAAGAGACATGATGACAAAATTAAATAACTCAATAGAGGGACTCGATAATAGGTTGGAAGAACCTCCAATAGAATCAGTGATCTGGATTTTAGGACAGAAGAACTCAATCAATAAAATCAGCAAAGAGATAAAAAAAAATTTCAAAGAAATCGAAGACAGCATTCAAGACCTCTGGGATAACATCAAAAGGAACAACATTCATATCATAGGGATCCCAGAGGAAGAGAGAGAAAAGGGTGCAGAAACCATATTTGAAGAAATAATAGATGAGGACTTCCCCAGTTGGAAGATGAAGGAAGCCTCCAGATCCAGGAAGCTCAAAGTTCCTAATAAAAAAGGCACAAACAGAAACACACCTAGACACATCATCATAAAAATGTCAAAAGTACAAGATAAAGAAAGACTATTAAAAGCAGACAGGAAACTCTACAGGCCAGAAGGTCATAATATATTCAAGTGCCGAAAGAAAAGGATTTTCAACTAGGATATTATATCTGGCAAGATTATCATTCAGAACTGAAGGAATAATTATAACCTTTTCTGACAAGCAAAAGTTGAGTTTATCACCCCCAAACTACCTTTACAAAATATATTAAAGGATGCCCTATACAGCATAAAGAAATCACACAGAAACACAGTATGACAGAAAATATTGAAAGTGGGGAGAAAGAGAAGAGAACAAAAATGTGGATAGTTAGAATGAGTGGAAGACTAATATGCTTTCAAAAAAATTACGTAGTAAACATAGAACTGTGAATGCTAACTTCAGGGTAACCTCAAAATACATCCCCAGGGAGAAAGTGAAGAAGAAAACAAAAGTCTAAATCAATCAAAACAAAACTAGCCTATCCAACCTAAAAAGAGAGGGAACAAAATCTTCTGGAGCAACATACAAAATACATTATAACATGATGCTAAGCAGCTATATATCGATAATCACCCTATACATTAGTGGACTGAATTCACCAAACGACACAGAGTGGCTGAATGGATTAAAAAGTATAACCTAACCTGCTGCTGCCTTCAGAAACTTATCTTCCAAAAGATAAACAAAGTCACAAAGTCAATGGCTGGAAGACAATCCTACAGTCTAATGGCAACCACAAAAGAGCAGGAATAGCTATACTCATATCAGATAAAACAGACTTCTATCTAAAAATCATAATAAAAGACAGATGGACACTATATAATGATTAAAGGATCAATCAGCAGGAAGGCTTATTAACAATGTTTATTAACATATATGCACCAAATGAAGGAGCATCAAAATGTATCAAGCAAGTATTATTAGACCTGAAGGGAGACATTTACGGTTGCACAATAATAGCGGGGAAATTCAACTTCCCACTCACAACAATGGACAGATCAGCCAGGCACAAAATTGACAGGGAAACAGTCACTTTAAATGACCATCTGGAACAGATAGGTCTAATAGACATATATCAATCACTTCACTCAGCAACTACAGATTTCACTTTCTTCTCAAACGCTTATGGAACATTCTCAAGGATAGATCATATGATGGGACACAAAACATCTCTCAACAAATTTACAAAGATTGAAGTCATACCAAGCATCTTCATTGACCACAATGGTCTAAAACTAGAAATCAACCACAAAAAGAAAGCTGGAAGACCCCAAATCAATTGGAAACTCAACAATATGCTCCTTAAAGACACTTGTGTAAAAGAGAAAATCAATGAGGAACTTAAAAAGTACTTAGAGACAAATGAGAATGAGGACACAAGCTACCAGAATCTATGGGATGCTGGTACAGCAAAAGCGGTACTAAAGGGGAAGTTCGTTGCAATCCAGGCCTATCCCAAGAAACAATAAAAATCGAAAATAAACAACTCTATATTTAAAACAACTAGAGAAAGAAGAACAATTGAAGCTAAAAATCAGAAGAATAAAGGAAATAATAAAAATTTGATCAGAAATAAACAAAATAGAAAACAAAAAGACAATCCAGAAGATCAGTGAAACCAAAAGTTGGTTCTTTGAAAAAATTAAACAAATCGACAAGCAATTGACTAGACTCCCAAAGAAAAAAGGGACAACTCACATAACTACAATTATAAATGAAAGGGGAGAAGTACAGCATGTACCACAGATATTCAAAACATCATAAGGGACTACTATGATCAACTCTACACCAACAAAATGGACAATCTTGAGGGCATGGACAGATTTCTAGAAAAATGTAATCTACCTAGACTGAACCTGGAAGAATTGGAAAACCTGTACAGAACAATCACAAGCAAAGAAATTGAAAAAGTCATGAAGGGCCTGCCCAAAAATAAAAGCCCAGGTCCAGATGGCTTCTCCAATGAGTTCTACCAAAACTTCAGAGAAGAATTAATACCTGTTCTTTGAAGAACAGGAAACTCTTCCAAATACTTTTTATGAGGCTAACATTACCCTGATACCAAAAGCCAACAGAGATGTCACCAAGAAAGAAAATAGACCAGTATCTCTACTGAAAATACTTGCAAAATTTCTCAACAAAATATTAGCAAACCATATTCAACAATACATCAAAAAGATTATCCATTATTACCAAGTGGGATTCATCGCAAGGATTCAAGGATAGTGTAACATATGTAAATCTATCAATATCATGCACCATATCAAGAACATAGATAAAAACCACATGATCATATCAATAGCTGCAGAGAAAGATTTTAACAAGATCCAAAACCCATTTATGAAAAAAGCCCTCCATAAAATGGGAGTAGAAGGCTCATATCGCAACATAATAAAGGTCATATATGAAAAATCCACAACCAACATCATAGTCAATGGTGAAAAATTGAAAGCAAATTCCTTTTAGGTAAGGAACAAGGCAACTTGTCCACTCTTACCAATGCTATTTAACATTGCACTGAGGTCTTAACCAGAGCAATTAGGCAAAAAAAGGAAATAAAAGGAATCCAAAATGGAAAGGAGGAAGTAAAACTCCCATTATTTGCAGATGGCATGATTATATGTATATTGAAAATCACAAAAACTATCAAAAAACTTCTAGAGCTCATCATTGAATACAGTAAAGTGGCAGGCTACAAAATCAATGCACAGAAATCTGTTGCATTTCTACACGCAAACAGCATACTAGAAGAAAACGAAATCACGACAATCACAGCTTTTAAAACAGAAGTTAAATGAATGAAATACCTGGGCATATGCCTAACAAAGGAAGTAAGAGATCTATACAATGAAAACTGAAAGTCCTTCTTAAAAGAAATAGAGGAGGACACAAGAAAATGGAAAGACATCCCCTGCTCGTGGCTAGGAAGAATCAATATCATTAAAATGGCCATCTTACCCAAAACAATATACAAGTTTAATGCAATCCCCATTAAAATCCCACAGGCTTATTTCCAAGAAATAGAACAGAAAAATCTTAAAATTTGTATGGAACAATAAAAGACTTAGAATAGCTAAAGCAACAATTAGAAAAACGAATGAATCTGGAGGGATTACACTTTCGGACTTTGAACTATATTAAAAAGCAACAGTGATCAAAACGGTATGGTACTGGAATAATAACAGAGGCACAGAACATGGAATAGAACTGAATCACCAGAAACTGATCCACTCACATACAGTCAATTAATCTACGACAAAGGAGCCAAAAGCATTTGATAGAAAAAGGAAAGTCTCTTTAAATGGTATTGAGAAAACTGGACAGCCACATGCAAAAGAATGAAGCTAGACCACTCTGTAACACCATTCACAAAAGTCAACTCAAAATGGGTTAGAGACTTGGAAATATGACCAGAAACCTTAAAATTCTTAGAAGACAACACAGGAAAGACTTTCTATGACATCTGTCGTAGAGAAGCTTTTGGAGACTCAACTCCACTATCAAGGAAAACAAAAAAGAGCAAACTGGGACTGCATCAAACTACACCTACACAACAAAAGAAAATATCACCAAAACCGAAAGGAAACCTAATCTGGAGAAGATATTTGCATTCGATATTTCCAACAATGGCTTAATATTTAAAATATAAAAAGAACTCATAAAACTCAACAACAGAAGAACAGACGATCCAATCAAAAAATGTGAGAAGGAATTGGAGAGTCACTTTTCTGAAGAGAATATACAGATGACCAACAGGCACATGAGATTATATTCCTACTCTCTGGCTATCGGGGAAATGCAAACTAAAACAACAATGAGATATCATCTTACACCTGAAAGACTGGTTCTTCAAAATTCTGGAAACAACAAATATTGGCATGGTTGTGGAGAAACGGGAACACTTTGCACTGTTGGTAGGAGTGCAAATTAGTGAAGCTCTATGGAGAACAGTTTGGAGTATCCTCAAAAACTGAAAATGGAAATTCCATATGATTCCATTATTCCACTTCTGGGTATCTACCCAAAAGATACAAAAATACCCATCCACAGATTTGTATGTATCCCCATGTTTATTATGGCCCTATTTACAATAGCTAAGAACTGGAAATTACCTAAGTATCCAACATCAGATGAATGGATAAAGAAGATGTGGTTCATATATATACAATGGAATACTACACAGCCCTTAGAAGAGATGAAACCCTGTCATATGAATCAACATGAAAAGACTAGAGGGGATTATACTAAGTGAACAAGTCAAAAGAAAGATAGATACCAGATGACCTCATTCACAGATGAGTGGAGAATGAATAAACAAAATGAAGGAACAGATGAAACATAACCAACCTGAAACATTTGTAACAGAGCTGAGGTTACCAAAAGGGAATGGGGTGGGCGGGGTAAAATGGTGGTAGAGCCCACTGGACCATGGGAAAGAACACATGGTGATTTTTTGGAGGGCATGGTGTGTTGAAATATATCTAAAAAATGGGGAACCTATACATAGAAAATTATTTTAATGTGTAGAATAATTACTGCAGTAAAAAAATTACAAAAAAACCCCGAAGGTAATAAATATTTTTTAAATCATAGCATTATTAAGAAGATTAATGAGTTATAATGGGTAAAGCAGGTAGATAAGTACCTGACATATAATAATTGCTACAAAATATGTTAAGTGCAATAAAATTTAGGAAACAGTGATGTTATGGACATCCTATAAAAATGTCTCTATAAAATACAATATATTTCATATAGAAATAATATGTAGAAATATTCATATAAGCAAAAACCAAAACAACAATCCCTACCAACTGAAAGTATGAATTTCAAGGGGTTAAAAACTTGCTTTCCATATACATAGCTTTCTGATATGCTCAAAAGATCCAGAGATTAAAAAAATAGCCTCCTAATCTCACTAGGTTTTAAACCAAGTTTCATGGTGTCCTATCAATATAGAAAGTCTGCCCTTGAATTAGACAAGGTTTCAGTATGTTAATCTGTCTTACAAATTAATCTCCCAAAGCAAATCAGTTAACCTTTTTTGCAAATCAATTTCCATCATGAAAGAAGGAAGAAAGAAAAAAAGGAACAAAGGTAAAAGGAAAGTTGAAATGAAAGTTTTAAAAAGATATTGATTGCTTATGTAGTACTAAAATGTTAATTTCTCTCTTTGTACTAACCAAACCTGGGAAGATTACTAAATCTAAACTCAATTATCAACCCTGTTTATTGAATCATAGTAATTCTTTTTCACCTCTCCATTTACTGGTTAAGATGGAGCATGAACACAGCTCTAGCCTAAAAGAGAAAGTCTCTTACAGAATTCAAGAAAAAATTTCCTCACTTTTGAGGTGACACCAGAAAAATTCTCTCTCTTCACCATCTTGGATCTTCTTGTGTCTTTTTTTTGTTTGTTTTTAAAGGAAAGGCATGGGCTGAAATTAAGGCAAGCAGAGGCAGGAAGAGAGAGGAGGGAGAAGCATTTATTTTATTTAGTTGTTTATCTTAGTTGTTCCCACTGGCCATGGGATGAGAACCTGGCTTCTTGGTGTGTAGGTGGACTGTGCCCAAATGCTATTCCACCAGGGCAGGCCTTCCTGTATCTTTATTGACACATGAAACTGCTACATTAATCTCTCAGTAATGAGGGAAACCTTCTCAAGAGAGAACAGGTACATTCTAGTAAAAAGAATGTAAGCTGGTCCCTGAGAATATTGTTATGTCGTTAGCTATCCTGTTTTTAGTTGTGACCTTTATGGTTTGGGTTTGGTTTTTTGGGGGGGAGGGGGTTTCCTGTATTGTCATAGGAATATTTTTTTCTAAAGAGATCAAGAAGGGAGAGGAGTAAGAATAATTTTTATTTGTTGTTTATTTTGTTTTTTTCCCTGGACTCTGGTTTTGAACCTGGGTCCCTGGGCTTTCCATGGTTCACAGTACAGTCATCTCAGCCTCCTGAGGCACAGAGCACTCCAGTCATAGGAATTTTAGTTGAGAAGTAGCTTTAGCTGACTGTTGGCCAGAATGTATCATAAACTTGAAATCATCTGAAGCTACTTTGTTTGGCAAGAATTTGAGAGAAATATCACTAATGTAATGATAAAACTATATTTTTAGAGATTCTCAGAAAATCAAAGAAGTCATCCTCTCCTTAGAGTTCATTCTAATGTTAGAAAATTTCAGAATAAAAAAGTATTTTTTTATTTAGAACTTAGATTGTTCAGGCTATACAAAACCCAGTCTTTACTTTATCTCCATAGTTCCTGAGTGTTTATCTGAGACATTATCAAGGAGGAATGTGCTTTTTGTGTCATCTACATTGGAACTTTACCTCATGTCCATATTCAGTAACAAAGATGCTTTAAATAGAAATTACCTCCAAAATGATAAGGGCTAAGAGTGCAGCATTAGGCAGATATCAGAAATCTAATTGGGGCTGGAAGAATTACAGCAGGGTAGTTTCTTCTGAACCCACAGAGGGGATATGTGCCTTTATTCACTCTATTGAAAATCACATGTGGTGCCTAAAACAGAATTCATCCATCCAACCCCTTTCGAAATACTGAGAAATTGTTATGTGTTGGAAGGCCACGATAAGGATTTCTAACTAGAAATTAGCAAGGAAGGTGACTGGTAATCTACCCACAGACCCTCTTCCTTCTTCCTCTACACATGATTAAGGTCATAAGTAGTGAAACTTACCTAGCTTCCTTTTTTATGTGCAGATGAATATTTGAGCAATTAAAGCTTTAAATTTCTTTTAAAATCCATGAAAAAGTCCACTGGAAGAGTATAACCCAACGGTAATGTTGGAGGTTGTAATTCAATAACTACAAACAACTGGACATTGTTAAGATTTTTAGAGTTCTGGGAGTCTCGAAATGTAAAAGAAGAAAAGGATTCCAAAAATCTTGAAGTTATGTTGTCAATGTGTAGAGTTCATAACCTTTCAGGATTCTGTCAGTTTTTTTAGTCAAAATTTCTTTGTAGTTAGCACTGAGTTTCCTTTTCTTCTCATTTCTTCTAATGCAGTGGCTGCAGACTGCCCCTGCAGCGTCCTCAGGTGAGCTACAGGTTGTGAGAATTTGTCAGGTTAGGAGGTAGGGCCTAGGTTGAGTCTTCTCTCTCCCTTATTCACAGCTCCAGACATCAGCAGTGTCCCGAAGTACTTGTCTTCAGAATGATAGCTTCATACATTCTCATAAAGCAACCCATAACTTGTGTGAAATTCTGTGATAGCTTCCTTGGTGGGTGAACATCTTTTAAACCTGGCAAGATTTATAAATAAGTGTATAAATGTTTGAGAGAGTCAAATTCATAACATTGATCATCTTTTTGTTAGGCAGTTTTTGTATCTGTGATTTTATATGGTAGTAATATTTTAGAAATTTGCACATGTTAGAAAAATGTGTTAATCCTATGGTTCATATTGATTTATATTTTTGATTTATATAGAGCTTTGAAACACTTAAGAGAACTCAAATCTCATCATATTATCAGCTAAATAAAAGTTATTTGAGTACTTGGAAAGTGCTTATTAATTCAGACAAGCTAAGTACTTAGAAAGTGTAAATTGAAATTGTAAATGAAACCAAGTATTTTTCAAAGACAATTGATAGTTGGTAAAATTTACTAGAATTTAAGATTAAACTACATGAAATGTAACTCAAACAAAATCTTTTTAAAGAAAAAGATGAGCTCTTGTATTTGTAAATTTTAGGGAATAAGAGCTTTTAAAATAAAGTAAAAAAAACCATTAATTTACTTTCTGTATTAAGTCATCCCCCAAATTTTTATGTAATGTGTAAGTAGCAAAATTAACCTAATTAAAAAATTCTTGTTTTTCCTAGGACATCGTTTAATGTTTTCCTATATTACAACTTAATGTATATATTCAATTTTTAAAATGATCTGTATATAAGAAGTGCCTGGTCTTTATTTAGTAGTTTCAGGTGATAGTAAGAAGACTCCTATACAAAAGCAGAAAAGACACTAGTTGATTGGTCTACCTGATGGGAAAATGCCTACAGTTACCCACAATGTATAGTATTTGTACAGCAAAAAAGATACTGCACATTTCCCCCCAATTAAAGATGCACATTTTACAAATAGTTACGTAAAATTTTTAGGAGATATTGTAATTTTGCATTGCATTGTACTTTTATGCCTTTAATTGATTTGAAGTAAGTTGAGTTTAATTTGGAATTGAGTTGACTTAGATTATATGGAATTGAGTTGAACTGATTTGAGTTGCACTGAAATGAATTGAATCAAATTCAGATAAGTAGCAAAAGGTAAGGATTGATTTATATGAGGGTCATTGTATTTTTATTTATTCCACCATCCCCAGGATCTATTTATTAGTACAATGCACAGACATGAGCCATTTTTGAGAAATAAGCAAACAGTAAATGATAGAAAAGTTTTACTACTAATGGAACTTATATAATGTATTTATGTAACTTTACATAATAAATCTGATCATATAACTATGTAGGCATTGTGCTATGTGCTAGAGATACATTGATGACTAAAGAAGAACCTGTCTTCAAAGACATTACAGTTTACTGGTATACAATAAGCAAGTTCAATAAGCAATTAAAATACATTATCAAAAAGAATCATTGATTTTGTAACTACCAAGGGTCATTCACATTGTGCGCTGGGATCACTATGTCATAAAATTATGCTTTACAGTGGTCTTCATAAGTAATAGGAATAAATGTCAAGTCCTATACCAGGTCTACCCTATATGGCTATACCCTATAAAAAGTCATTAACCTATAAAGGAGTGAGTAGTAATCCTCTCTGTGTTCCACTCAGCAAGCTGTATATCTTCTGTAATCTGTCTTTTGAAATTCCCTGCAAGGATTTTCCAATTCAGCTATACTGTCACATTGGTCAAGGAATTAAGCCATAAAGAATCTTTACTGGAATATTATTTTAACCAAGGAACAAGCAACATATTTGAAAAAAAAAATCAATATGGAAAATAGTTGGGAAGCTAGACTAAGAAGACACTTCAGTAATCTTTTCTAAAGGAATGATTTAAATATTTGAATCGAAGTATGTTTTCCCCCCATCTCTGGTTGCTCATATCCATTTGTATTTGCTGTATGTTCCTTTCATGTCCTAAATGTCTAAAGGTTGGAATTCATCAAGGATCCATCTGAAACCACCTTCAGTTCTCTCTCTACACTGAATTATTTCTTTCATTCCTATGGTTTTAAATACCCTCTGGTGATATTCATGTCTCTAATTCTAACCTCATCCCATCTACTCTCATTTATATGACTACCAACTCATCTTTACTTGAATGTTTCCCAAGGAGTTCAATATTAAAATATTTCAAATGAAAATCTTGATTTATTTTCCTACTTGAAATCTCTTCCTTCCCATGTCTTCCGATTTCACTAAATGTGAGTACCATCTATGTAATTCCTCAAACATATGAATCCTGCTCTTTTCTCAACCCTTGCTCCACACTTTCAACTCTCATCTAAGCAAGCAATTTTCACAGTGGGATCTGAGAACTCTTATTCTAGGGAGCTAGTTAGAAATTCATATGTCAAGATTCTCCTCCTCAACATTGCCTTCCCCCAAACTACTTAATCAAGTCTTCATTTGTGGCAGTTAAGCATTTAGAATTCTAGCACATTTTCTGTGAATTCTTATACAAAAGTGTAAAAACCAGAGATAAAGATTACACCTTCAAAACATACTTTAAATAATTTTTCTCTTCAGCTCCACAGCTATGCCCTATCACCTCTTTACTGGAAGAACAAAATAACCTTTTAATAGGTTTCCTAAACTTTATTCTCTAACTCAAGGGGTAGCAAACTTTTTCTATAAAGGTACATGCAGGTTACTAGTATTTTAATCTTTCTGGGTCATACCGTTGCATTGTAATCACTCTCTTTTGTAGTTATAACATGAAAGTAGCAGTAGACAATATACAAACAAATGCTATGGCTGTGTTTAAATAAAAGTTCATTTAGAAAAACAACCAGTCCATTTTCCATATAACAGCAAGGGTGATCTCTAGCAATTGATAATTGCTGACTTCCTCTTGTTCTAAAACCAGCATCCAAATTCTTTAACCATGATCTTGAACTATCAAAGCCTTGAATTATTTGACCCCAGCTTCCTGTGTGGTCCTACCTGCTTATGTACTTCCTCCTTGCTTATATCACACGCTAGCTATATGGTCCTCAGCTCCTAGAACACGTCTTTTTTTGAACACCTGATCATTATTTTTGCACATGCTCTTTTCTTTCTTAAATGCCCTTCTCCCACATTTTGCATGTAGGTCAAGAACATGAACAGAGGAATTAGTCTTATTCTAGTAGTAGCTCTCTCACTTATTTTCATTTCTGTACCTGTTTCTGCATCTTAAAAATGAGAATAGTAATTGTTCCTGTCATATCAGGTTGTTATGATTACATGTAAATGTTTATAACATAGGAAAAGTTTAACAACATTAGGTATCATTATGATCACAACTACAAGAATATCTGCATGAAGAATGTATTTCAAAACTGGGTTACTGTTGCAGAATCATAAATTCTTTCATGGTCTATGAGGAAATCTATGTTATTCTTCTGTATCCTAAGAATACATTAATCTTTTTTTAAGGAGGTATGTATCAGGGATGTGAACACCTGCCTGTTTTAGAAAATGACTGGATCTTCACGGATCTGCACATAGTTCTGCGCGAGGTACTTGGGAAGACCCTCCCCACCACCCTGTGCAGGCTTTTTAAAATAATTTGACCCCGAAAAGATGATGACAAATTTCTGTTAGAGCCTTAAGTTGCAGCATAATAGCTACAGCACAGAGGCCAGGGTTAATTGCACAACTCTCAAGTTTTAGCAGGGTCTTGTGTTCTTATGATGACCCTATTCATTTCTCCTAAACAAAAATAATGCTGGTTTAGTACAATCATCCCAGAGAGTAGATTCTCCTTCCGCCAACACAGGCTGTGGTCAATATAAAGTGGATGTTAAATTCTCTGACTACTAATTCAATTAACCAGTGGAACCTGAAATGCTATAATTAACATTCAACATAAAAGTCCTGAAGACTATTTACTGGGATCTAAACTGTCAACCCTGTTAATTATTCAAAGACTAGTTAACAGCAACTTTGTTCTCTTTGCCCTTTATTGAGGTACAACATACTCTAGGTCAGACAGTGGGTTAAAATGTGGTTCTGGAGCAATAAAAGGCCATTACATTTCTCTGTGGTATTCTCTAGTACTATTACTGTTTATAAAATGGTTGTGTCTTTACATGTCATATAAGAGTCATCAACTTGGGGATAAACACTATCATTGTGGGTAGTACAATATTATGACTTCTAAGAAGTTTCTATTTTGGTCACTCAGAATACCAAAATATGTCTTTCTCATACATATTGTTTTTCAGTCACAGTTTCTGGCTCAGTTTCCAAAACTCTTGAAGTTTCCTAAGTGTATAGAATATTTATGGCATCTCTTTATTATGCTAATAAGGAGCCCTTTGAGAAACACCTCAGGATGGAGTCTGACTTCAAGGAGAACCAAGTGAGTGATTAGAGGATTGAGCTTCAGTTCTACTCTCAGATCCCATCACTGGAGAAGGGGAGAGGCGCTGGAGATTCAACTCATTTGGTAATGGCCAATGGTTAGTCAATCATGCTTATGTAAAGAAACCTTCTTAAAAGTCCAAAAGGGGATTGGGGTGACTTAGAGAGTTGAATTGCTGAACACATGATTTGGAGAGAATTGTTCACCTGAAGAAGGTTTGGAAGTTCTGAGCATTACACCTCATCTCACCCTGTGCATCTCTCCTATCTGGCTGCTTCTGAGTTAAATCCATTGTGATAAAATCATGGTATAGTGAGTAAATGGGTGTTCTGAATTCATGTGTTGCTCTAGCAAAGCAATGGAAATTGAGGAGGGTATCCTGGAAGCCTCTAACATAGAGTCAGTCAGAAGTACAAGTAATGATCTGGGTTTGAAAATATAACCTAAAGTCTGGGGCGGGGGGCTCATGGGAACTACCAGCCTGTTGCCAGCTGTCTCCAGAGCACAAGTAACATCCTAGACTTCTGACTCGTGTCTGAAAAGAATGGTCTTCAGAAAGGGATCCCTTTAACCAGGGGAATCTGATTTTCTCCCTGGGTACAGTGTCCTAATTGAGTTGAATTGAGTTGAATTTTCAGATCCCTGCTGGTGTCTGAGAATTGTTGGTTGGTGTAGGGAAGATTTTACCCACACTCCTGTTGCAATTTTGTGTAAGAATCCAATACAGGTAGGATGCTGTACTCACTATTTTGTTTATTGACTAATATGTATGTTCTTAGTCCAACATGACACTATTCTGTCCTTTTTTAAAATTGTTGGGAAGTTCTTGATCCTAGGGTTTTATTTTATTATTATTGTTATTTTTTATTTTTTATTATTTTTTATTTTATTATTGTTGTTTTTTGTTTTTTTTTTTTACAAAGCCATACTTATTTTAAAATACTAAACAAGCTTCTCAGTCCTTTTACCACCACCTTGCTTATTCTCTCCTTCCCAACCCCTGTCAGCCATCATCTTGTGTCCTTTGAATTTTACTAGGGATTATCTACTTACTTGTTTCATTTCATTGTATTCCACATGTGAGCGAAATCATCCTGCAGTTTTCTTTATCTTTCTGACTTATTTAATTTAACATGCTCCCTTTCAGTTCCACCTAGATTGTTGCAAAGGGCATGATTTATTGGGGCGTTTTTAGTGTATCTGCATAGAATTCCATGGCAATTTCTTTGTCCAGTCATCTGTTAATGGATGTTTCCATGTCTTGTTTCCATGTCTTGGCCATTGTGAACAGTGCTGCTATGCACATTAGGGGAGCAGATATTTTTCTGATAAAAGATTTTGTATCCTCTGTGTGTTTGCCTACAAATGAGATTGCTGGATCTAATGGTAACTCCATTCTTTATTTTCTTAAGGAATCTCCATACTGTTTTCCTTTATTTGATATTCGTAACTGAGATGGGTCCATAGTCTCCTCTATCTGGCTCTGGAGTTAGGATTATACTAGCTCAATTATTCTTTTTATTTATTTATTTTTTAAAGCCATGGTACAGGCAGGAATAAAAGTGAGTAGGCAGGTAGGCAGGCAGGCAGGAAGAGAGAGAAGAAAGAAAGATTTTATTTTTATTTTAGTTGCTCACACTGGTTGTTTCCCCTCCCCCTACCCCCACTCCTGGGACTTGAACCCAGGGGTTTATGACCTGTACCTTTTGGAGGCGATTAACCTAACCACTACTCCAACCAGGAGCACCTCAATTTATTCTTGAAAACATTTTTTTCTGTAACAACTTGTGAATAAAATAGGAATTTCTTGTTTTTAAAAATGTTAGAATGAAACTTAATAAATAGACCCTGATATTTGAGGCGCAAAATAACTGATTATGCCCAAATTTCTTTCATGTTTGTTAAAGTATTAAACATCTCAATTTTATATATATATATGTGTCAGTTTGGTATGTTTTACATATTTGTACATTACTTCTAGTGTTTTAACTTATTGGTATACTTCTTTTTAAGCCTTTGTCCTGGAAAACTGAAACAGAAATGGACGATTCTCTCTTCTGCTAGCGCTAATAGTCATGAGAGAGTTGGAGGCAGATGTAACTACTTGGAAATTACGTATTACCAGAGAAAAGGACTAGTTAGTAGGCTTCTTAGAGGCAGCACAAAGCATCACATCCCTGGTGAATTTATGCCAAAGTAAGTTCTTTGTTGAATAAATAAGAAATTTAACATTATTAAACTCAGGGAGACTGACCCTCCATTAAACAAAATTGTAAAAGACTGATATGCAAACCTGAAAAATCATTTTTTAATTGAGAACTTTCTTTGCCAGGGACTGGACAGCTGTTGCCTGCTGTCAATCCTGCCCTTTTTCTCGTGCTGCCACACCAGAGGAAGTTAGTAATCATTAGCGGGCTGTGACAATGCAGGAACAAATTATCTTTATAGAAATATTGTTCTATATATTGTTATTTCCTCTTTTTAGTATTTTATGTTGCTTAATTTCCTATTAACTCAAGTGTTAGTCGGTAATATTTATTTTCCAGATTAGGACTATTAAAATCTTTGTTTTTAATTTCTCATTGTGCTACCTTATGATAGAAGATAGTTGGCTTGATATTGATCCTTTGCAGTGTGCACAGGCTTATGATAATGGTCCAGTAACTGTCTATACTTATAGATGGTTTTATTTTATTAAAAAAATAAGTATAATTCATTGGTCCTGGGAACTGGAAGGAGTAGAAGTTTAGGGGTAGATGCCTAAGAATGAATGGCTGCTCATATGGCATCTGTTTTTCCTGTTCTTTGGCCTAGTATGGCTCTTGTGCTATTTACATGTTATCAGGGGACAGGAACAACAGCTGACCAGGGTCATTGCTACTACGAATAAGTGTAGAAAATAAGCAGACCGATTCTGCCAAGGAATTGCAAGAAAAATCTTTCTTTCAACCAAGCCCCTCTGCTGTCACCAGTTTGTCATAGGCTCTGCTTCATACACAAACATCACACGCACATCACTACCACACACAATGCCCACACATACACCACACACCTCACGCAGTCACCAGACGCACCACACACCGGTTCAAGACCTGTGTCAGTCTAGCCTGAAATCCTCCATGATTTACTGGCTCTTTCACGTTTTGACAGGTGCTCCCATGGTTGCTTTGGTTCAGGAGCTTACACAGGCTCACCATCATGGCAGGAAGCAAAAGCTCCCTCGGATCCATTTTTCAGCTAAATTATTGGGTTAACACTGTTTAAAAATTAAGTTCTGGGCACTATCCAAGACACTGATCTCTTAACATAAACTTTATGTGTCATTGTCCCAGAGACTACAGCCATCTTGATTTGGGGAGTCAGAATATGCAGACTTCTGGAAAGTCATCAAGATCTTCAGAATAATAGTAGCTTCCAAAGTTTTTGAAAGAGGAAAAGGAAGATTGCAAATTTACAGCTGAAAGTGCCTTTGTGACCTTGCCAAGACATGTTATTTAACTGGGGCAGGGAGAGAGTGTGTGATAAAGGCAGGAGGAGTGAACGTTCTGAAAGTTGCTTTAACATAAGTGCAAGGGAGGAAGGAGGGTTTTCCCTCTGACCTGCTAATGTGTGGCAGCGAACAATATCAGCAGTTAGTGGATAACTTTCCTCTGACCTTTGAAGGTTAGCAATTTCAAAAATACATAGGAATGTATGTATAAAAAAGGGAATAGTTTTAATTCCCCTTTTAAAAAGAACAGTTTAATTCGTATGCATATTTATTTTTCTAATTATAAAATGGCAACTGTGCTTTGAAGAAGATACAGAATCTCACATAAAGAAAAAAATGTAATTTTACCCACCATAGAAAATCATTATTATTCATTACCATAATACTTTTCTCTAATACCTTCCAACCTTTAATAATGTGTGAATGATTGTATAAGTATGTATGTGTATAGAGATGTGTGTGTTTTGTTGATAGATATGTGGCTAGATAGATTTGGTGTACATATTTAATAATCCTTAAAGACAGGGTAACACATACGTCACATAGTTTTGTCCTTAGAGGTTAGAATGTATGGCTTTAATTTCTAGCTGTGCTGTTCACTCACTGTGGGATCTTGAACAAAGTTTCTTAAACCCCTCCAGTATTTTATTAAAATTGTATCTTTTCTACCTAGAGTTAATTATGGTATAAATTTCAAGTTAAAGATCTAGTTTGATTTTTATTTTATACTTGCCTACATTTCCTAACATTATTAACAATGCATCCCTTTTTAATTATTCTGTGTTCATCTTTATCATACAGTAAATTCTTATGTGAACAGTGAAATTTATGTTAAGCTGATATATTTACTTAATATATCTATTAAATCATTAGTATTAGTAAATACCCTTGTTTAAATGAGTTGTAAAATATATTTTAATATCTAGTATGACATGTTTCTCCACTTTATTCTTTTCAAAATAGTATTAGTTTTTTTTTCTTATCCATTTATTATTCTAGAAGAACAACAGGGATATTTTATCTTAAAACGTCTCAGTTAAAATAATTTATATCTTTGTAGTATTAGTAGTAATTTCAGTAACAGTCAACATTTTGCCTATCTGTTTTAGGATAGAAGATGTTCCAAGAACTTCTTGTGCAATCTCTCCCTTTCAAAAACTAGTTCAGATAGATCAAATTGCAGCCTTTTTAAGTAAGGAAATTAAAATTCAGAGAGATAAGTAACTTGTTCAACACAACTAAATAGCAGAAATAACATTCAATTTCAGATGTTTATTTTTTGCTTCAAAGAATTACAGTCTTCTTAGCCTGGCTTCATTGTCCTTTTCATATGCTAAATAATTGCATCATTTACCTATGTCATAAAGTAAATTTGTAGGAGATGATGTCATATTTTTTTTTTAAATGACCAAAGGAAGGACTGATTGGGAAGGAAATGTTCAGGAATGTGGTCAGCATTGAATGCCATGGACAAGCAAATGCTAGACATCTCAAGGACAGCAAACGTGGATGTATTAATTATATTCAACTGTCACCATGTTGCCTTCACTGTTCTTATTTGCTCTCTAATTTTATATGTGTTTATGTGTGTGTGTATATACATACACGCATGTATATATCCATACACATACACATATGCACACATGCATACACATGTATGCATACATACATACATACAAACATACATACATATGCTGGGTTTGATTTGAAAGTGGCATAGTAAGTAAATGTATGAGGACTGAAGAATAAATGAAGATAATAGGATTTATCGTTCTATCAACTATACCATGTGCTAGTTCTTCATCTGATCACTTCATCTAATCCTTATTCTTATTTCTCTCAATTTACACATGAGGCAACTTAACCTCTGGAATATTAAGAAATTAAAAAAAAATCACACCTACACTAAGTTGGGCAGATGGAATCCAAACCAACATCTGACTGTCCTACTGACTTAACATGGTAAGATTAGGGTAAAATGGTGAGGCTGTCAACTGGAAGTAAAATTATAAAGGCATATCTGACCCATCAACCTTTTATGAAGTCACTTCCAGTCACAGGATGTGACAAAACAATCAAAAAACCCTCAAGCTTGTATTCTCACTTTCTTCTGTTGTCTCCAGGCAAAACAGAAGTCCGAAGGTCTTTCATAATAAATGGGAAGAAACAAATGCAGGAATCTGGAACCAGAGTGAGCAACTAGTTAGTGACTCATTTATCTACAGGTGTGATATGATCTCTTTATTCTTAAGAGTTGCCTTAGAGTCCTTCTCTCTACCCCCACATCATCTGAACCCTAGGAACATTGGATATGATGAACTTAGGCTATTTTTATAATTTCCTAAATAAGTACCAAAGTTAGACAGGAGTTGAGGTAACAGAAAAGATACCACAAGCTGACTGTAAGTCTACATACTTTCTACAGACCTGTCGCTGGTTGCTCAACAACCTTTATGTTACGCTCCAGGCTCCTTAAGAGCAGCAGTAATTATAAAAAACAGTTGGTCACCTTGTGCTGTCTCAAAACAGGCTGTCATCTCAAATCCTCAAAACTCTGGAAGGTCAAATGTCTAATCATGGGCTTTTAAAAGTTATTACAAATGCATACAGAGAATTCAAAACAAAATTCCTGAAGTCCCATAGGTGGTGAATGACAGAGTTTGGATTTGAATGCAGTGAATGATCTATAAGATAGCTGGGTCTCAGCAGCATAGAAAAGTAAAAAAGAAATGAAGCTTGGACTGAGGGGTCATGAGCACACAGCTACTACATGTTGGAAGCCTGGCTCTTGGCAAAGTAAACTATACATACATGCATACATGCATGCAAACATACATGCATGCATATATAATTTCACAATTACTTTTAGTGTTATATAACATATTGTTGTATGTAATATGTGTATATTTATAATCAATGTACATAGAGATAGCCTCTTATTGGTTTTATTTCCATTGTGAATACTTACTGCTATAAATAGCTATAAATAAAGCTCTCATTATGTTCCATACCTAAATTAGCTTCATACTTAAGTTAGTTCACTGAGGAATGTTAGAACTGATGTATTGATGTTTTAGTAGGTTTGGTTTCTTAAAAGCGTTAGGAAATACAGAAACACATGTTAATTGCTAACATTAAAAATAATTTTGTATAAGTCATGAAAAGATTAACATAAAGGTTAATTGTGCCTAATTAAAACTTTCACAGTATAGATCATTATATGTTTTCTTGATCTGATTAGAAGGTAGCTGTAGGGCTTCTCTCTCTCTCTCTCCATATATATATACATATATATATATGTATATATATATATATATATATATATATACACAAACATCCATAAAGAAGACTATGTCTTCCTAGGTCAGGGCTTTAATAAATATATAATTATAAGTTATAAATATTAATCAGTGAGGTTAATGATGATTTTCAATTGACTACCTAAAACACAGCAAGTTATTTTCTCTTCCCTTGTACAGTATCTTTTTCTCCTTAAAAGAATTACAGAATTAATTCTGTTTCTAGTAAATACAGATTAAAGATCCCATCTGATACTGAGGAATGAATATCTATGTGTATGTAGGTATTAATTAAGCTTCTTAATAGCATGAATAGTGAGCATCTATTGTAATGCTAGATTGTTCTCTCAAAGCCAGTTTCAGGGCTCCATTGAAATGCTTAAAAAGTTCAAAGGTTAAAAATCTTGATTTTTGAAACTATAGACTGAATATTATATACATTGAAAATATCTTCCTTGAAATATACATGTGTATATATGTACATATATACATACATATTTCATATGCATACATATATTTCAAGGAAAATATATACATATACACATATAAATGAATCTACATGGCAGCTTTGCAGGGATATCTTTATGTGGTCTATTCACCAGCACTGTTTTATTTATATGTTAATCTTACATATGAAAATGGTAGTGGACATGGCTGCATCAAAAGTGAGTGTGAAAGAAAGCTTTTGTCATATGTGATGGAAAAACCTAGGACTCGGGAGTTCACTTTGCTTGGAGTTGTGTGAAATAATGAGATTCTAGAACTCTCATACCCAGTGGTCTTAGCTCACTATGAAAATCCAGCAAATCCAGCCAGAAAAGTTACTAAGGGGAGAACTTCTACTTGTATTCTGGGCTGTCAGACTTCTTTACTGAAAGTAATTACTGTCAAATATAGATGTGACATGAGATGAGAAGTCCTGCATGCCTGAATTCTCATCATGGTGTCTTGTCTGTGTTTAGAAAGCATGCCCAGGGGCTCATGGATGTTGTCTCATTCTTATTTAAATTCTTGGCTTAAGCAGCACAGTGGATTGAATGGTTATTACTCTGCCCTACTAAAGCCTGGGTGCTCTTTGAGGTTTCCCCACTCAGGCTGTGTGTCAAGTCTCCAGCCCTGTGTGAACTCCAGTAGCTGTTTAGCTTGAGGCTTACAGGTTTTTTCCCTATAGATATTCTTTATCTGGCTTCATGGTGTCTTGCCCAATGAATACAAAGCTTATATTTTAGACGAAAATGCGAATAGACACATCAGCTTTTGACCCTTATTTCTCTGCAAGTGCTCTTATTTCTGATTATTCTTCTTCACAGATTCCAGCCACCCTAAATAGTCTCTTACTTCCAGCTCTGTCTTCTGATCTCAGCAAAATTGCTGTGCTCTGTTCATGTTTTCCCACCTGTGCAGTCATCTGGACATGTCCCCAGGGAGAAGGGTCTCTTGATCCTGGGCTCACCCTGCGTGAGTTCATTCTCTCAGGAATCATAAGCCTGTATTGCCACTTTTCCAACATCCAAAGTATTTCTTTTGTGTATTTTCTTCACTTACATAATTGTTTTTGGCAAAAGACTGCCTCATTGCTAGTCTTTTGTAGGTCAAAAGTAGGATTTTCTAGAAAATGTTTTATGCTGCTAAGAAGTAAAAGAAAAAAGTTTGTTACTCTTTACCTACCTTACCTATGTATTGTTTGTTTTTGAATTATTGAATCTCTGTGTACATACATCTATTTATATATCTCAGGTAGTATTTCCTGTGTCTAACTTTTTCAACACAATGCTGTCTAGGTTCATCCACGTTGTTGCAATGACATGATTTCCTTTATTAAGGCTGAATAATATCTGTGTGTGTGTGTGCATATCCCATTTTCTTTCTCTATTTATCTGTTTATGGATACTAAGGTTGTTTCCATACCTTGTTTATTGCGAATGTTCTATAAAGAACATAGAAGTGCAGTTATCTCTCCCGTATATGGGTATCACTTTCTTTTGATATTTTACCAGTATCAAGGATATTTACCAAAAACAAGGAATGATGGATCATGTAGTAGCTTCCTAATATTTTGAACATCCTTGCTGTTTGCTGTAGTGCCTGGTAACAGTTTGCTTTCTTATTAACAATGTATAAGCATTGCCTTTTCTCTACATCCATGCCAGAATTTGCTATCTCTGGTCTTTTAATAATAGTCATCCCAAAGAATATGAGTTAATATCATTGGTAGCTTTGATTTGAATTTCCCTAATGATTGGTGATGTTGAGCACTTTTCATGAATCTATTAACCGTTTGTATGTCTTCATTGAAAACAATGTCTGTTTAAGTATTTTGCCTGTTTTTAAGATCAGTTGAATTAGCTATTGTTTATTTATTTATTTGGCAGCTAGTTAGCTAGCTAGTTACTGAGATGTATGAATTCCTTATATATTTTGGTATCCATTCTTTTGCTATCTGTATTTTACAGCACCATTTATTGAAGATACTTTCCTTTTCCCATCATGAATTCTTGACTCCTTTGCCAAAAAAGGAATTTAATAGAGTTTATTTTTAGGTTCTATATTCTGTTCTACTGACGTATAGTTTGTTTTTATGCCAATGCCATAATGTTTTGATTACCACAGCTCTGTAATATGTTTTTAAATTGGGAAAATTGACACCTCCAGCTATGCTCTTTCATTCTTATGATTGCTTGGCTATTTGGAATCTTTTATGGTTTTATACAATTTGGGGGGTTTATTTTATTTCTTTGAAAAATTCCATTTGAATTTTTATAGTGATTGCATTGAATTTGTAGATTGCTAGTACTATGGATATTTAAACAATATTAAATTATTCAAATCCATGAGCATGAAATATCCTTTTCACTTATTCATGTCTTCTTCAATTTATTTCATCAATGTGTTCTCATTGTCAGTATATAAATTTTCATTACCATAGTAATTTATTCCTAAGTATTTTATTACCTTTGATACTAATGTAGATGTAATATTTTTCTTAATCTTTTTTATGATAGTTCATCTTTAGTGTATAGGATAATTGATTTTGTATATTGATATTTATCTCCTGAAATTTTATTAATTTTTTTTTCTAGTTCTCGCAGTTTTGTGTGTGTGTGCGCAGATGTATGAAGTCCTTAGGTTTTTTAGATATAATAGCATATGTCATCTGCAAATAGAGACAGTTTTAATTCTTTCTAATTTTAATACATGTTATTATTTTTTTTTTTCTGCCTAATATCTCTGGTTAGGACTTCTAGTACTATTTTGAATAAAAAAAGGGACAAAAGTGGACAATTTTGTCTTTTCCCTAATTTTTCCCTCTAGGGACAGCTTTAAGTTCTTTACTATAACGTTAGTTATGGGCTTGTCATATGTGGTTTTTATTATGTAGAGTTATGCTCCCTCCATGCCCTCTTGTTTGAGAGTTTTATCGTGAAAGAATGTTGAGTTTTATCAAAAGCTTTTTTTTATATTTATTGAGATGATTAGATGATTTTATTCTTCACTTATTAATATATTTTATCACATGCATTGAATTGCAAATGTTGAAACATCCTTGCAACTCCAGGATAAATCCCATTTGATCTTGGTGTGTGAACCTCTTAATGTACTGTTGAATTTAGTTTGCTAGTATTTTATTGAGGATATTTGCATGTATGTTTGTCAAAGATAAGGAACTGTAGCTTTCCTTTCTGGTAGTGACTTTGTTTAGCTTTGGTATCAGGGTGATGCAGTCCTAACAAAATGAGTTTGGGAATGTTTCCTCCTCTTGGATTTTTTGGAAGAGTTTGAGGAATTGGTATTAATTCTTTAGTGTTTGGTAGAATTTACCAGCAAAACCACCTTATACTGGAATTTTCTTTATTGGGGGGAGGGCTTGATTACTAGTCAATGTCCTTTTTGATTATTTCTTCATGATTAATTCTTGGTAGGTTGTATGGTTCTAGTAATTTATCCATTTTTTTGTTGATGTGTAGTTGTTCACAGTAGTCACTTTTTAACCTTTGTATTTCTGTGGTACAGCTGTAACATCTCATTTGTGATATTTGAGTCCTCTTTTTTATTTGAGTCTTTTTTATTTGAGTCTTCTTGCTAAAAATTTGTCTGTTTTGTCTTTTTAAAAAATGTGATGCTTAATTTTATTGATTTTTTTCTGTTGTCTTTTTAACTTTATTTCATTCTTTTCTACTTTGAGATTTCTTATCTTTCTTCTGCTAATTTTGAACTTATTTTGTTCAAATTCCTTGAGGTATAAATTTATATTGCTTATTTGAGATCTTTCTTTTTTTAAAGTAGGTATTTATTGTCATGAACTTCCCTTTCAGAACTATATTTGCTGCAATACATAAATTTTAGTATATTTATTTTCCTTTTTTTCAGATATTTTATTTCTTTTGATTTCTTCTTTAACCCATTGTTTTTTTTAGGATTATATTGCAATCTCCAATATTTGTGAATTTTCCAGTTTTTCATTTTGTAATTCAATTATATATTCATAATATTGTATTGAAAAAAGATGCTTGGCATGATTTTAATCTTTTTTTAATTCATTAAATCTTCTTTTATGAACTAATGAAATCTGTTATAGACAATGTTTCATGTGTACTTGTGAAGAATGTATTTTCTGTGTCTTTTGGATGGAATGT
Source organism: Solenodon paradoxus (assembly GCA_004363575.1). NCBI lineage: Eukaryota > Metazoa > Chordata > Mammalia > Eulipotyphla > Solenodontidae > Solenodon > Solenodon paradoxus. The sequence continues at coordinate 1,366,934 of RJWH01000097.1, forward strand.
TCTGTAAACATCTGTAAGATCACTTGATCTAACATGTTGTTTAAGCACAATGTTTTCTTAATGATTTTCTGTATGATGAGCTGTCAATTGTTAAAAATGGTATGTTAAAGACACCTGCTGTTACTGTGTTTCAGTTTATTTTGCCTCTCATACTGTTATTATTTGCTTTATATATTTGGGTGTTCCTTTGTAAGGTACATAAATATTTGGTAATGTTATATTCTCTTTTAAATTGTGCCTTTTATCAGTATATAATGATCTTTGCCTTTTGTTACTAACATTGGTTTAAAATCTGTTTTATATGATATAAAGGTAGTTTTTTATGCTTTCTTTTGGTTTCCATTTGCATGGGAGATCTTTTCCATATGCATCATTTTCATATGTGTGTCCTTAAAGCTAAAGTGGCAGCATGTAGGTAGATTTTATTGACTTATTTTTTATCAATTCAGCCATTCTATATTTTGATTGGAAATTCAGTTCATTTACATTTATGGTAATGGTTGTTAATATGGATTTACTATTGCCATTTTGTTAATTGATTTCTGATTATTTTGTAGTATTTCTCCTCCTTTATCCCTCTCTTGCTGCTTTCCTTTGTGAATTGATTTTCCAAAACTCTCTTTACTAGATTTTTTTTTATTTTTATCTGTTTTCATGTTACTAATTAGCAGCCTTTCATTTCAGCTTGAAGAACTCTTTTCAGTGTTTTTTAAAGACAGATCTAGTGGTGATGAACTCCTGAAGCTTTTGTTTCATCAAGAAAATCTTTATCTTTCCTTCATTTATGAAGGACAATTTTGCCATATGAAGTATTCTTGGTTGGCAGATTTTTATGCTTTCATTACTTTGAATATATTACACCCTATTTCCTATGTTATAAAACTTGACTGAGAAGACCACTATTATGCTTATGAGATTCCTTTACACAAGGAATACTTTTTGTCTTGCTGCTTCAAGATCTTTCTTTGTCTTTGATTTTAGACTGTTCTGTAGCACTATATCTTGGAAAAGATTGTCTTGAGTTAAAATTATCAGCGGACCCATGAGCTTCATTAATATGGTTCTATAATTCTTACCCCATTTGTGAATTTGTTGGAATTATTTCATAAAATGTTTTCTGTCACTTTCTCCCATTTTCTTTTTCTCAGACTCAAAAATGAGTAGATTACTAATCTTAATGGTACCCTATAGTTCCCATAGGCTTTATTCACGCTTTTAAATTATTTTTTCTTTATTCTCCCCTGGATAATTTCAAAGGACTTGTCTTCTACTTAACAAATTCTTCCTTCTAATTGTTTGAGACATTTGTTCATATTCTCTACTACCATTTTTGTTTTTTTTATTGTATTCTTTAGCTCCAGGATTTCTCTTTGATTCTTTTCTCTTATGTCTGTATCTCTGTTAAATTTCTTATTTTGTCATATATTACTGTTTTTCTGATTTTATTGAATATTCTCTCTGAACTTCCTTAACAAAACTATTTTTGAATTATTTGTTGAACAAATTACAGATTTCTATTTATTTGGGGTTGGTTACTGGCAAAGTATTGCATTACTTTGATGGCATCATGCTTCCTTGATTTTCACAATCTTTGATGTTTTATGTTGCTGTCTTTACATTGAAGTAGTAGTCACCTCCTTCTGTCTTTACTGACTTTACTAATTGATTCTAGGAGAGAAAGATCTTTCAGTCCCAAGACTTTCTCAAAGCTTTTCTGTGGGCATGCCTGCCCCACCATTCTTGTTAATTCTTGTGGCAGAATTCTTCTGATTGTATGCTTTCTCTAGATCCTACAAAGTCAGGCTATGAGAGCCTCTTTTATTTTCCTTAGGGTAATGCTGAATGCTCAAGTTTGTATGTTTTTCTCAGCTCTCAGAGTTTTGTTTCTTCAAATGTTTACTAGCTTCCTTCAAAGATTTGCTCTTTCCAACATCAGAAGATGCACAGTGAGCCAGTAAATGGGGTAGATGATTGTGGAACAGTTATGCAGGGCATTGTGGTTACCTGTGGGCTTATTGGGGGAATCTGCAATGAAGTATATACAGTGTCTCATGGGTAGTTTTCCAGATAAAAACTGTGATGTGGTAGATAGAATCTGCATTCCTTTAAAGCCCTCAGGGAGCCCTGTCTGCTTTTCTCTAATTCCTTTCCAACCCCCAGCCTCATATCATACCTCAGTATTGTAGATGAGGTATGAAAGCAGTGGAGCTCTTGAGCAGCTTCCCACACAGGTGGGCAAGCTGTTTGCTCACTCACATGCTCTCAATTTCTCTTGCAAGAATAATCAAAGACTGATAAGGTCTCTCTTGCTACTGAGCTGTGATGCCTTGGGGAAGAGATGATGTGAATAAAATAAAAATTTTCCCTTTACCTTATTTAATGAACCCAAGCTCTATATGTATGTGCACACACATGTGTATATGTGTATATATATATATATATATATATATATACATGTATGCATATGTATGTGTGTGTGAGTGTTTATGTATGTATTTTTGTTTCTCCAGTCATGTGCTGAATCTTCTCTGTTGGGCTCCTGGACTTCTATAAATGCTCTCTCATCTACAGGTGACAGTCTACAGAAAATTCTTATTCTCCCTTTGTAATGGTATCACTTGCTCCAGTATTTTTAATAGAAAGGAAAGCATGAACAGATTTACATTATTTCAGACTTATTTAAGGGGTTCTGTTTCATAGCAACCCATATATAAAAACACGTTGAGTTTAATTGACATGATAGCAATCAGTGGTATGATATGGTTGTCTAAATATAAAATTAATTCTTAGACTGCAGTAGTGGAAATGCAATGTCTAGGACAACCTAACAGTTCTGTTGTATGATATACCGATAGGAGTAATGTTTGCATTGATTGCTACTTACTAAGGGAGAGGTATTCTGTCTTAAGTCAGATTACCAAGAATCAGATTCTGAAATGAGAACTTACTGGAAAGTTATTTATTTAAGAAGTGTTTAAGGAAGATTGCCTGGAAGCAGGAAGTAATTTAAGTCCCAGCTTTATGTGACTCTACAGAAATGCTCCCAAATGAAAGAGACACCTCAACATTGTTCAGAACAGAGGAAGAAGCAGGACTTTCAAACTTTTCCCCATCTGTCAGTCATTAGCCAAACATCCTGAGCTTGTGCAAGTAATCTCAAATACACTGCTTCTCCACCTGGTCATAGCATCTCTAGCAGCAGTCTTCTAAGAAACAGGCTTCTAAGAAACAGATCAGGCAAAGCACACAGGGAGGAAGTGATAGCACAGCAGTAAATAGGGATACACAATTTGTGGTGTTAACAGTTTTTCGGGAGAGACCAAGCGAGCACTCTTTGGAAGTATTTTAGGCAGATTTATTACACATGTGGTCTCAGCTGGGATTTCTTCCTCAAAGAGCTGAGCCCCGGTTTCTGGTTAGAACATGCTTATATAGGCTAGAGCAAACAAGGGAAGAGAAGGATGTAAATTAGGGTAAGGGGTTGTCTGCTGGTTACATTCCAGCAAGCTCAGGTTACAGGAGGTGTCATGGCTTTTCTTTATAGTTGCTGAAAGTGGTAGGCAGGCCTTTTCCTGCAGTGGTATTTGACTAATTGAGTTAGAGCATATTTATCCAAGATGTTTGAATTTTCTCAGGGAGGATCAAATATAGTCTTCAAATAGTATTTTGTGGAAAGAGTTTAAAGTTCTTCTGTGTGGCTTCCTGAAATAAGACTAAAACTTTTGGATGGAAGGAACCTCAGCAAAGTTAGACCTTCTCTGACTATTTTGAAGGAACTCTCTAAAGATGTCACAGCCTGCATCTGTGAGTAAAAGCATTTTTTTATTCTGATTATTAGCTGTTGAGGATCATCCTACCAATACAGTCAAGAGCTATGAGTTGATTTCCAAATCTCCCTAGTTGTTAGCAAACTAGATAATAAAATTATCAGACTTAATTTTCCGAATATATTTCAGGAAGAGGTGACACATCAGTACAAAGTGCTCAGTACAAAATGTAAATTATTTTCCACAAAATAGCACATTTATTAAAACAAAGCATTTTCTTAAATCCATTTCTTATTTTCCTTGAAATATTGTACAGCATAGGTTCAATGGCTTGGAAATGTTTAGGTCCAAGATAGCATATGACTAAAGAAATGAAAATTAAAGGATAAAAAGTCATCCTGTATCTTCCTGTTTTCCTGTTTGCGATGCAGTGATTTCAAATTAAATCTCAAGAGAAGGAGGCTATGATCCAATCTGGGAGCCTTCTGAGTAACAACTTTGAGTCTTTCACTATACTCTTTCCATTGGGTTTTATTTTTTTTAAATAGTTTTGTATCCTGGTGAGTCTGTAAACAAACATTTTAGGTGTTTCAGAGGCTCTTTGGAAAGTCTTGAGGGACTTCAGCAAAATAATACGTAAAGAAAATTCCCTCACTATGATCACCAACCAACAATCACTCTGAGGAGACTTTGCCTTTAATAATTATGCAAATAGGGCAGTCAGAAGTTGAAAGTGGCAGGGACAACCATTTTCTGTTTTTAATGGTCCATGTCCAATCCTTCAAACTGAGGCTTTATCAAAAAAAATTTTTTTTTTTTAGAGAGCAGAAAAATCCTCACTAGCCAGAGTTATTTAAAGGCTCTGGCCTTGCACTGAAACTGCAGATTTGGCAGTAGCAGGTTTCAGCTGGATTTTCTGGGCAGTAAGTGATGCAGCAGCAAATTTACTCTTTTTTAATATAATGGCAACCGTCATTGGAAGGAATGGGAATGACTTCAGGCAGTGCCAAATTTTAAATGAAAAATCTAACTATAGCTGCTCCTTTTGCTCTCTGGGAGAGCTCTGAACGATTGTGTTAATGCCAGGGTTAAAGGTGATCTCAGTGTGCCCACTTTGGAGACTAGCTTAGGTTTAGCTTAGGTCAGCTTGCCCTACACCTGGTCCCCAGGGAGGATTTGCAAACGTGTGACAATGAGAGCAGCACAGAATTTAACAGCAACTTAGCTTGCTTGAACTCGTATAGAGCTGGTATCAAACGAAGGAAGTTTACTCTTTGATCTCTGAGCCCTTAAGCTACAGCTTGAGAATAATCACTGAGTTTAAACATAAGTAACTTACCATGTAAGCCAAGTAGCAAGCTCTCCTGGGCCTTTCTTTTTTCCATACCAGGCAGGGGTGAGTCACTGATGGAGCAAAGGCGACATCATGATATACATTCATCTTTATGTAAATGAGAGAAAACACCTGCTTACGTTTAATTATTTCATTTTTTATTCTACCTTTTATCTCCTGGCCTTCCATCTCTGCTCCACCTTAAAAATAATTTTTATTGCAAAGGTAGACTCCTTTGTGTATAATAATAAAGAACATCTCAGATAATCTCTACCAAACTGAAAATAGATTTTTGGAGTATAGTGGACAATCCTGAGCTAAACTGGAATTAGGACATGTCAGAGCACATCTAAAAAACTCATGGGACAGGGTCACCAAAGGCCTCTTTGCTAGGGAGAAGGAATCTTCTGGAAGATATCTCACCCTAAGTGAAGTAAAAACCAGAAGCTCAAATTCAAATTGGTAATAACCTGAATTCTGTGTAGCATGGGGCATCCCCATCAAGAAATCTAAGACAAAAGGTGAAGAAACCCTGCTCCCCTGTTTTCAGACAAGGTCTGTCACCACCGTGGGGTTCACTGCATCAATACTGGGCCATAGGGTCTGCCATACAATTGAAAGAGGTGATGTCCACCTGGTGTAAGAGTTATCAGAAAGAGTTACCACCACCAGGAAGATGCAGATACCCACCTTGAACAACAGTGGAGCCCAGGACACATGGCAAAACAAAGAAGTGACAGTGTCAGATGGACACTGCACAGAGACACCAGATTCTGCCTAGACACTGATCAGAAATTATATGTGAGAATCTTAGTGGGGGATTGAATTAAGGCATGAGTAAGTAAAAGAAGGAGTCAAAAAAAAATTTAAACCTTGAGCCAATTTATAATTAATTGAAAGTTGATAAAACCTACAAAAGTGGCATAAACCAAGAATCCCTTTGAAAGGATGTCTTGCTTCATTCTTCACAGCTGAACCAGGCGATGGAGCCGTCACAGTGCCTTGGACTGCTTTCCTTCTCTCAGGCTCCCATGAGCAATGGGAGATGTATGGAACTATAGATACCTAATCACGGAAAAACAAACCACCAGAAGAATGCAGATTTGTAGGCACCTCAGGAGCTCCCTTCAGCAGGATAGTGGAGCATAATTGTGGAGAGAATCACTGTTACCTGAGGCTAAGTTTAAAGGCCCTGTTGTTTTAATCTCTAGAGAAAATAAATCATCATAAGAGGCATTACCTGCTTTAATATGGACACAAACCAAAGGCAACAAAGCCACAGTCACCCACTAGGATGGTGGCTGTCCTCTCAGATACCTCTGACTATCAGCTGGCTACTACACTGTACTTGCTCCAGATCTTTTTTACTTGCCTGCCCAAGGCTTCTCTGGGAAGTGCAAAGTATGCTAGATAGCGTCAAAGGAAAACTTCTCAAGACTGCTTGGCCTATAAAAAATGAGAAACAAAGCATTTTTGGAAGCAGAAAATGAATTAGGAAGTGTTCTAGTAGTCTTTAATATCAGTTCACAAATAATATACTTTATCAGTGGAAGAAAATATTTCAAATATTGTTTTATCATTCTTGTATGCTACACAAAAGATCTAATTTTATTTCTATTAACAGATATAAAATTCTGCTTTATGTCGAAGTGTACACATAGTAGGCCCTTGGTGCATATAGTAGTGCAGTGTAAAGCAACTGCTGTTCCCTAAACCCCCTTGAAGTACTCATTCCCCTCCTCACAATGACTCTGTTCTCGTCCCACAAAACTTCTAGATGACTGTTTTGCAGAAGAAGACAAGAGGGGTTAAAATCTAAATGGGTAGTTTAATAAATAATAGGGGTAAGGGAAACCATGAAAGATAAATTTAGAAATAATTAAAATAAAACAATGGACCACCCCCTGAGTGACTTTAAGAGAAATATTTTTTTCCACAAATTTTTTAAAACATATTTTCTTCTGATTGTTAATATGTACCCAGTGTTAAGTTTCCCAGTAATCCTAAAAGTTATCCTAAAAGAATTCCAAGTATAATTCCCAGTGTTGACAATGAGCCTGTCAGACCTAGTGGATATACTCAGAGTGAGGGTGGGACAGTGCATTTACAGATCTACTACTGGGCTTTTGATCTTGATCTTAACTAACCAGGGTAGTGTCTTGAGATCTTAGAGTTTTGCCAAATCTCTGTTATTCAACTGAAGGAACAGCTGCTTTTACCAAAAGCACCTTGTCACCTTGATGGAGGCAACCACAGTGGAGGAGAAGCATGAAGTGTGTGTTGATTACTTGTTCGGCTATGCCGGGGCAGCCTAACAGTTGATACTTACTCCAGGCCAAGTTGGATAGCCATTAGCTCATGCAGTAGAATTATACTTCCAGCCATGCCTACAAAAGCCCAGGGGCATAGGATATTTTTAAAAGTCTGAACTTTTAAAGATAGTATCAGCTCACACATGAAATTTCCTTTGGTGGTGAAAATTGTCCCAGGTGAATTTATTAAGCAAAATTACCTCAAAGAGAGCATAAGTGGATTACAGTCTTTGCAGTGTAGTGTTAGCTTTCTAAAAATGGGGATGCAAGCTAAGCTAAACTATAAGCAACATAAAATCTTAAAAGTGCCCTGTAAGATTAATATAGTATAATCTCAACTACTTACACATATATGGTTATGAATATATAGAGAGAACGCTAGAGAGAGAGAGATATAGATAGCAAAAAGTTTTACTATTCTCACAGTGCTATGCTGTGCACCTCACATGGGTTATCTCATTTAAGTTTCATCCCTATGGAGCATGTGTAATTATCTCCATTTTGTTTCATTTCATTTCATTTCATTTCATTTTAAGGAACGGTATAGGCAAGAATGAAGGTGAGCAGAGGCAGACAGGTAGGAAGAGAGAGGAGGAAAAGTTTTTATTTCTTTTTATTTGGTTGTTCATCTTGGTTATTCCTCCAACCCTAGAATGTGAACCCTGATCCTTGGGTTGTATGTGGACCACAGCAGTCCTCTAAACCACCAGGACGCACCGTGTAACTCTCTACATTTTAGAGGCAGCAAACTAAGACTATGAGAAGTTGAAAATGTGTCAAAGATCACAACACCAACAAGTAGAAAGACCAGAATTGAAACCCAATATAACTGTAATTCAAATTTCATGATCAGGCCTTTCAAAGCAATGGTATAGCTGACATGTTGATCAGAAGGCAATGAGTATGAAGACGAAAGCCATCATTGGAAGAGTGACAAAATGGAAGGAAAGAAAAAGTCTGGGTCTTTCATAATATCATTTCTCCATAGAATCCTGGAATTACCTACGGTTGATAATCCTTCAGACATCTTATTTAACTTCTGATATCTTACTGGGAGAATAGTTAAGTGTTGATCTTTCTCTTCTTTTTGCAGTAAAATTTACATACAATGAAATGCACAAAATTTAAGTGTATCTTGCAATGAGTAATTACAAGAGCATATGCCTGTGCAACTAAAAAGTCTATTGAGATATATCACATTCTCATTACTGCAAAAATATCTTTTATGCCCCTCCCCAGTCAATCTCTACATCTTCCTAACACATTAACATTGCTCTTCTTTATTTTTTTTCACCGTAAGTTATTGTGCTCGTTCTAGAACTCATTTAAGTGGAATTATTTACTTGATAATCTTGGGTAATACTTGTTTCACTCAGACTGTAACATAACTAGTTAATTTCTTTTTATTGCGATGTGTTCCATTATATACAGTGTCTTAAAAAAAATCAGTTTGCCTATTGAAGAACCTTGGGTTGTTTCTAGTTTTGGGTTATTATGGGGGGAAGTGACAGTAAATATTATTATGTATGTCTTTTTATGAATTACATTTTCATTTCTATAGGATTAATATCTAGAAATAGAATTACTGAAATAGGGAAGGAGTGTGTTTAATTTTATAAGAAATAGCTAGATCATTTCACAGAGTTGCTGTACATTTTCAACAACCAGGTATGAGAGTCTGATTGGTCCATGTAATTGCCACATTCGGTGTTCAGTTTTTTCAATTTGAGTAATTTTGGTTGGTGTGTAGTTATAACTACTTGTGATTTTATTTTATATTATTCCTCGTGAATAATAAAGTTGAACATTGCTATAAAGCAACTGCTTACGACAGCACAGTGTTGGTGAAAGCATAGACATCTTAATCAGTGAAGCAAAATAGAATGCCTAGAGAGAATTACACACAAATATCATTACTGATTTTCAACAGAGATACACCAAAGGAAATTAATGACAGTTAATAGAGAAAGGGTAGTCTTTTGATTAAATGGTGATGAGACCATTGCACATAGTTGGACACTCATGTGTAAAGTAAAAAAACAACTTTGTTTCCATACCCTGCCTTGGATATAACGATAAACTTAAAACACAAATATAAAACCTAAGACTATACAATTGATAAAATAAAATGAAAAAGAGAAGTTTGATTTGGTTAGGCAAAGAGTTTTCTTTTATATGACACCAGGATCTTATTCCATAAAAGAAAAGAATAAGGTAAATTGACCTTTCTCAAAATTAAAAAAAAAGTTTATAAAATATATTGTATATTATAGAGGGCAAATATCTGTACAAAAAGATATTCCACATCATTAGTTATTAGGGAAATGCAAATTAAAACCACAAAGAGATATTGCACCTCTATAAGAATGCCTAACAAATACCAAATATCAAGCACTGGCAAAGATACAGAGTGACTTGAAGTCACTACATTGCTAGTAGAAGTACAAAATTGTAGATTTGTAAAATACAGTCTGGCAGGATCTTTTTTGGTGTTGCTCTGAAATTAAAACATACACCAACAATTCTCCTCCTGAATCTTTTCAAATAAAATTAAAATCTCATGCAAAAATCTATATATGAATGTTTATAGCAGATTATTCATATGAATGTTATTCAATTACATTCTGGAAGTTCTTCAGTTGGTGAATGTGTACACAAGCTGGTACATCCATAAAAAACAAACAAGGATGAATCTTAATTGCATTTTACTAAGCATAAAAACCAAAAGACTATCTATTATATCATACAAGTTATATGTCATTCAAGAAAATGTAGAACTATTGGAAAGAAAAACAAACCAATATTAAAAAGGATAGAGAATGAAAGGATTGATTAGCTACAAAGAAAAGCATAAGGGAATTTTTTAGATATCATGAAATTGTTTTATATCATGATGATACTTAACTTCGTGTATATGTCACAACTCGTAGAACTGTCCACCACAAAGAGCTAAACTTTGCTGCATATAAATTATTTAAACTCAATAGCAATGTGTTGGTTGAGGATATGACAGTAAATACAACTATAATAAGTGAACCTAAATGTATTAAATGAACAATATTACCATCTAATGTAGAAAATAGTATAATTTTGACTGGGTAACAAAATACAAAAAGACAAAGAACCTTATGCATATTATATTTGTTAGAAAATTTATTTCTCATAAAACTATAGCTTATCAATTCTGAAACTACTTTATGTTTGTAAGTATATTGTAGCTGTTGAGAATCAGGTTTTCAGTGATAGACTAAGCAACTACAAATAATACAGGGTGTAAGAGTGGGAAACCTACAATGAACCAGGAGATATTTGATTGGAATTACGAGTGTTAATATGAACTCATATTTTTACTGTATGTATATATGTTCATATGGGTAAATGGACTGATAAATAGGAAATGAATGATAAATGTGTGTATAAGCATGAGTTTGTATATTTATATTATATAAATTTCTAAGCTCCTCTATCCCCTGAGAATGCCTAGAAAAAATAAAAATTTTAGTAATAATCATCTAGTATTTGTCTGATGGTTTTAAAATACCAGTCTCAAAAATAAGAAACCAGTAAACTACGCTAGTTTAAGACATGAAAGCTCAATGAAATGTGTGATCCTTGCTTGACTCCTATAATAGAAAATTCCTTGGAGAAGTATGTGATTCCTGACTTAGGACAGGGAAAGCATAAGATAAGCCTGGATCATTTTGTGGTGTCAAAAATAAGGCATGGGGACATTTCAAAAGGGTTCCAGGCACCAACCAACCTGAGTTTCCAATAGCTAAAGCTGGGCATTTTTGAGTAATAAAATAATTAATGATAGTATTGTATTATGGCCAAGGGAATGAAGTAAATAGCTATGAATTCATACTGTTATAAAAATGTAATATAGACTGAATCTTGGAACATTAAAAGGACAATCAGTGGAATAACTAGTGAAATCTGGTTGTATTCTATATTCAGGTAATGCTATTCTACTAATATGTATTTTCTAGTTAGTGTAAGTATGCTATGAGTGTTTAAGATGATAACATGAGGAGAAACTGGATGAAAATTATATGGGAATCTCTGTTCTATTTTGTAATTTCTCTATAAAGTTTGGATTTTTTTCCAAAAAGAAAAGTTTGGTACAACCTAATATTAAGATGTCAATCTCTCATGTATTATAAAACTTCTTGGCCATTTCTCTGTGTGTTTCTCTGTGACTTCTTTATGGTTGAATCTGGAAGAGGGAGACAAGGTAAGAATTAGAGCAGTCCTTACATGACTGGTCTGATAGTACTATAACTTTAATACCACCTAGATGTGGCATGTGATGTCCAGATACTATTCCCTTTTTCTCATTCTTTCCTCAATTGCTTTTGTGCAAAAAACCTCCTCTAACTCATTTTCTGGCATGCAGAGATGCAAGATTCAGGTCATTACTAATGGCCACTCTTCTCATCACCTACATCTGACAGGTCATCTCTAATCTTCAGCTGCTGTGGACTCGCTCCTACCGGAAAACATGTCTTCCTGAAGGGTTCCTTCCCAAAATGCTCATGGCCAGTTCTCTTCCACTCTCTAGGAAATAATTACATTGCTGCCCTATTCCAAGATGTAAGATCAAAAGGCAGCAGGCTTTTGTCTAAAGGACAAGTTCAAAATAATAAAAAGTATCTCTATTTTTATGCATTTTCCCTCTGGCAAATAAATTCAGTTTTTTTAAGAGGAAGGAAGCAAGCAGGAATGAAGGCAAGTAGGCAGGTAGGCAGGCAGAGAGAGAGAGAGAGAGAGAGAGAGAGAGAGAGAGAGAGAGAGAGAGAGGAGGGAGCATATGCTAGCATGTTTTTGTGTATGTGTGTATGTATATGTGTGTATGTGTCCATGTATGTGTGTTCATGTGTATGCCTGCAGTTGTTCATTTCATTTGTTCCCTCAGCCCTGGGCCATGAACCCAGTTCCTTGCCAACAAACCCACATTTAAATGCTAGTGAAATATAGTAAATGGAAATTAGTTGTAATATATCTATGCACAATTACATTAATAAGGTTTTTTAATGTGTTGGGCCAATTTATGGTCTAATTTTAGTGTTTATGTTCATTTTTGTTCCTAGTCCCTCTAAATGAAGCTTTTGTTTCTGTGCCTGAGAGTTTTCAAGGGCATCATCCACAAACGTGACCTGAACCCTTGCTGCTTCCTGTGTCTCTGTCTCGCTTCAAATATCCATGCATAGAGCTCACTGCTGTGCAGGTTACTTCAAGGAATCCTTCCTGCATTTTAACCACCTTTTAAAAAACATAAAACTAACATAAAGCCATGTTAAAATGTGATAGTTTCAAAGAACAAAGCACATATATTTCCAAATTCCAAAATAAAAATTTTTATTTTTATATATTCAATACTATTTGTGTCCAGAGGCAGTCATGTTGTTATATGGTCATAATCATTGGAGTAAGAGGAATTTAATAGTATTTTTTAATTTACTAGACACCATTTTCTATATGCTGCCTAGTCGTCATCATTACAGTTTTTGAAAACTTCATAATATTCATCTAATGGATATAACCATATTCCCAGTGTTGGTCTTCCTATTGCTTTATTGTGATTATTATTTTTATTATAAGGAGGTTGCAATAAAATCAGCCACTTGTAATTAGCTTTTGTTCTTTTGGGTGAATTCCTCAAGATCTCTTTGCATCTTTCAACCAGCATTTTGCGTTCCTAGATCTCTCTGGACTGCAGACTCTTGGATAGATTGCTGCTTCCTTTATCATTCATTCCTTCAACCAGTTATCATGCATTCATTCATAAAATACTTACTCTGAATACACTGTTTGGCTAGATTCTTAGAAATGCGAAGATGTATGTGAGCCACAAGTAACTTAATATTTTAAGGTAACTATTTTACTGTTATTTCTTTTGTTTACAAAGCCACAGCCATTATACGACAATTGAACTGGCTTCTCAGTATATGGGTTTTATGCACCATCTGACACCAGACTTCTAGTGTCCTTTACCAGTGCCTTGTTCCCTTCCTCCTTCCCTAATCCTCCCCACTCCTCTGGCAGTAATCATATGTCCTGTGAGTTTATTCTGGAGTTTATCTATTTGTTTTGTTTCATCATATTTCACATATGAGTGAAACCATCCTGTATTTCTCTTTTTCTTTATTAGTCATTTTTGCTTAACATGATACCCTCTGGTTCCATCTAGATTGTTGCAAAGGGCACAATTTCATTTCTTTTAGTTGCTCCATTGAATTCCATTGAGTATATGCACCACAGCTTCTTTATCCAGGCATCTGTTGAAAGGCATTTAGGTTGTTCCTCTGTCTGGGCTATTGTGAACTGTGCTGCTATGAACATAGAAGTGCAGATATGTTTCCTAATTAGAGATTTTGTTTTATCTGCATGCATACCTATTAGTGGGATTGCTGGATCAAATGGTAATTCCATCTTTATTTCTTTGAGGAATCTCCACATTGTTTTGCAGAGAGGTTGCACTAATTTACATTCCCTCCAACAGTGAAGGAGGGTTCCTTTTTCTCCACATTCCCTCCAACATTTGGTATTCTAGACTTTTGCAATAGGCCATTCTCACTGGTTTGAGGTGGTATCTCATTGCAATTTTTATTTGCATTTCTCTCATGATGAATGATGTAGTACGTTTTTTCATGTGTCTGTAGGTCATCTGTTTATTTACTTTGAATAGGTGCTGATTTCCTCTGCCCTTCTTTTGAGTTAGTTATTTACATTTTTGTTGTTGAGATATATGAGCTCTTTGTATATTTGGAGGTTAAACTTTTTCCCGATGTATGTTGTGTGTATATCTTCTCAAATTCAGTGGACTGCCTTTTTGTTTTGTTTTAGTGGTGGTTTTTTTCCTCTGTGCAAAAGCTTTTTAAATGATGTAGTTCCAATTATTTAGTTTTACTTTGGTTGCTTTTGCTGGAGCTGTTCTTTCCCCAAAGATTGCTTTGAGGTTGAGGTCGCGGGGTGTTTTGCCTACATTTTTATCCAAGTATTTTATGGTTTTGGCTCATGTCTGGGTCTTTATTCCATTTTGAGTTAACTTTTGTGTATGATGCTAATGAATAATCTAGTTGTTTTTGAAGATATCTGTCAAGTTTTCCCAAAACCATTTATTAAATAAACTTTCCTTCTTTTCATTGTAAACTCTTGGCATATTGTAGAAGATTAACTGTCCATATAATTGTGGCTTTATTTCTGGGCTCTCAATTTTATTCCACTGATCTGTGTATCTGTTTTAGTTCTAGTGACATACTGTTTTGATGATGCTCACTTCATAGCATAATTTGAAATCAGGGAGTGTGATTCCGTCACTGTTCTTTTTATTTTCCTCAGAAAAGCTTTGGCTATTCGAGGTCTTTTGTGATTCCATACAAAATTTACTATTTTATGTTCAATTTCATTGAACAATGTCTCAGGAATTTTAATGGGAATTGCATTAAATCTGTATATTGCTTTGGGTAGGAGTGATATTTTAATAAAGTTAATCTTTCCAATTCATGAGCATGGAATAGTCTTCCATCTCTTCATGACTTCTATTTATTTTGTTAAAGTCCTACAATTTTCATTGTAGACTTCGTTCATCTCCTTTATTAGATTTATGCCCACATATTTGATATTTTTGGTGCTGTTGAGAATGGGATTGCTTTCTTAATTTTTTTCCTCTACTTCAGTGTATGCAGGAATGGTTCTTATTTTTGAGTGTTTATTTTATATCCAACCCTTTGCTATCCTCATGTATTAATTCCAGCAGTTTTTCAGTGACGTCTTTAGGATTTTCCAGGAATAATATCATGTCATCTTCAAATAACAATAGTTTTATTTCTTCTTTTCCAATTTCGATTCCTTTAATGACCTGTTCTTGCCTTTTTGCTCTGGCCAAGACTTCCAGAATCCAGTAGTGAGAGTGGGCAGCCTTGTCTTGTTCCAGATCTTAGGGGAAAGGCTCTCAGTTTTTCACCCTGGAGTCTTAATTGGCTATGGGCTTATTGTATAGTGTTTTTGTTATGTTGGGGTATGTTCCTCATATTCCTATCCTGGTGAGAGTTTTTATCATGAATTGGTGTTGGATCTTGTCAAAAGCTTTTTGTCTGTTGATATGATCATATGATTTTTATTTCACTTTGTTGGTGTGCTGTATCATATTGACAGATTTGTATGTGTTGAACCATTCTTGCATCACTGGAATGAATCCAACTTAAGGCGTATTATTTTTTTTAATGTGCTATTGAATTTGGTTTGCCAAGATTTTGGTTAGGGTTTTTGCTTCTATATTCATGAGTGATATTGGTCTATAGTTTTCTTTATTTGTGCTGTCTTTGTCTGGTTTGGGGATTAGGGTAATATTGGCCTCATAGAATATATTTGGGAGTTTTCCCTCTTCTTCAATTTTGTCAAGAGTTTAAGGAAAGATGGAGTATATTTGTGTTTCAGTTTTGGAAGTTTAAAGGATTCTTGGAATCTGTTCATTTCTTCATGATTGATGATTTTTGGCATATAATCGTTCATATTAGTCTTATGATCTTTTGCATTTCTATGCTGTCAGTTGTAATCTCACCGCTTTCATTTCTTGTTCTTGTTATTAGGGTTTTCTCTCTGTTCTTTGTGAGTCTACATGGGCATCTATCAATTTTGTTTATTTTTTAAAAGCACAACTCTTGGTTTCGTTGATTTTTGGATGATCTTTATGCTTTCAATTTCATTTATTTCTGCTCTAATTTGTGAGTTTTAATTTTGATTGTTCATCTGTTTTGAGTTCCTTCTGGTGTGAGGTTAGGGATTTAAAATTTGAACTCTTTCCTGAATTTTTTCACGTGCTTATCTGGCTATAATCTTTGCTCTCAGAACTGCTTTTGCCACATCCCACATCTTCTGGTAGCTTCTCTCTTTATTTTCATTGTTTCCAGATAAGTCTTAATATCATCTTTAATTTCATTGATGATCCATGAGCTGTTCAGAAGCATGTTGTTCAATCTCCACATCTTTTTGTAATTTGCAATTTTGCTTTCCTGGTTCATTTCTAGTCCCCCATCCTTGTGGTCAGAGAATATATTTCATATAATTTCCATCTTGCTAAACTTACTGAGACTTGTCTTGTGTCCCACCATATGGTCTAATCTTGAGAATGTTCTATATACACTTGAAAAGAATGTTCTTTTCTGTTGGGGTGGAACAACTTGTATATGTCTATTAGGTTCATGTAGCCTATTGCTTCCTTTAGAGTCCTTATTTCTTTGTTGGTTTCCTGCTGAATGATCTATCTATTGATGTAAGTGGACTGTTGAAGACCCCTAATATTGTTTTGTTACTGTTAGTGTCTGCTTTCAGCTCTGTCAGTATTTCTTTGATATATTTAAATGGTTTAGTATTGGGTGTCTATATGTTAATTATAGTTACTTCTTTTTTATAAATTACCCTCTTATTCCATAATGTAGTGTTCTTTCTTGCCTCAAATTATCCTTTTCTGGTTGAGATTTATCTTGTCTGAATCAGTATTGAATATCGCTGTGGCTTTAATATATTTTTCCATAGTCTTACCTTCAGCCTGTGTTTTTCTCTGGATCTGCTATGAGCTTCCTGTAATACTAATATTAATATATCCTGCTTTTTTATCCATCCAGCAACTCTGTGTCATTTGGTTGGTGTATTCATTCCACTCATATTTAGGGTGATAAATGATATATAAGGCTTTATTGCTGTCATTTCGGTGTTTGTTTTCTGTGTCTGTTGCTACATTTCCCATTTATTTTTATTTGCTTTTTCTTTTGAATGGTTTTTGGTGTCAGTTATTTAATTTTTGTCAGGTTCCCCGCTATGTATTTCTTTAGTTGGGTTTTGTCTTCATATTTGTCTTTACATCTCTGTGATAATCTGTTATGAGCTGTCACCTTACCATATTTATATGTTCATACAGATTCCATGGTTTTATTTCCCCCATTGTTGATTTTTGTTCTTTCCTATTGGTTCTGTCTTTGTTTCCCATTCTTGGGATTTGGTGGGTCTTTGTTTTCTTTTTCCCTATTGTAGGACCCTTTTCAAGATTTCTTGAATGGCAGGCTTCTCTGAGGAAAAACCATTTATTTATCATTGAAGAACTTTATTTCTCCATCATATTTGAGTGATACTTTTGCAAGGTAGAGCAGGCTTCTGCTGAGGTGGTAGCCTGATGGGTATACCTTTGTAGGTTATGTTTTTTTTTTCCTAGCAGCCTTGAGTAATTTTTCTTTGCCATTGACTTTTACCAGTTTTACTATGTTATGCCTAGGAGTAGATCTTTTTATATTTAGAAATGTTGGTGCTATTTGCTTCTTAGACCTCCATGGTTACTTTTGTGACAGATGTGGCAAGTTCTCTGCTATCATGTCTTTGAGTCGGTTTTCAGTACCCCTTCTCTCCTTTATTTCTGGTATACCTATTATCTTTGAATTTTTTTCCTCTCATGATGTCTGATATTTATGATATGATTTCTCCATTTTTCTTCGGTATTGGTTCTCTTTCCTCTTCCATGAGTGTCAGCTCTCTTATCTTCAGTTTCTGAGACTCGTTTTTCTGCATGATTGAGTCTACTTATTGAACTTTCCATGTTTGTCTTCAATTCCTTCACTGTGTCTTTTATCTCTACCCTTTCTGCAAGGACTCTTTTCATGGCCTCAGTCTTCTTGGTGATGTATTCCCTTTGTTCTGTCACTTTGTTTTTACAGTCTTCTATTTGCCATTGGGTGGTTGTTTGTGTCTTCTTCATCTCACTCAGATTTTTAATAACTGTTGTTTGGACCTCTTTTCTCTCTTATATTTGCCCATTTATTGTCAATGGAGTTCTTCCCTGGGGAGGTCTTGGCATCTTCCTCAATTTGGTCCATTTCTTCTTTTTGGGGTGACTGTGATTTTAGCATGGCTTTCCGTTCTGTCTTAGATTTAGCACTGTAGTTTTATTTTTTTATGTTAGATTTCTTCCTGAGGCATGATTTTAAGTCCTTATATGGCCAAAAGCCCACTTGGCTTTTGGTGGGGGAGAGCACTATTCCATTCTCAGTAATGCTCTCTACTGTAAGCCGTAAATGCTGTTTTAGTGGTATCACTGCCTTCTGTGGGGTAGTGAGTAATTCTTCATTTGTGTACCACTGATAGAAACTCTCTAATCCAAGGACTGAGTAAACTAGCATATCCTGTGAGTTCTCTGGAGTTTACAGATCTACACAGGGGTGAGTGGGCTCCCAAATAGTTCTTATGTGCTGTCCTGTGTTTCATTACTGCAACTCCTTTGGATGATGGGTTCTTGCTTTCCACAGCATCTTAGCCAGGGAGCAAGATTTCCTTCAGCCTCTGTGTGCACCTTTAAAGACTGGGGTAGGGGAAATGGGTCTCCCTCCCCACTGTTCTCCAGCACTTGGACTCTCCCAGGTGGGTCCCTGTGCTCAACCAAGCATGTGTTTTGAAATGCTCTCTGATGATGCCAGTGGAGCCTGCTTCTATTTTTCTGTAGCTCCTCAGTCAGGGAGCAAGTTCCCCAAAAATAATGTATACGATAGTGGGAAAGATAGTCTTATAAGAGATCCTTATATTTCAATTTTATAATAGAAGCAAAATATATTTTGAAAAAGAAATATAAATTGGGAGTGGCACCTATTCAAGAATGAATAGGTCAGGGAGCTTTTCTAAAGGACTAGAATATCAAAAGATGAAGAGGGTGGTATGGGAAATAAGTAGGAGATGTGGAAAAATGATAAAATGCTGAATGCTTTCTTCCTGTTAGTATCCCTTCAAATATAACCATTGTCTAACTCTGACATTGTAAATTAGTTTTCCCTGTTAAAAAATTTAGTAGAAAGAATGAAGCATACAATCTTTCTCCTCTTCTTTCTTTCACTCAGTGCCATGTTAACTAATTGTTTTTATTACATGAACTTTTAATTATTTAGCGATGTAACAACCATGCCAAAAATGTGTGCAAAATGCATATGTAAATTCAAAGTGAAGCTGAATAAATTAGAAACAAATGTTCCCCAGCACACATTTCTGAAATAGATGTTTCCCAGACTCTTAGAGATTTTTCTGAAGGCTTCCTTTCACTGCTATCTTCCCTTCCCAAAAGGGCAACAACGAACCTAGCTGTGAGAACAAAGGACACTATTGACTGTATATGCTTCCTAGTAAAGGGTAAGCTGAACAGTTCCCAGATCTTGCTTCATCTCATTTAAACTTTGCAAGAAACCCTTCTAGGAAAAAGACATACATGAGTTTCTGGAAACCTTATGCTCCTGAGGATCAGGGCATGTGGCAGTGCTGAGTATGGTCCAAGAGGTATCCATCCTTCAGGAGTGTGTCCATGTATAAGCAGCTCAGTTTTCTCATTTTAGCCCCCATAGAAAGTATAGGACAGAACAGGGACACCCCTGTGACTCAGGAGGCTAAGGTGCAGACCATGTAGAGTCTACAGACTCTCAGGTTCAAGACCCAGGGTCAGGAGGGAAAAAAAAAAAAAGTTCTGATAGTATTCTGATAGAATACATTGGTGGAGCAAAATGAGTTTCCTCTGACTCAGTAACAAGAAACAGAGAATGACACAGGAACTACTTCAGTGTCAGGATAAGAGGGGCCAAGTTCAGATAAGTCTAAACCTGCCAATTCCAGCACCTCCTTCATGTTTGCAGAATCTATTTCCCAGTGAAGCAGATGGAATTGACAGTGGGGGTCTTGTAAAAAGATCCCTGACCTCTTGAATTACACTTCTCTCTTCCACTCTCACCCTTGCTTCTTCCTCCAGACAAGACTAATGGCATCAATAGATAAATCAAATATCTCTTCTGGAAAGAATAAGAAAAAGCAAAACACTTGAGTGTAGCCCTGTGGTAAAGTGCCTTGCTCCACCAGCAGAGAGTCTCTCATCAGAGGAATGCCAACCCAGCAGGAGAGTGATGTTCAAAGTCACCATTTATTTTTACTTCTGTTGCTTCCTCTAGACCTGTGCAAATAAAGGAGCATGTAATTAATCCTTTTATTTCCCCTCCTCAGTAGTAACAAAATCCGATTTTCATAAAGGTGGTGTATTATAGGATATGGTAGAGAAGGAGTGCTGAGAGGGAATTTCAGACAGTTGAAGAACAAAGATAAACTCTTGTCCTACAGGGCTGAGGTTTAAGGCCAAGGCAGAATCAACCCTTTGTTTCCTTCTTGTTTTCCTTTAATCCACAATCACACAATTTGAGGTGAGAGATGTAAACACAAAGCGGGCTCTTAGAGAATTAGTTCTGTTTGTATGGAGAAATCTGGAAAGCTCCATTCATTTCTAGCAGCAGAACAGTAGAGCCAATGTGAGGAAGAAAGACTTGGCTCTGCCTTTTGGAATGTGTATCAAATGCTTGTTTCCCATTCAGTACCACAATTGCAAAGGGCCAAAGTGTTTCAGCAGGTAAATCCATGTCTTGGACCTTGGAAATGGATCCTGTACTCATCCCAGGCTAAAGCAGCAGCACAAAGAAAGAGGGTATTGTAATGGGGGGAAAAAAGGTAATTTGAAAGCTATTTATTCCCCACTTAGCATTAAGAAAGTGGGAAATTATATTATTTCTAGTTTTAGTTGGACAGTGTTGGTTTAGTATCGCATTTGCAAAATTTAGTTCATGGAACTGGTGAAGGATGCTAAAATCAGATTAAAGGGTTTTGTGATTAATTTTACTTACCAACTAAGGGGTTAGAATAAATCAAGTGCTTTTTATTATGTGTTAATTATTGAATTAACTAGGACATTCCATTCTTCATTTATGGTAGTGACTGAACTACTTACTGTATTCTTTGGTCAAGTGAGAACATAACCCATACTCTGTTTTCTCATTAAATATCAAAAGTATCAATTTGTTGGAAGCTATGGTTTTATTTCCAGAGGGAAATGTGCACTTTTCCACAAGGGGGCAGCAGGATTACATTTTGAATCAAATGCCTCTTTTGACGCTCAATAGTGAGTCTAAAATCACTACAGTGTACAATTACATATCTTCTCCGAATGGCTCTTATTAATTTAGATGCTCTTTTATGAGTAAAGTTACTTTTAAAGTTTTTGTGACAAGACTACATCACAGAAAAGTGCACTCTGATCATTTAGTGAGTGAATCAAAGTACCTAATGAGGGTGAATTTCTCACAAGTTGTTTAAATGTCTTGTTTAAAGATCTCATTAAAATTCTACACTGTGCCTTTTCAGTAATATTAAATAATATTAAAGAAAACAAGTGTACTTAGCAATGGGTAAAACCTGTCATAGTTTAACTGTGTATCCTTTTAGAACTAGGCATGATTAAAATAAGAAAGCCAAGAAGCTTAAAAAAAGTTTCAATGGATGGCTCTAATATAATGTAAAAATAATAGGATTTTTTTCCTGACTGCTTAAATACACATTTTTCTCATTTTTAAAATGCAGTGAAAATGCAATCATTGTATTTAGCCACCAGGTGGTGCTGCCTATTTAAGCAATGGAATAGGAACACTAAAGTGGAAGATCAGAGAACATGTCCACACATATTTAAATATTCACCAGATTTTGTTTTTGACAAGTATAAATTAAACTTAATTTTTGTGAGGGAGAACTTTGAGAAACTGTCAGAAAAATTCTTGGGAAGAAGGTGTACTGTCTAGAGCAAATCACAGAACTATACAAAATTCACTTAGTGGTCAAACTTAAACACAGGCACTGACCTTTTCAGCACACACAAAAAAGCCTATTCTAACAAAATCACAACCCCTAGAAGCTACTTATTTTAACCCATGAAATTGTTCCTTTTGTTTCACAGGCAGTGAAAAACAATTGCATTTTATTACCTTTCACATTGGTAAAAGGAAAAGAAAATTGCTCCTAAATCAGCAAAAGACAGAAAAATCAAGAAAATCACATTTAATTTGTATCATCTGTAGATGGTGAAGTAATTTTAAGTGTACAGAAGCCAAATTTCATCCACATTCATTCATCTACCAAAAATAGTTTCATTTAAATTTGTGACATATGACTCCACTGTAGCTATCTTGTTGCCATAGAAAAAATAAATTTGGAATGTGCTTCCATTTCACTAAAAAAGTCTGTTTTACAATGATTACTTTTTATACAATTGATAAAAGCTGACAATATTATGAAACTTGACATCTATGAATAAAGTTCTAAGTTTATCATGCATGCTATCAAACTACATACAGAACAGGAAAAAAATATTAAGACTGAGTTCCATAAAAGTGGTAGAAATTTCATTTGTTCTATTTAATCCTTAAAATACCTGTTGGAGGTATTATTAATTCCATTCTTTGTGTTGCAAAAAACCAGAATCTGAAATAAACTTGGACCTAAAAACCATATTCTTTCTATCACTGTGGATAAAATCAAAGAGCTAGAAGTGCCCCAGTGCCTTCTGCCATGCAGTAAGCAAAGATTGCTAAATGACCCTGAACTTCTTCCCCTCTAAGCACAGATGGTGCCTCAGATTCTCAACTTAACATTCCAGGTAACCACTACCAAGTAGTTGTAGACAGTCTTCTTGAAAGTATTTACCATCCGGAACTCATTATTCCTAAGTAGGGTTTCCTTTTTCTCAAAATTTATGTAAAGTTCTAGAAACAATTATCAGCTATAGACATATGGTTTAGATGTTATATTTTTGTTAGATAGAAATTAAATAAGTCCATATTTATTTTTAGATGTTTCTCTAGGCAGTGATCAAACACCTGTATCTTTTCTTAAGTTTCATGAATTCCCTCTGTTGGAAGGTATAGACCCTAAAATGTTACTAATATTTGACATTTTCAATACATAAGCATGTTAGTGATGAAATATAGCTAACATTTAATGAGTCCTGGGTTCTTAATCTGTGTCACCTACTGTTCTAAGTGTTTTATTTTTTTAGGTGTCCTCTCAATAGTTCTATGAGGTACTTACTTTTATCATACCTATTTAATGGATAAGAGTTTAAAGCAAAATCTATACATCAGTAACCACAAATTCAGGAATTTTGTGACATTTGGATTAGTGTTTGCAGGACCAGACTTGAACACATTACTGCACTTGTCACTGACTCATTTGCTGATCCTAACTCAAATCAAATTAAAAAAAATGTGCCAGGTATTGATTTAAATTTTTTTTCTTAGCTACAACCCTCCTTTCCTCATTCTGCTTTGTGATGCTGGGGTCAGAACTCCAGAGACCACATTTCTGCTTTCCCCGTTGCTCCCTGCAGGTCTGTCAGCAGGGGATGCTACAGGTGGAGAGGAGGAAAAAGTTGCTGTTCTTGCCTACAGTTCTGTCAGCATCACCAGGTGACGCTTGACCCTGGCAGGCTCAGTGTCTTCCTGTAGTAGCTGTTGAATCCAGTTTGCAGTTTCCCTAATGTGTATGGTTTTCCCAACTTGTGCAGTTTTCCCAAAGCTTGCAGAAGCAGCTTTCTGGACCCTCCTCAGAGACACCACCACCAGCTGAACACAGGGTCCTCTTCCTTAGGTGTCTGAGTTCCAGCTCCATGGGACACCTTCTCTAGGCATCTGTATTTTAATAATTGCAGCCTCTTCCCTTTGCTTCTCTAGTCATAGAGGAGATACCACTTCCTGTGGTCACTACCTTCTATGGAAATGTTCTGCTTTTTAGGTGATCGAGTATTATGGGTGGAATTCCTAGCCCCCAGTACTTGTGAATGCGACCTTATTTGGAAATAGCATGTCAAAACCAAACTCTGCACACTGAGTAAAGCAAAGCAGAAACAATTTATTGCAAAGAATTTATCTGCCAGTCAGGAAACTCAAGACTACAGGATCAATGTTTCACGTTGCTCACAGGCTAAGGGTTTTTTTAATGGGGTAAATGTAGAAATCACTTGGCTTTTTCAGGTGGTTGCTGGTCTAGTGGTCCTCTTCCCTGTTTAGTCAGGGTAACTGAGTCAGGAAAACAAGGAAGTTCTCAGATGGCATGGGGAAGGCTGGCTCCATCTGCTAATTTATGACAAGAGCTGTAACACTGTTAAGTTTAGTAAAATTTGTTTTTTAATGTGCCTGTGTTGATCAACTCCATTGTTTTTCCTGCTGTAATGGACTCCATTTTAGATTTGCTTCCACAGGTTTCTAGAGATGATCAATTTAAAATAAAATCATTGGGTTGGGACCTAATGCTGTATGAGTGTGTCCTAACGAGAAAGGGAAATTTGGGGAAGGCAGTCAAGATGGCAACCTGGTAGGATGTGTCAGATTCCCTCTCCACAGAACAACTAGAAATCACTGATCTTCAGACACACATGGTGCGGAAGGTCCAGGGGCTGCAGACGCAGCAGCAGTGACCACCACCACAAGGGTAGGCGAAGGCATCAAGGTTCAGAGCTGCATTGTGGATTCAGTACTCTTAGCCTTGGGGTCAAAAAGTAGCATTTGGGAGTAGAACCCCTGGAAGAACCAATCCTCCCAGGAGCCGCTCTGTGGGCAGTAGGGAGACTGCCCAGCAGGACTAGCACATGGAGCTGGGGGATGTGTCTTGGCACAATACAGGAGGACCAGCACCCTAGTGGTTTGACCAGGAGCCCCCCTGAGGGAAAATTACACAGGTGCCACCATAACTGGAAGGAAGCTGGCACAATTCCCTATCCCGCCTCCTCCCCCTCCCCAATATTGCTTCGGAACCGCAGGACCTACACACTGAAAATCCTGAAAAGAAATGAAGAATACATCATGGCATATAGGAAAGCATCAAAAGGAACAATGTTTGTATCATAAGAGTCCCAAAAGGAGAGGTTAGAGAAAAGGGTGCAGAAACTGTATGTGAAGAAATAGTAAATGAGAACTCACCTAACCTGAGGAATGAAGCAAGCCTCTAGACCCAGGAAGCTCAAAGAATTCCTAATAAAAGAATCTCAGACAAACCTATACCTAGACACATTATCATAAAATGTCAAAAATATGAGATAAAGAACCTTCAAAGCAACTAGAGAAAAATGAGTCACATACAAAGGAATCTCCTTATGATTGTCAGTGGATTTCTCAACTGAAATTCTACAGGCCCGAGGGAGTGTCATGATATATTCAAAGAGCTGAAAGAAAAGGATTTTCAACCTAGGATATTATACCCTGCAAGATTATCATTCAGAACTGAAGGAATGATAAAAAGATTTTTAATTAAGCAAAAGTTAAAGGAATTCATCACTGCAAAATCAGTTCTACAAAAAATGCTAAAGGATACTCTATAAAGTATAAAGAAATCCCACTCAAAAACAGGAAGGCAGCAAACATAAAAAGTGGGGAGAAGAGAAAAAAAATGTGGATGGTTAGAATGAGTGTAAGACTAATCTGCTCTCAAATAAAAATAGTAAATTAAAAAAAAAAAGGGAAATTTGGACACAGACAGACATGCATGCAGGGAGAACACCATGCAAACCTGAATATGGAGATCAGGGTGCTGCATCAACCAGCCACGGAATGCCAAAGATGGCCAGAAAACTACCAGAAGCTAGGGGAGAGGTTCCTCGTTCTTTCAGATTCTCTCTCACAGTCTCCAGAAAGGAAGCAACCCTGCTCACATTTTGATCTTGAATTTTAAAATCCAGACCTATGAGACAGTAACATCCTATTGTTTTGTCCATCCAACTGGTCATGCTTTATTATGGCAGCACTTAACTAATGGATATATCTAGCTAACAACTTTATTCCTCATTAAAATTTTTTTAGATTAAACTCTGTTCAAATAATTAGTGTGGCAGAGTTTATCTTGACTGAACTCTGAGCAATGTAATAAGTACAGAGAATCATAGACTCTCCTTTTATTGTGGTACCCTTGAAGGTCATTCCATTTGCTTCACTACAATGTGATTACTATGTAGCTTTAACAGCTGCAGGTGTTTGCTTAGGCTGCCATCACAAAGTACTACAGTTGAGGTGCCTTCAGTAAAAGATGCAAATTTTCTTACATTTCTGAAGCTGGAATCTAAGACAAAGTATCAGCAAGATTGGTTTCTTCTGAGGTCTCTCTGCTTGACTTGATGGCCATCTTCTGGTATATTTACACAGTCTGTATATCTGTGTTTAAACTCCTCTTTTTATAAGGACACTATTCTTATAGATTAGGGCATACACTCATGACCTCATTTTATCTTAGTTACCTCTTTAAAGACCCAGTCTCCAAATATGGTCACATTCTGGGACAGTGGCACTTAGGACTTCAGCATAGGAATTTTGATGATCACACAGTGCAGCCCAGAATGGCAAGAATCTTTGATTGTGACAAAATTGACTTATTATGGTAACACATACCTATTTCAGCAGTTCTTAGAAAGGATACAAGAGAGCTCTTTAAATACAGTTCTTCTAGAAGTTTACAAATCAAGTTTAGAATGTTATCCAGGATCAAGTTTATACTCACTGATCTGTGAAATTTACTACCCTTTCTGCCTTTAAAAATCAAAATTCACTCTTCCAAACTTGCAGTATTGTTCTCAGTTTCTAGCAGTGCTCAGAGAATACTCATGCTGATCCACAGGTTCTATCAGAATCCTGGAAATGGTCTATCTATAGAATATCTTCATTCATTTAACGTAGAGAGATGCTATCTTTGAAAATTCTTCATTCTCTTGGCCAACTTGAGTAGCTCCATGTGATTTTTGCCATTTCTCACAAAGATTCTGTCTATATCATGCCATTTAAATTGTTTTACTTAAAATATTGAGTCCTTTTAAGTGGCTTTAATGTTTTAATGACCTTTCTCTTACATTGAATTCTAGAATTATTAAAAAAAAATTCTTAAGTATGGACACTTTCTTAATGTATTAGCTACCTAATTTTTTCTCCCATCAAAAAATTAAAATCAGAATTTTCAGAAATCATTCTATATGACATTTTAATTTATGACACCAGCATGTTCTCACTTTTCTTCCTCAAATAGAGCAGTTCTCATTAAGGTTTTAAGATTTGATGTGACTTTTCAACAAATTTGCACAACACTCGGTGTGACTAACCATCCCTAGCCTTCTCCTCCACAGCTGTTATAGAGTATTAATGTGTTCATTCTGATACTGAAATGCAGCTTGAACTGTAACACTACTAGGCATCATTCCTGCTAATCCTCATAACTGACAGATCTGAATAGATCCTAAAATAGTGTGAGTTGATTGTGAACCATGGAAGTGATGATTGCAGGGAAGTTATGTTTATCTCATTAGAAAAGAGTTTTAGACATGTTCAGTTGCAAGACTGCCTTCTAAATTGGCAGCCTATAGATAATGATAATAGCTCGTGAAGTATGGAATTGTTTACTTAGTGTAGAATCTTAAACTGAAAACCTGTAAGTTAAATATAATGCACTTCTTTGGAAAACTACTGTTCTTAATTGCAGAAATATTTTCTCTAATATAAATTTACCATCATTTGTGTTTTCTTTGTTAAAAGCATACGTTCTGTGTAGGGAAATATACCTGTGCCTGACCAATGGATGCACTATGGCTCTAAGAAATAAATTAGCCGTGTCTTATATGCCTCTAAAGATTTGATTGTAATAAGGATAATTAACTCAGAAGAGCAAAGAGATAATTCTCAAAGTTCTGTTTCTGGATGCAGGTGATGAGGATCCAGTTAAGTCACTCTAGCAAATCATTTTGTTTAGAAGGATTAAACACAGATGCATACATAATGTAGAATTACCTTAATGTCAAAATTTTTAAAAGAAACTTCTTTATGTACATTTACTAACTTATCTGTAGATATTGCAGGTGACTACTCTTCTGTTCTCATTAATCAATCATTCTGTTTCGGAGGAAAAATATCCAAATTTTGTCTCTAGAATTCCTCCACACCAATTTTTCTTTTACTATTCTCTATGTTATGCTTTCTTTCTTTCTCTTTTTTGTCTGTTTAAATAGTTTCACATGTGGGAAGCAATGGGCAAAATATGCCTCACTCCAGCATCCCACTCCAACTCCCCACTGAAGAGGGAGGTGGATTAACATGGAAAGAAAAATAAGAAGTTGAGATGTTATGTGAGACACCAGGAGTCTGAGTACATTTCTTGTCTTCTATCTACTGTCACTTTCTTGATTTGAATCTTACAAATCTGTAAGAGAAAAATAAACATTTTTATAGAAAAATGGACCCCGTCATAAAAAGATATAAGAATAAGCAATCTGGATATGCCCTGGTGGAGAAGCAGTTGAATCTACTACCTCAGGTCAGGTGTAGTCCACATACATCCCAGGATCCAGATTTATTCCCTGGGGGCTGGGGTGGGGGGTGGGGAGGGAGGGAAAAATCAATATGAACAACTAAATAGGATAATTAAAAATCCTTCTTCCTCCTTTTTCTTCCTGCCTGCCTGCCTGCCTACTTGCCTTCATTCCTGCCTGTACCTTTCCTTTAAAAAAAAAAGAAAGAAAGAAAAACCATCTTTAAAAGACAGACTGCAAATAATGCAAAAAGATGGCCCACAATGTCCCTTCTCCCGGTTTCCATGAGGAAAAGTTTTTTTGCTGCATGCCTGGTCCTTCTCTCCCTTCTTTGATTTACCTCCTCTCTGGGGAGGGGAGTGACTACTATTTGCACAGTCCATCTAAGAAGGGTAATCACAATTTAGCTGGACGATGCTAAAGCTCTTCTTTTTGTTGTTGTTCAGCTCCAACCTTCTTCTTCTCCAGGGCTTGTAGCTTTCCAGAAAGCACCCTTGCTCTACTTCTCCCCACGCTTCCCTGGTAAGGGAGGTGATGATTGGTAGAAAGGCCAGAGCTGCCGACTGGTGAGTAAAATTCCTTGTTCAAGGTTTGCTTAAAAAGTGTGTTTGAATTACACATGAATCTATCTATCTCCCTCGACTAGTCTCTCTCAGTCACAGAAAGCTTTCCCACAGAATTGAACATCTCTCCTTTCCTAGATCCTCTATCATATATTATGCCTTTAATATAGCACTGATCAAAATCTGCCTTGTCATACAAGTATTTGTCTGTTATTTTCACTGGCGATCAGGGGCCATGGGTTGCTGTGATTATCTGCTTCCAGTTCTGAGATACGTGCTGCATCAGCAGTACTCATTAAGAGTTTATTTGAATCATTTAAATCACAGAGTTCCCTTGGAAGTTAATAAAAAACAAACATTAATTGCTTTATTAATAATTCATTAGACATAGATAATAAAGCACATTTATTCCACTTTGCAAAATAGCTAAAGTTAGGCTAGATGACTGCATTATTTTTGTTTTTAACTCTATGGCTGCAGTCTACATTTCTACTAAATTCTGTGGAAATTAAATTTCAAAAACATAATTTAATAAACATTTCATAGAGCTTATTATGGATCTTTCTGTATGTGGATAGAAAACAATTCATAATGGGAATAAATACCTCCTTATCATTTTTTTCTGATATTTCTCTTCAACATATATATAGAAAGCAGTCTATTTTTCTTTCTTTTAAGAACTTGACTGTAATGTAGATAATATTTTTGAGTGGCAGGTAATTGACATGGTGTGACTATCTCAGTTTTATGAAATTCTATCCTTTAAAAATTTAATTCATAGTGATTTTAGTATATAGGAATGTCTGTGGAGTTAAGTACTTTACAAATAATAAATGACTATGTAGAATCCTTGATAACAATGAAAAAACAAAAGTTAGGCATGCAAAACTTAACATGTAGTCCTCGGTGGCCACTTACTAGCTGTAAATGTGAGGAAATAACTTATTGTTGATAGTTTTCACAACTTGGCAGGGTAAATGAGATCACATGAGGTTGTGTAGATATGCCTTGTAAATTTTAAGCCTCATATGAACATTAGTTGTCATGATTATTTGACAAGAAATGCATGATATCTTCCTCTGGTCTCACAATTACTACACATATGCCAATAAATAATTTCTTTTAATTTCATACTCATTAATATTACTCTGAACCTCCCTGCATTTAGGAAATGCCTGCCACCCAACAATACCAGTAAGACATATTTATTTTTAAAATTCTTTTATTAAGAATTATAGAATTTAGTGTGAATTTACGATATTGAATTTGCACCCCAATTTGTCTCTTTCACTCTGCACCCATCACCAGAGTTCCAGTGTCCTTTT
The DNA here is from genome assembly GCA_004363575.1 of Solenodon paradoxus. NCBI lineage: Eukaryota > Metazoa > Chordata > Mammalia > Eulipotyphla > Solenodontidae > Solenodon > Solenodon paradoxus. Next base: position 1,397,397 of record RJWH01000097.1, read on the forward strand.
ACCACCACTTTGTTCCCTCTCTCCTACCCTCCCTCCTCCTCCTGACGCCCACCCCCCACACCTCCTGCCTCCCTGGTAAGCACAGTCTTGCATTCTGTGAATTTTGCTGAGTGGTGTCTGCTCATTTATTTTGTTCTTTATACTCCACATATGAGTGAAACCAGGCTGTTCTTCTCTTTTTCTTTTTGTTTTATTTCTTTTAGTATGATCCTCACTAGTTCCATGCAGGTTGCCTATAAGATTTAGTGAAATAGAATGAGAAGACCTACAGAGACCAAACTCAAAGTCATAGCTTGAAGACTTCAGAACCAACCAACAGCTAGTAATTTGGATCCATATGGTTTATTTATTGACTATGATAGTACATGTTATATGCAGAAATTAATGTGTTCAGACTTCTAACTAAGATAGTGCTACCTTTTTTTCCTATATCTTGTTTGATCTTTTCTCCAATGTCAGCTAGCACTTTCTCCCTGTCTGCCTAACCTTTATCGCTGTCTCCCAGAATTGCTTTGGTTTCACTAACAGTCTCCTCGGAGCCCTTTCAGCCCCCACCTATCTCAATCTCAAAGTCAAGTTCATGATTTATTTATTTTTTTTATAGAAGCTCCTTTTTTCTAGGTTCCAAGTTTGGCTACCACATAGTATTATATAACAACTACCCCCAAAGTACTGATCTAGTTGCTTTCCTGGCTTAAAACAACTGCTTCATTTTAAGTATAAATTCTGTGGGAAAGGAATTCAGAGAGGTCATAAGAAGGTGATAGGGATGATGAGTACTCTGCTCCGTGATGTCTGGAGCCTCAACTGGGAAGACTGAAGAGTTAATGGGGGTACTGGAATCACTGTATGGGGGTACTGGAGGGATAGTTATCACATCAGTGTTTGCTGTTGTCTGTTGGCTGAGGCTGAGTTGAAAACAAGTGATGGAAAAGAACTGGTCCTATTGTACACGTTTAACATATGACACATAATTCTATTATCCAGGGAGCCCTACAGTTACATCTCTAGTATAGAAAAGAATCTGTGTTTAGCTCCATCCAGGAAAGTAACAGCAGTAGGGGTTCAATGAATAAAGAACAGACTGATATTACAGTTTATCATTGGATTATCTTTTAAACAAGCTCCAACTTAAAAGAATTCCAAAGTTAGTGGCAATTCAGTTTATAAAGTAAAATAATCTTTACATTATTATTCTTTTTAAAAACTTAATTATATGCAAAATCTAATATCTTATGTTACAAAGACATAAATGTGGTTGGGTGTAGGAAATTTGATATTTGTTTAACATTTGCAAATTATCATTTTTTTATGTATACTAACTGGTCATTTATTTTTCAATACTCTAAAAGCAATTTTCTCTCTTTTTAAACAGACTATCTTTAAATGAAGATTTTTCAGAGAGATTATGCATCTTTCTGATAGTCACATAATATTTGACCTTTACAAGGTTTGTGTTCATCAGATGTTCTCTTTATGGCATTATGTAGGAGATACATTAGAAAATAGATTTTTTCTTCCATTTTAACTGTAGTAGTTATCTTTCTTTAGTTTGTTATTAATATTAACTCTGTTACCTTCAGGCGTAAATGAAGTGCCTTGTGACAATACTTGCAAGACTACAGGACTAGAGATTAAGACTCAAGAGACCAAACTGAAATCTGTAACTTAAAGTCTTCAGAAACAGTCTACTGCTAATAATTAAAGGTCTTTATAAATAAAAATCTTTTATTTATACAGCTTAAGTAAATAAATATATAAAGAAATAGCAAACTAATGCCATGGGTAGTCAGCATAAGCTATTATTATTTATTACATATCAATTTTGTGTTGTCATAATAAAACAAGTGAAGGATAGATGAGAACTGACCCTCTCTCCTTCCTCAGATTTAGTTGTATTTCAATTGCAAATGCAATACAATACAATACAAAATTGTAAAAGTATACTATTAACAGATTTGGGACCCACAGTCTTTGAAAGGTAATAGGTATTTTGCTTTATCGATGTTATATTCAGAATAATTTCTCATTGATACTTGCTGACATTGTCAGAATATTTTTGAAAACAAGTTGTTTGAGAAAATTTGGAAATAAAAGGAGTGGATTTCTTAGGATGGAATATTGTCACTTAATGAGCTATGAGATTTTGTAGCCTGTAGGCAGGCATGATACTTTTTCACAGTGATCAGGGCCTAAAACATAGAAAATTTCCTTTGTGTTGTTGTGTGTATATGTATAATTCTAATGGGCAATTTTTAAAATTTTGAAATTTTGTCTGAGACAATTGGAAGATATTAAAGATTTTGAGCATATGAAGATAATATAATTACTTGGTTAAGACAGTTTTGACTGTGGGTAGACAAATAGTTGATGGGGTAGTTGGTAGAAGTTTGGGCAGAGTGGGCAAAAAGACAATATCAAATGTACATCAATTACAGTGGCTGGGTGAGCATTAATAGTTGGATGTAAATTATAGCAAACCGTCTAAATCAACAATGATAATAAAAAATGGAAAGAATCAATAGCAATGGTTATTGAGTAGGGGTGTTGGGTGTCACAGAAGGAGTATGACTGCAATGTTTCAGACATATCCAGGTGAGTAAGAGGTGGCGCCAGTTTACTAAGAGATTGCATTAAGAAGAGTAGGTTTGAGAACTTTTGGTAATTTGATGTCCGGTGTGGTATGTCATTGTATATATTTGATAAGCGGTGAACCTAAACACACGGGCTTGTATTCTTTTGTACATCAAAGTTATCTCAATACAGAGAAAAAGAAAATTGATTGCATGTTACTTAACCTAGAACAATGTCTGGCATATAGTAAAGACTCAATAAATATTTTGGGTTTGGTGGGGAGAGGTGCAGTTTGGAAAAAAAAAAGCAGATTTGCAAGTGAGGAATCAATATCATGAGTTCAATTCTAGGTATATGGAACAGAAGATACCTGCGAGGCATGCATTTTATAGGGCTTTAATGGAAAAGTCTGGTACAAACTGAACATCTCCTTTCATTCTTAGTTGATCATTTATCGTCTATGCATCATGCCAATTCATAACCTACATTGGTACATGTTGTCTTATTCTTTGCTTTAATGGATTAAAAATATAAAAAATCAGTTAATACTCCTATGAAAGCAAGTGCCTTCTTTTGATAATATCATTGCATTAATGTGTGCTGGAGTTCTCAGTCAGGCAGTGATCCAAGTTAAGTTTCCTAAGATCTATGAATGAGTCATAACAGATCTGCTGAAAAGCTATATCCATTAGCCTCCCAGTCAAGTCTAATAAGAGGGAAACTATTAATGAAAAATGTCTGGAATGAGCTACCAGCTCAGGACCATAGCAGCTAAAAGGACAGTAGTAAGAAATGTGCCTCTGTTTGCCAATACCTCTTTGTTGAAATTCCTGCCTGTCAAAACTGCTATCCTGTAGCTAATAGCGTCCCTTCTCCTCCTCACTTCCTTTCTTTATCTCACTTCCTTCCTTCTCATAGCTCAATCCAGATGCACCTACCACGACCCCATGAATTCTGACCTCTGTCAGTCTACTGTCATGTCCCACCACTACTTTCATTCAGTTCACTTCAGAAATGTAAGCTGTCTTGTGTTCTTCAAATCAGCCATCTTGCACCTATTTCAGAGCCTTTTTGCTTGCTGTTCTCTCTACCTGTTCACTCTTCCCTCAAAACATTGTTAACTTCTAACCTTTACTTCCCTCACACCTCTGCTCAGTGTTCGTCATGAGAGGACTTACTTGAACATCTATGTGGCTGAGTACCCCTCCTCATTACTTATCCTTTTGCCCAGTTATTTATCTTTATATCATGTAGGTATAGAAGTGTATATGTGTGTATATACATCACCCGATGTATATTTGCTTCTTTATTTTTTCCCTCCTCCCATCCACTCCAATCTAGAATGTAAGCTCCTTGATGGTAAGGACTTATTTTGTTCACTATTGCATTTCCAGTTCATAGAAAAGATCCTAACACATAGTTGATGCACAATAAATATTTATTGAATTAGTATTTGCTGAATACATATCAGATGAATGGATTACTGGAAACTGTGCAGAGTTAAAAGGAGATAGAAAGTAAACTGAAAACCACTGTGGACCTAGTCTAATGATTGTCATGTTCTTTGTGAATTGTGTTAATCATTGCTATTGTATAGGAGTTTCGTTTTTTATATAGGCATTTATTTTTCCTTTAGGTCTTTAGTCCTATACTTTGTTTTATTTTTTATGTCAGTACAAAAGCTTCTGAGTCTCGATATTCTTAACTTTTATTCCTTCAGAACTCTGCTGAGTCATTGTTAATTGCTGAGTCAACAGTATTCATTCTCTATTTCTGCACGGACTGAGACCTGTGATAAACATTTCCCAACAATTTGAAATAGATTTGTGCAATTCTACTTAAATCCCGGCAGATGTCACTATTGCAACAACATCCTGATCTTATTTTCTACTTGCCTTGAGAAAACCAATAACAGAAAAATGCTAGAAGTTTCTGGAAGTGAAATTTTTAAGTTTTAGTCACGTTTGTACCAAGGAAAGTGCTGTTTCTTATTCACAGTCACAACTGCTGAAGCAATAGGTCTCACAGCAAGTATGTGCCCTGACTCAAGAATGTTATTTTAACAAATTGTGAAATTGACAACCAAGGCCATGCTAGTTCCCACGTCAGCCTGATTCTCTAGATAAGGTCTTTGTCTTCATATGTTATCTGTTCAGGTGATCCCTCAAACTGTTTTTACTTTAAAACCTTCATTTTATGCCTTCCGTTGAGACTCTTCTAGGCAAAATCATACACTAAGAATAGCTAAAATTAATATAGGACTTTATACAGTTCCCTCAAGTACATTTTTTTTGTCATCCACATTTTTAAAACAATCCTGAGAGAAGATACTATGAATAACTCTTTAAAACAGGAAATAAGTAACTTGGTTAGGAAGTACTGTTTTCATGAAAAATAAAACGTACAGCTATATATAAAGATACTTGTACATTTTGCATTTAAATATAGAGACCATGTGAAGTATGGGGAAATGCATGGTCTCTGAGGATAAAGGGAAAATTTTATCCCAACTTCATTATTTTCTAAATATTTGACTTTGGGAAAACTACGTAGCTTCTCTCTCAGTTTCCTCATTTATAAAATGGCAATTAAAAATCCATTTTTTTTCAGATTGGTTGCCAGCATTAATACTCAGGAAGCTATTCCTATGTCAGTTTATGTCTTTTCTCAGCATACATGTAGAACATTGCATGTTAATCCAGGAGCCACAAGCTCACATTAGCAAATTTCAGAAGTCATTGTGCTGGGGATGTTTTATGAGGAATCAGATCGAATTTGGATGACCTTAGAAGAGAAAATTAGTGTTGATATAAACGGAGGGATCCAGTCTAGAAGAGAAAAATAAAGATGCCAACGATGGAGTTGTTTGTTTGTTAGCAGCATCTACCTGATGGGACTTACTGTGATTCCTCAATCATTCTAGTCAGTCTGGCAATCCAACTGTCTGCTTTAGCTAAGGATTAAAAAAAATGAGCAAAAGGACCTTGTAGTCACCAAAAGATATCACCAAGTTCATGTCCTTTATTCATAGGAATGCCCACGGCATTAACACATCTCTAAAGTAATAAATGATCTGGTGTAAACTCCACAAACATGAAATGTAATCATTAAAGGACTATGAGAGAATCTAGAAGTAGATCTCATGATGCAACAGAAAACAAGTGCTTCCAGTCTGAGAAATCTAAAAACTAGTAGTAAGAAAACTGAAATCCTGATGTTTCATGACTGTTCAAGCAGCACCTGTTTGAGCAGTTCTGGTAACTTCATTCTGTTAACAGCCCATCACGAACATTGATGGTCAGAGGGGTGACTCCCAGTTGGAGTGCTGAGTAATATATATTAGAAATATTCCCATTTTTGAAATGTTTAGGGTTGTAAGGTAGGGTTCTAAGTGTAGACCTCATTTAGTTGATATTTCAGCTTAATGAGACATTGTTTTTCTAATCACTGAATTTTCAATGGTTTCTTATTTCAAAAAATAATGCTTCAAAAATACTTCAGTGATAAATAGCAAGTTTAAACCTTCTGATTCATATATTCATTCATATTTATGATCGTCTAATGTTTACTGATTTTTTTTTTTTCTTTGCTGGTCCTGGGTCCCAGAACTGGATCCTTGGACTTTACAGGGCCTGACCTTAGCTACCTTAGCCATCTGAGCCACCAGGATGTGCCATGTTGACTAACTGTATACCCTAAGTGAAACACTGGTCAGAATATATTGAGAGGTCTGATCTCTCTGATCTTAACAGTCATTTTCCTTAAGAAAGAAAAATGAGCAGAGCTATGATTTATGCAAGACTAGGCAGTATTTTTCCATGCTTTCTGACAACTCCTTAGACCATGCCAATAGAGCACAGATTAGCTAACAAATCCCATTATCCTTTACCTTCTTTTTCATAATTGATGCAGCAAATGAGGAAATGCAAATATATCACATTGAAAATCTGTGGCTTATCAGAAATACAAAAAGAGATGAAGGAAATGTGTACCAAATGAAAAAAATATGTAAATATGTATCTTTTCCTGAGAAGATATTATCAAGGTAGATGATAAATAACTTTTTAATGAAAATGCATAAGAATGCTAATCTTTTTTAATGGATTCAAACTTACTGTTTCAAATATTTGTGAGACTCTACTAGAAATGCCTTTTTTACAATATCCAAGGCTAAATTTATTCCACTCAAAGAAAGAGTTCTATTTAGATGACATGTGAAAATATGAATCCCAAATCAGATGCCATGTTTATTTTCTCATTCTTATCTACTTAAGGATGACACCTGTATTTGTGGAGAATTCAAAAGCAGACTCAAGTGTACTTGCTCGTCAGAGCTCCAAAATATATTCCTCAGCTCTTTCTCTGATACTTTGTTGACTTTAACTTTTGTGATTAGGGTTCTCTAAATCTAGAAACGTATTTTTAAAAAAGGATCAGAAACCAAAGGGAAATTGTGTCATTAAGCCAGAAAGCCACTTTATGAACATAGAATCTACATCACCAGGAAAGTCAAATGTATTAAAAACTACGAAAATGTTGAATTCACTTTCACCACAGACATTCCTCATCTCAAATTGGGACTCACTTATTAGTATTTTGTACATAATCCAAAAAGCAATTATACTGTCTTATGATATATGTAAGAAATTAATGACCACTATATTCAGACTCCAAACCAATATTATGCAGGTAATTTATTGATTACATGCCATGTGTCAGTGACTTTACACACATACACACACACATATCTATATGTGTATGTATCTATCTATATATAGATAGAGATACAAATACAAATAAATATATATAAATGATCATAGCAATCTCCTGAATAGATATAATAGTTAACATTTTTTATAAATTATTAAATCATCATTTAAAAAATTTAAGGACCTTTTCTAAAGTTTCCCAATGGTTAAATAACAAATTTAAAATTTAAATTATTTTGAGTAATATCAAGACCCAGGCCCTTTCCACAATTACTGTCTAATAGCTTTTAATCCAACTGCTTTCAAATAAACCTTGATATAATCACCCTGCATCAGCCCTAGAAAAAAGGTAGAGTCATTTGCCATCCTGTATTTATTTCTACCATTCCACATTTCCCATTTTTACTGCCTACTAGGTGTTCAATTGAATAACTCATTTTCCATCTAGTTGCCCATTATTTTTTATTCTTTGCTGAAAACTTAAAAAATCTGTATTAGACTCTCTTTAGAAGTTTTTGCTTTAAAATGAAGAAAATTTGTGAAGAATAAACCTGACTCAATATTTGATTAATGCCAATCAAAAATTAAATTATTAAATTATATATATGTACTGCTAATGTAGCTTCAGCACAAAATAATATTTATAAACTAAAATGAAATAATTTATTTTACCTTGCCCATTATAACATTCATTTTAAAATAAATTTTTTAAATGAGAGAAATAAAAAGACTCAATGACTTTAATTTTTAAAAATTCTCTTATAGTTGTATATGTTAGTCTCCTCTTTCCATCCAGTTAATAACTCCATCCATCCAATAACTCCAAATGCTAGTTTTCTCTTAAAGATCTATGAAAATTCTAAAGAAAACTTAAAACTTAAAGTGAGTTTTTGATAATATGAAGAAAATTATTCACATTTCTGTAGAATCCAATTTCAGGGAGCTAATTAGGTTATAAACTTTGAGCTAATGTGATTATGCTTCCCCTTTCTCCTTCTAAACTCCAGTTATATTTTATACAAATCTGCTTCTTATTTTATTTTTTAATTTAACATTTATTGTGGTAACTATGCTTTACAAAACAATATATAACCATATGTGGCAGTTTCCTCATTCCCCAGATACATGACACCACACTTTGCCCGCCACCAAAATCCCGAAGTTCTTCACCACTGTCCAATGGACCCCACCACCACGTGTCCCCATCTTGCTTATTATTTTAAATATTTAATTTTTAAAGAGAAGTTTAGGTTTACCACAAAATCGAATGGGTAAGGTACCCCTTAATAGAGTAGTCCATATGCATCCCAAGGTCCTGGGCTCTCGTCCCGGGCCTGGTAGAAACAACCAAGATGAACAACCATATAAAGTCAAGAAAATGCCTCTTTCTCCTCTCTTTTCTGGCCTGCCTGCATCCTTCCTTTAGAAAAAAAGGAAAAGAAAGAAAAAGAAAAATTGAGTGGGTGATATACATAATACCCTCCCTATGTACAGACCCCTACATTTTCAACACCCTTCCTTGGGATGGTTCATTTTTTACCAAGAAAGAAACTACATTGAATTTACTTAATTCCCAATGTCTATAGTTTACCAAAGAATTCTCTCTTGGTATTGCACTTTCAAAGGATTTGGAAGAATGTATAATGACATATCTCCATTATTTTAGTATAATACAGAATATTTCCATTACTTTAAAAATTCTCTGTATTTTGCCTATTTGTCTCCCACTCAATCCCCAAAAACCAACCAGAAACTAGACAGTCACTCATCTTTCATTGCTTCATAATTGTGTATTTTCCAGAATGTCATATAGTTGAAATCATCGATATGTAGCCATTTAAAATTGACTTCATTCATTTAGTAATATGCATTTAAGTTTCTCCATATCTTCCCGTGACTTGATAATTGCTTATTTTTTGATGTCTCATACCTTTCTACAGACTTTTAAAAAGTAACTAAATTGCTCCTCTAGAGGGCAGTATGATGATGCCTGTGAACATGAACAGGATTTTTGCAGAAAATAAAACAGAATCAAATGCTATTAAATAACAAGAGGGTGGTGGCTGCATCTTCTAAATGTCTTTCTTTATCATTCTCAAGGAAAAAGTCACAAAAGTACACTCCTAGAGGGCGTATACAGAAGTAGAAGAGGCATTTTGTTAGGATAATAGTGAAAGACAACTGAAAAATGAGAAACAAAGCTTTAAAGGAAAAGCGTTGTTCCAAATACCAGAAAAATTATCTCCTCCATACCTTTATTTTCTAGGACGATGCTTGCTCTTTCTAGAAGGTTCTCATGTTAGAGATTCATTTCCACAAAACATTCCCTAAGTAACTCTCCAGCTCTGCATCAATGACTTTATGCACTTCTGGAGCATCCTGTATTTCTCATACCTGTTATTTCTCACACTGAATTATTATGGTTTATTACTTATCTCACATACTGCATATGAGCCCATGAGACTATTATCTTTATATATACATGGCCTATTGAAATATTTGACACATAGGGACTTCTCTGTATATATTTTATGAAGGAAGAAAAATGTTAATTAATACATGGTTTTAACAATACACACTGTTAAAATTAAAGGAGGAGGCCATTGGGCTAAAGTAAATCTAATGCTGTAGTGACCGAAAAAGCAAACCAAAATCTCAGCTTATAAATACTTCAGGTTTACTAAACAAGACACCATGGACAACCAATCACAATAACTTTAAGCTGTCACTCAAATCATTTTCATTCTTGGCTTCCTCACATTCTTTCTTTCCCCTGGCTTCTGTTGGTAGAACATTCCTAACAGCTCTGGATTGGTGCTGCTCATTAGAGTGGATAAATACTCAAACTCTTAAAATAGTTCATATACCTCATTAAGATGATATTTTAACAACGTACATTCATTGGCAATTATGAGGTATGTGGAAAGAATTTCTCATATTGAAGTCTAAAATTTCTGGTTATAATGCATTAAAATGACAAAGTGAATAGAAAAAAAAAAAAAAAGAATGATCCCAGAAGTTCAGAAAGAAAGCACAATCAAATCCTAATGGTTGAAATTGCTGTTCCCCTTCTAGCACCTGGAGATTCTTGGTCGTCCAGCTCTTGGATTTAATTAAACCTTACCTGAAAGAGAGAAAAGATAAAATCCTGTACTTGTTATAATTTGGGGGTTCAGATTAGAGATTTTAGCGCACATTCAAGATGCTCCCACTGGAAATCAGGGGAAAGACACAAGACACTGAAATTACTTGCTTGCTTTATTTTGATTCTGTATCGAGGAGAAAGAGAAAAAAATATGTATCTGTACAGTGGAAGTTATCATCTAGTAGATTTAGGTTGATTACAGTAAAAGCAAGTACTTTCTGGGAGAGGACTTCTTAAATCCAAATATAAAAATAAAATAATAAAGTAAAATTTAAATTAAAGTGCTTCAAGAACTTGATTTCTTGATTAAAAATATAATGAATCTCACAAGAACTGCAGTTATTTAAATTACAGTATGGAGCAGAAAAGTAGTCATTGAATCTTTTCAAATGACTTTACAACATCTGGTGAGATGATCAAGGGTTTTTTTCTTATTTGTCTATTATAAGATTAGTAGATTGGTTTAATATTGAACCATCTTTGCAGTCTTTGAATTAATCTCACTTTTTAACATGTATTATTCTTTTAATGTTCTGGTATATTCTGTTTCCTCGTATGATACTTAGAATCTTTTTCATTGATAACTATAAGTGAAATTGGTTTGTAGCCTTCTCTTGATATTTAAGATTTAATGAATTCATTATCTCATTGTGGAGTTCATTAATGTTATATTTATCTTTCAAAAAGATTTGGAAGTTTTTCTACTTACTGTTCTTTAAGACAATCTAAATGACACTATAATTTAATGGCTCTTGCAAGACTCGATAAACTTCCTCTGTGAAGCTCATCTGAATCCTGTGATTTAGGGGAGGTACTATCAGAAAAATGGACTTTCTGTGGGAATTTATCTTTAAATCTAATTCCTAAAGAACCTCTTTTTGTAAATTTAAATTTTCTTGAAAACTTATATATCCTTGTTTTTATATTTGTCTTGCATAGAATTATAAACATTTCTATAGCTCATTAAAATTTGAAGTTCTGTTAACTTCAGTTTTGAGGTCAGAAAGCTGAAAGTGATACATTCAGTTTAGTTCCTCTTTCTACAGTTAGGAAAAGACAGACCCTGCCCTCAAAACCAGGCCTTCTGGCTCTTTTTACATCCATTCTCCTATAACTCATTGCATATCTACCCAATTTCCTAGCCATCTGTCCTGGCAGGTCACTGAAATGTAAAATTGTTGTCAGAGGGTGATAGAGTCTTCTTAAAATAATGCTACTTTTGCTATGACAGTATTATGAGTTCTGTCAAATTTTCTCACTGAAGATATATTCTGGCCATTCTTTACCGAAATTAAGCAGGGAGAGTGTAGCTAAGGGGACACTAATCAAAATGACATCCTGTCCTATATTGGCTGAAGGAATTGATTTCTTCTTTAAAATGAAAAAAAATCAAATTAGACTCCCTTGCTTTTGTTGCAACCCTTGCAAAAAAGTATCTGCAGGTAGAGTACAACTCAATACAACCAACTACAAATTTATTTAAGAAAATATACCCCTCAGAAATATTTGATAATGTATTATTTCTCATCCAGACTGGGATGTTATTGCAATCAACATCTGGTTGATTAAAAATAATAGGTAGAACCAGCGTTTAATTTAGAGGCAACATTTTAGGAAACAAGGAGGTTTATAGCATGGATTTTGACCTATCAATTCATTTAAGTTTTTTGACTGACAGAAACAAATTGATTCTGGGGGGAGGGGTACGTCGCATAATTGAATATCTTAAGTGCTATAAAATGACCAATTACCTCCACTGCTAGGCAATTTCTAATGTTGCTTTCAGAAGCACTGAGCGCAAGATAGAGACAAAGCTGTGTCTTGTGAACCTGAGCTTGCCAAAGGTCTCAATATCATTTGTCATGGACTTAATTGAATAGATTGTGGACATTAATGGTTGGTCCCCTACCTACCCTCCCAGTTCACTGTAGGCTAATCTCCTGTTTGTTCACTAAGCCTCAATCCCTCTGTCTGACTTTTCAGTTCAATCAACATACTAAATTTTACCTGCTACAGAACCATTGTCTTTACTTCATTTCTCTCAGGGATAATCTTTTCAAGCTTTTTGTCATTATTCAGATCTCAGCTCATATGTTACCTTCTGAAAGATTTCTTCCTTGACCACACCAATTATTGTCCTGAATAAAAGTTAGGTGACATTGATCTACAGTGGGCATTGTATTTCTTGGGAGGCTTTAAATTCAAGGTTAATGGAGATTTAATATAGAGTAAAGGATATGAAAATTCCTGAATTGTCAAGTATTTGGAATGTAAAAGATTTCCTTCTATGAAAAATCTATTCTTTAGAAGATGTACTTGGTTCTTTTATAAAAATCAATACCATAAAATCTTAATATTTTAAAGTGTGAATTTAAAGGGCTTATCAAAAAAAGAACAAATATATTTAGGAAAAATTATTTTTTATATTTTATTATTTTTATTATAAATATTCTAAATTGATATTGTATTGTTCATGTTTTTAACAGACTTGAATAGGAAATACTTTGAGCTCATCCACAGAGAATCTGATGGGGACTTCAAAAGACATTTTATTCATCTAAATATGATTCAGCCAGGCAAAGATTGGGTCATATTCATATATAGCATTTGCTATGCTACTAGAATTTAAATTATGTTATATTATATATATTTTTTTATATATGCATTATTTTTGTCAACTAATGATTCAAACACCACAAAATTGCTGTGAGATGTCAAAAAAATAGGATAGGATCATCATTCACAATTATACTGTAGTAGTCTTTTATAAAAATAGGTGATATGTACAGGAAAAATAATTAGTGATCCAGATAACCTCATGTACAGAAATAAATAGTAAGTGGCATAATTAGAAGAGGTTCTAGAGTTAATATTTTAATTGTTTAAATAATAAATTTCTGTGGTGAAGAGGGAGCAACTTGGGCTAGACTTCTTAGACAATATTTCATAGGGTTATTGGGAGATTCCTGGGGATGTTGAATTAAGATGGGATTTGGATACAATGGAAAAGGACCAAGTTTCTTTCTTAATTTTTTTTAGGATTGGCACTTTCTATGTGTGCCCGTGTTAATAAAGTTACACATCAGTGCATTCCCAAAACAGATTTAAATATCTTGTTCACTATATATTGTTTAAATGTTATATATTGATTATATACTGCATATACTCAAGAATGTGAGAATTCATGTATATGCTTAACTTTTCTAGCTGTTAGAAACAACTAATTGTTAAATTTGGGAAACAGTACAGAATTCAGTTCTTCCAAATTATCATCTAATCTCTTGCACAAGTCAATAGATTCTGATCTGAGTTATGCTTTCCTATGGAGCAAAGCACTTGTAGCAGCTAATTTCCTGTTAACTAGAGGCTGTCTTTTAATGTCTCCCTTTAGAACCAGGCTCATATCCTTGTGCTGGGCAGAAGTCTGGTAGCTGGACAACTGGGATTTTGTGATATAGAAAAAGTCAAGTGTTAATGTAAGAAATGAAATTCATAGATAATTATCTTATATTCAGTTTAAGTAGCAGAGTTCAATTTATGGATACCTTTATAAGATCAAGGTTAAAGAGCATACTAAAATAAAAATACAAACAAGGAAGTGTGGATTAAAGGCTCCAACATGGATGAAGACAAAATCTTCTGATATTCTTAATATTTTAATTCTGAAAATCTTAGTATTTTTCCCTGTTAATAATTCAACCAGAAAATGCATCCACCAATTTATTTTATGATGTTTTTTCATTCTGTACTTTCAGTGGTCTGTTGGTTTTTAAATGGATTTTGTTGTTGTTGTTGCGATCATCTACAAGGTGGAGAGTGTATCTGTTTCCCTTATCTCATTCCTCACAGGCTATATTAATGCACACTCTCTAATCTTTAGATTAAGTTCAACTATATTAAAAAACACTACAGTCATGCTTTATTAAGAAATCTCTAACTGTTTTAAACAAGCTCCAGTTATAGAAGTCTTTTCCTTAATTGCACAAAAATGAAATTCAGATCTAAGTGTGTATTATTGTGTGCATTTCTTTAAAATTCATTTAGTCCCACAAATGAAATTCCTAAGTGAACAGATATTTGGGGAATAACTTTCTCTGAAAATGTAAGCATCCTGATAAATCTTTCTGAACTTGCAATTTAAAAGTTGTTACTCAAATGAAAATTTTTTTCTGCCATCCTTAGTGATAACTACAATTTAGCACTGAAACATATTAGTAGTAAAATTCAAATAACCTTATAAAGCTCCTCTTTCAAAAACCTAGCATACTTATGACTTTTGCTGTCCCTTTTAATTCATATTCAGCAAAATGTATAATATTGATATCTGTTTATTTTATTAAGTGTTTTAATTTAATATTGCCTACCTTAAATGCAAAGTGTGATACAAAGAAACTCAAGGTCAGTTTGTACCATTAGCTCAATTCACCTCACATTTATTATGTATATATCATGTTTTATACTTAGTGTGAGAGATACATAGGTATGTTCTTATACTTAAATTGTTCACAGTATAGTGGAGGATCAAGATATAAAGAAATAACTAATGCTCTGTAGTGTCTTGATGGAAGTGTACACAGGGATAGTCTACGGGTAAGGGGACCTATTTTTTTCTATATAGGAGTGGGGTTTGCAGTCAGTGACAATGTTCTGAATTGAGCTCTGATGAACAGTATAGATTGGGACAGTTTGTTCTTGTTTATGTGATGTGGGGAGAGAAAGGGAACCAATAATTTAGAATGAGGGACAATTTTCTGCAAAAACTGGAAGCAAGAAACATTTTCACTTGTGCCAAGAATTACAGCAGTTCCATATTACTGGAGAATCATTTCCATGGTCCTTGAATTTTTGTTTCTAAGTCTGGAAGGCTATCTAGGGTGACACATCAAAATTGGACACATCTATATTTAAATATTACTGGGTATCTGATATGATAGTTATTTGACTCAGAGCAAGTAATACATCATTGCTAAGCCTCTGGTCTTGATCATAAGTAGAAGTAATAATGCCTCATTCCTGGGGTGACCATGAGAGATAATGTGTATCAACATTGTCATAGGAATGTGCCTACAACCCTGAAGAGTCTCAGATAATAGTATCCTTGACATTGTTCCTGTTAGTATTTGGTGTCGTTGATGTCTGTGCTTGGGTAGTTTATAATCTTTTTAGACAACCTTGATAACAAGTCATGATCACAGATTCTCCTATCAGGTAAACTGGGGGCTTCTCCTCTTTTTTGTGACCATGCCTGACATTCCTAAATCTTTCTGGTAAATGTGATTTTAGAAGACTGTGTAAATCTATAACTTACTAGGAAAGAACAGCAGTGTTATCTCCCCAGTGCTAATAAAGAGAAGTAAAAACAACTTAAAGATTAGAAAACAAGAAAATGCAGTTGCATTTGCTTTAAACCAGCAGGATAGCTCCTATTTCCCCTACAAAAAATATTTGTGGTGCTTCTGTTATGTGCATGGCATTATGCTAAGTAGCAACAAGACAGATATATAAATATCATCATTTAACGACAGCAGTAGAGTGCTGGGAGGGGTTGAGTTACAAAAGCAACTTTAACTACATAAAGTCAGACAGTTCTCTAGCTATACAAAATGCTATAAAGCAAGTGTTACAGCACGAAGATCCAGAAATTCAAACGAAGAAATCTTATTCAGAGCAGGCAATCAGGAAAGTCTTTAGATAGAGTTGATGTTTAAGATGATTCTTGAAAGAATAATTCTGTACTTGAAGTTGGAGGAAAGGAATATCCCCTAAAATAAAGAGGTAGGAAAGAGATGTTTGGGGGAGAAAGTACCTAGACTGGCTACAAGTAGGAGAATCTTGGAAAAAGCATTAAAACATGAATACAAAAAGAATGCTAGAGAGGTGGAGAAATTTTGCTAGATATAATGGGGAATCAGTACAAGTTTCTGAGGAGTGGGGCATTGTGGGGAAATGACTGAATTTGACAGATTTAAAGATTATTCATCAGTTCATTGATGCTAGAAAAGAAAGAACTGCTAGGAGTTATTCAGTAATGAAAGCATGAACCTGGGTATGCACGTGAGAATGAAAAGGAGAGGTTCAAAGCCTGGAACACTACATAGTAGCCATCTGACTGCACAGGTGATTGAATAAAGAGTGGTGAGGAGAATGAAGTGATAAGGAGGAAGAAGAGGTGAACACAAGACTTCAGACCTCATTGCCAACACTATTTTCTCATGAAAAAAAAATGGTTAAAGGATAGTAGAAATTTTCTGCCATCCCTCATTGTAGTGATCACTGTGTTGATTCCACACATCTAGCCAACTAGGCCTTTCTCCATAACCACTTCATGCATTGCTCTCAAATCTTTGAACATTTCAAAAATACGAGCACTTAGCTGGGGAAGAGACTTTGATAGTCAACTTTATGGGCAGCTGTGATCCCAAAACATGTGCTTGAAGCAGACAGGTCAGGAGGAAAAGTGAATTTGGGGGAGGATTTGATTAATTTGATTTTGGACATCCATGTCAAGCTGATTTTATTTAACGATATTTTTCATGAACGATACTTTCTCCATAAATTAGTGCAAGAACTTCATCTTAAATGACAGGTAGATGGGCCTTGTGGTGGTCTAGTGGTCTATCACACCCTGGGTACAGTCCCACATACATCCCAAGGTTCAAAATTCAGGACCCGGGACCAGGGGTGGGAGTGGGGGGTAGAGCATAAACCAATATGAACAACTAAATAAAAAAAATACATGGAAAGGTGGCTAAATTATCTCAACTATTGCTATGAGAGTGTATGACTGTCAAATGAATAGGGCCAGCTCTACCACGTAGTGGAAATAAAGTCCTGTGTTGCTTGAGCAGTGGTAGAAGACCAACAGTATTATACCCCTACTTCACTTCACACGTCACAGAAACTCATAAGGATCCTTCATGGACAGGCTGGTAAATGAATGATGACTCACCAAGGTATCAGTCTACTTTATCAAAATCATTGCCAGTTGCAGATTAATATTTAGACCTCAGTCTGTTTTTATACAATGCCAAGCTATCACACTGCAATATTAACAGAAAACGCTTGAGGCTAATTTTACAACCAATATAAAACCAGAAAGAATGTATAGATAGAATGCATAGATTTAGTTCCTACTGTATACCAGGGGCTGTCATATGCAGGACCTCATTTGGTTTTTAGAGCTCTACATACCAGGTGCCATCACTGATCTTTTTTTGTTTTCAAACAGGAGAGAAAATTTTGCTTCTCTAAGTAACATATTTATTCATTCCCAAAGTTTAGATCCCAACCCACATTTGTATGATACCATAAGTCTACACTCTTTCCATTCCTCTAAGTTGCACCTGGGACAGTCTAGCAGTATAATTCAAATAAAATAGTTTTAAATTAGAAAACATGGAGCACCCTGGTGGTCTGGTGGATAAAACCAGTTAACATAGTCCATGTACATTCCAAGGACCCAAGTTCTAGATACAGAACCTGGGGAAACAACCAAGACAAACAACTAAATAAAATAAATACTTTTTCCTCCTCTCTCTTCCTGACTGCCTGTCTTGCTTGCCTTCATTCCAGCTGCACCTTTCCCTTAAAAATAAAAATGAAATAAAAGAATAAATCATAATGCACATCTGGGAGGGAATATTATAAATATTATCTTCTAAAAGATTCAGACACTGGTCTTCTATACAATAGTTAATTTTCCCTCTAAATCATCTTGTTTATTGATCCTGAGATTTCATACAAGACTGAAACTTTAAGATGATAGTTAATAAAAAATAATTTGGAATAAAGAAGTCATTGAGCATTCAGTGTGAACAGAAGATACCATACAGTGACATAGATCATGGAAAAACAAACCTGAAATCTGCTCACTAACTAGCAGGAAACATATCTATTATTGATCATTTATCTGCAGTATGCATCAATTGACACAAATGTAATGGTGGGACAATTTCCATGGGACATTAGTAATTATTTTTTAGATGCACCAAATTATACACTCCATTAACAGTCCCACTGAGCCTTAACTTGGCAGTCAATCAGTAACTCAGCAAGCTGCTTAGCAGCTAAAATTGTTCCAAGGTCAAAGAATCAGAATCTCCAGGTGCTAAGGTTGTCTCAGGAAATAATTGTAAGACCAATTAACTTCAGAACATGAGGCACTTGTGTGTATTAGTCCTAAATGCATAGGTAAAATTAAATAATTATATTTTATTTGTATTCATTTGGTAAACTGACTCCAACCAGACTAGGAGATTATGATACAATTCCTACTTAGGTTAGTTAATGTTACAAAATATCTAAGAAGAAACAAATCCCAAATCCTGGCTAGCTTTTATACTTAGTGTACTTTGAAACTTTATCCAGCTCCACTGCCCCAATAACGTTTCCCAGATCTAAGTAATTACATCTAAAACAATGCCCTGACTGCACAAGGAGATAGTGACAACCCATGCTTTCCAAGCCCTGCATGGAATTCTATGGAAGTCACGGACACATCAAAGTTAGTACCCTTCCAGGACTCTGGATTCGTATGAGTTAGAAATATTTCCTTAACCCTCAACAAGATGTTTGTTAAATTAGGCATGACATATACTTACATAAAAACATTTCCCAATGACAAATGTTTATTCTCAAAATAATTTCTAAAGGGACTCTATCCTCTTAAAGAGGTTAAAATCATTTTTCTAGATCTTCCCTAATTTTCAAAATGTCATTTTTCACACAAGAGTTTGTGCTTAAGGATATGAATCAGTTCATGCTCACCATCTTTCCTAATTCTTCTCAACTTTGCCACCAAAATGTTTGCAAGACATAAGAAGCAACTTCCTTTTACTGAGGTTTATACCTTTATGATTCTTGCTTTCTTAGCTCCATACTCAGTTGGAATACTGAGTCTTATGCTCATAGGCATTTAATCAGTTATTTTAAAGAAGATGACCTATCTCTGTCTTGGAGTGGTAGAGTAGTTTTGCTCCATCAGTTTCTCCTTAGTTATTCTTCTATAATTGCTTTCATTTGTGTTTCTAACCCAGGACATTGTGACATATTTCCCAAAGTACTTAGAATCAGTTTGATCCTGTCCTAACATGTAACATGTCCATTTATCTGCATTACTGATTTATTGCTTCAGATTTGTTAGTCTTATTTCCCCAACTAAACAAAGCAACCTTCCATCGAGCACACTTCTATTTCCCCAAGTGACTTCTGGAGCAGTGATTTCCACTAGAGCTTTCTGTGATGAGGGAACCCTTCTATGTCAGCTACAACCCTGCAAGCTATAGCCTATGTGGCTGTTGAATATTCTTTGACTCATACTAAATGTGACTAGGGCAAGTGAGGAACTGAATTTTATTATTAAATTAATTTAAAATTAAATATGTTCATGTGGCTAAGATATTGCATCCAGCTCAAATTGATCACATAGCGAGTGCTCAATAAACATGGACTCATAACCACTGAGAGCTTTATTAGGCAAAATATTTCCATTGATGCATGTATTTTTATCCCCTTTGGAATTTCTGTTAAATAGCATCCTCTGAAAGCTCTTTGTGGTCAAGGAAATTATATCTTCTGAGTGAAGGGTTTTTTTTGTTTTTTTTTTTAATCATCTCATTCATTTCTAGGCAACATCATTTAAGTGTGCTGGGCTATACATGGCAATCAGGAAAAAATAACAGGACAAGTAGAAAGAGGGGCCTTTTTGTGGTGATGCTAGATTAGCTAACTCAGTGATCAAATTTCAAGAAAATATTCATGATAAGTCTCAGAAACAACTGGATACTGGTACTGGTCAATGTGATCACTTAATATATATTTATTGCATGATCCAATGAGCATTTCCTTTCCCCTTTCTGCTTATCTGCTTCATTTGTCTATTTTTTTGTCCATGCCCAGCTCTGTATTGAGAATGTGATTATTGATGACTCTTTAATTCTATTAGTCTGTTACTTCTGACTCTTAGAGCTCCTCTCATAGCTGATGCTCCTCACACAGTCGCGACAGAAAATATGCTTGACTTGGTTGCCTCATTTTATACATTAGAACATGGATTGCACAACTATTAAGTACTTTATCTGAAATTAGAACCCAGGTCTTCTGATGACGAATCACATTTCCTTTCCACAGAACTTCTCTCATACTTGGAGTAATTCCTAATAAAGCTCTTCCTTCTCCCAATCTCCTAGCCTTTGATAACTCCAGAGAACTGCAGTCAATCTATATAGCTAAAGCCGTTTTCCTACTCGCAGGCCTTGAGCATCAACGGATTGAAATAGCACGGGTAGTTATTGGGTGTGGGAGGGAGAATTTTAATTTGAGAGGAAGAAAATTTACACCAGATGGTGAGGGTTTATATTCCCCATCTCCCACAACCTTCCACATCAAAATGATGATGCACTCCGCGTAGTGAGTCCTATAGATAGTTTGCCTGATGTGCGAGTTTAATTGCATTCCTCCAGGTGCACAGCTTGGCATCTAATCTGATTTGTACAAAGAAGTTTCCCTGAAACCGTGTGTCCTGAATGTCTGGAGGGAAGGAGACTTGACTGTGAAGTAGGACAAGTACAGAGTCAAATTGGTAACTGCACATCCCAGCCTTTAGATTTCATGGTAGAGGGAGACCATGGAAACCAGTCCTATCCAAGTGAGTTAAAAACCTGAGGAACAGCAGGCTGTGGAATGGGATCTAACCCTGACTTCAGACACACTGGGAAAATGATGATCTCTGCCCCTCACCATGTGCAAGGAACAGAATACCTTGGAAAGAATGTCCTTTGCTATCAAGGCAGTTTTCCATCTCAAGTAGGTAAATGTCTTTTCTTATCTCAACTCCCATTTTCTTTCAAGTTTTGTTGTATCATATTATTATGGATTCAGTCTCCCCCAAAGACATTCACCTACATTTGGTCATACAATACTAACTTTTGCAGCACTCTACAGGTCCAGCTTTAATCTGAAACTCAATGTTGAGCTAATCCATTAAGTCCAGAGGTGAGGTGGTGTAATTAGCTTACTATTTTGTCAAGTTGGTAGAAACAAGAGGAACAGGGTTAATTAAAAATAGGATGATTTGTTTTTGTCTGTTTCCTCAGTCTTCGAGTTATTTGAATGTAAAGACCTTTATTCCAATTCCCTAGACATAGTAGATGCCAAATGAAATGCATGGCTTGATTGTTGAGTTGTACATTTTGCATTTAGGTTAGTATTCCTGCAAACATAAGAGCTTATTATGCAGTTTCGCATGTATTTCAAAGACCACAGACCTCATAATGATTTCAGTTTTTATATAAGTTAAGCCTGAGCCCTCACCACATTCTCCAAAGAATATATACCAAGGCCTTATTTCTGTAGTTATGTTCCCTTACCCTATAATTTTAATTGCATTCCCCCAGGAACCCAGCTTGACATCCAATTTGATTTGTACATAGAAACTTCCCTAAGGCAAGCAACTCTAATGAATTTTAAAATCTATCCCTGGTCAGTTGGTAGAACTATTTTTTTTTTCTTTTAACAAAGAGAACTTCAGCATTTTTCTCAGAAAATGTTTTATTTTGTTTATATTTTCTTTCCTTAATATTTTATGTATTTTGTATATTCTGGGAATTATCTATTGATAGTTATTGTTTTCAATGTTGATTTAAATATGTAATTTGTCATTTCAATATTTTTATTTTTGTTTCTTTTTCCACATGCTTCTCTTTAAAAGTCCAAAATGTTTATGGACTAGAAAGTAACCACTATGTGAGGAGAAAATTCAATAGAAATTATAATTGCTAAATGAAATTCAGTTCTTTCTAAAAACCTGGAAACATCTCAAGGTCAAGTGTGAGGAGAAACCAAAGAGTTTTTCTTTTTTTTTTTTTTTTTTTCAAAAAAGTATGTCCTCCAGTTCTTGTTTAAAATAAATCAAGAAGTAGAATTATTTTCCCTAGACAATGTGTATGCATGTGATTTGGAACTAAAATCCTGCCCTCCTGTTTGGTGTTACCTTGCCAGGGTTACAGATAAAATCAAACATTTTATTTCCTTAATCTATATAATTATCCATAGTTTACTTTTGTCAGTATATGAGGACCTTTAAATTTTAAACAAGAAATTGTCCATGAATTTTAAGATGAACTTATGAAAGACATTTCAAAAAAATAAAACAAGTCACCCTTCAAGATGATACATATACCAAAGCAAAGTCATGTGTTGAGATGAGAGTTCTACAATCACGGTTACCTCTTTCTTTACTACTAGACCTGTGTTAAGCATAATTCATGTAGCTTTCCTACTTCCTTTTGTATTGAAACTATTAATATTTTTGTGCCTCTGTCTCATCTATAAAGTGGTAATAGTAACTACCTTATAGGGTTCCTCTAAATATTAATTATAAAACATGGTATTCTTAGTCTGATCCCTGATGCTTAGTAAATCCTCATGAATATTACTTATTATTACTGGATTCTTTGAAGAAAAAATTAGTATTGGACTTCCATGGTATAGTGGGAGTAAATGTGATGTTCTTTATTGACTTTACAAGAATTTGCATAGGGTGATGAGTGGCAATGAAAATCTCATAGCTTGATGGTAATTTTTCCCAGAAACATTAATTTTGATTCTAAGTCCACCAAACAGTGTTTCAGTGTTGCTCCCTATGATTTGGATGCACAACGGCAAGGACATAATTTGCATTTTAGTCTATGTGAATGTAATTGCTGCCAATTGTTCTGTGTACAACATGCACACCCCTGTATGGCAGCCCTCTTCTCGGATATTCATTTGGATTCACCCAAAGGCAGACTGAGAATTTCTGGAACTCTCAGATTCATGAGTTTGTTTTATGTGATTCAATCTTTCAAATATTTTACCATCTCTACATTAATTGATCAAGTATCTAAATTTGAAAATATGAGCAAAGAATCATTGATCCATTGTGACCATACTTAGAAATAATTCTCTAAGACCCATTTGAACATCAAGTCAGTTTCTCTCCATCAATTTTTTGTTTTTGCACAGTTATTAGCTAACTTCTACTGAGCATTAAGTACATATGGGTTCTGCTCTAGATCAGGTTCTGCATTGTTGGAGGTGAAGAAAGCAGATATGGAACTTACTGAGTATTATATCATCATAGATTATAAGTCTTTAGTAAACTTATTCTAAGTGAGATGGGTGATTGTTATTCTTTAAGTGTCTCTAAATGGGGATGCTATGGAATTTGGGGTGAGATAATTCTTGGTTGTATAGAAATGTTCCGTAGAAAAGAGCAGAATCCTTGTGTTTCAGGCCCTAAATTCAAGCTTCAATTATTGGGACAATCAATATGACTCTAATTTTTTACTAATACCATATTGGAAAAGGAATAGTAATAATATTCCCAATTCCCACCCTCCATGTTGCTGAGAACTGAACTAGAAACTCAGGCATACTCTGTAGTAATTTAATTCTAGGGTATATAGAGAAAAGAGAGGAAACATGTTTTCTTTTTATCTTCCCCTAAATACTTTGTAATATGTCTGGATCATAATGAAATACTTTGTTTTATTTTTCTATTTAATAAAGTACTTTGTCATTGTTTTAAACTTTGTTGATTAATGTAATACTAAGAAGCTTTATCTGCATTCAGAATATTCTGCCTATACCCTTGCTTACTTTTTATATAAAATCAACACATTTAATGGCCAATATTATATGACAGAAAATATAAGGAATGCCGTTGGTTAATAATTAAGCTCATTTAATTTATTATCAATAAACAATTCTTACTGAGGGCATACTATTATTCATTGATCATTTAATTGCTTTTCAAGCAAAGATTATTTTTTCTTTTACTAACATAGGACTTTATGCAAATGTTCCTTATAATCCTTTTCCATCTCATTTCTCTTCAATCTTTTTCTTCTTTACATTATATTGCTTTCTTTTCTCCCTCTTTTTCCCCAATTATTTTGGTATTACAATTGTTTTCTCATTAAAATTAAAAAAAAATCCATGACTTTAAGTATATGTGCCAAACTATAAACATAGTGAGTGAAGAGAAATAATAAATATAAAATAGTGAATATTTGGGACCTTTCTTATTTACTTAGAAATGAGTCAGTAATCCTGAGACAGATCATATAATCTTTTGTTTCAAGAGGTCACTCTGCCAGAGGTGGAAAACAAAATCTATACTGTGATTTTTTTTTTTCATTGAGATAAAAACTAATTCTAGTATTGTGCTTTGAATTTTGAATATACAAATTCTGTATATGTTATTTCCTCTTATAAAGGTGAGTTTAGCTGAATTACATTTACCTTCCCGTTATAGATTGTTTGAATGAAATACATGATTGTGTTAGATGCAAGTTAATGTACAAACTACATTGAACAGATGCTCACCTAAATCTATAGCTGCTTCATGCCTTGCTTTTTGGCTTTCTAACTATTTGGCTATTGCTGAATGAGCAAATGCTTTAAGACCATTAATTTTCTTCCACTCTTTCTAATACTTTTCAGGAAAGCTTATAATTTTCTTGTCTAAATGTTGCAAGTATTAGGAACCATTTCTGAAGCTGAACTGATACATACGTAGCTATGACAGTTATCCAAGTAACCAGTTATCATTTGTACTTGCTAGCATCTGTAACAAGCAGTTTTGTTCCAATAGCTAGGAAATGTCAGTGACCAAAAATTAGAGCATATTGTTGTCCCTTTAATTCTTTGCATTCAAGTCCTAGTTTGCTAAGGAAACAGCTCTAAGCTTTAATTTTAGCTTTCTGCTGGTCTTGAGAGATGCATTAACTTTGCAGCTAATTGCATGTATTTTTAAATAACTCATGTAAGCGATTCAAACTATAGTTAGCATATGTACGATCACATTTTACGAGATAGCACTTTCTTGGTTATTTTTCAGCTTGAGATTCACTGAAGCAATTTAAAAGTGGCTTGCCTCTCCCTAAGAGATATTGTTTTATACCTGTATGTCTATATTCCCACCATCATTTAAACTTTATTTTTATATTGGTTTGTATTCTTTTGGAATCTGCTTTTGGGTTTAGGATTTGGGAAAATAAATCTTACCAAGTGTAGAGTAAACATTTATTAAAGAAAATTTACTCTTTAAAAATGTCTAGATTTCCAAAAAATTATGGGGAAATCAAAGGTTTATATGAGTAAAATTAGCATTTACACATAAATATCTACAAGTACACCTCTAAGAATTGGTAAAATTTCAGTTTTCAAAAAGTCTCAAGCTTTTCTGTTGTTTCCATTGTCATTCATCCACCAATCACTTTGAAGTCATTTATTTAGTATTTGCTAAGGGGGAACTTACATGTTAATGGTTAAGATGTAGGTTCTGGATTTGGACACTGTTTTCATCACCTACTACCTGTAGAATGTATGACTATTAATTTTCCTTCCCTACACTTGTTTCCTCAGATGTATAATATACAGAGAGAGTATGCCTGCCTTGTAGTACTAACAAAATGATCAAATAAGTTTATGCTCAATGATTACCCATCAAAGTCCTGACACATGTTAGAAAATAGCTAATAGTTATAAATTAACAAAAAGTTACTCAGAGGGTAGGTATCAGGGTGAGAGTACGTGCTTTCTCTCCAGGGCTCTGACATTGACTTAACTCAACTCTAAGCGATTCTAGTTCTGAATCTCTGCACACCCTAGTTTCTTGTTTTTAAGAAAGGAAATATCAGTTCAGTTAGGGTCAAGTATCTACCTCAGAGTCAGTCAGTCCCACCACAAAGATCGAGCCATGTAAAACTATCCCAAGGGCAGGATCTCTGCTTCTGTGTTTCATGACCATTCTCAACAAAAGCAGGAATAATTGAGAACACAGTAGCCACTCTCAAGTATTGTTGAATGCTGTTACTGTGCAGCGGTGTTGATTTTTGGTAGTAGTTCAGTATTCATTTGATATTGGACACATTCCTATTTAATGTTCCACTTCTATTAATGACCCAGAGGAGGGCTCACATAGTCATTTTTCCCATTCGGTCAAGTCGTGGGTTAGTATAGAGTATGCACCAGAATAAAAGAACTGGGAAAACTGAGAATAAATTTCACATTAGTGAATTAAAGAACGAGTGCAAAACAAATGCTTGTAAAGACAGATAGCAGCAATAATACGATTCAGGATAAAAATTTAAGGTGAATTAGACTCATAGAATGAATAATGTTTTTTCTAACTGGCTATGGTTATTTTTATACTTAAATTAATATAATGTTGATGACATTCTAGAAAATTACTTCAAATAAATTAACAAGTTGGGAAACAACTCCAGGAGACCTGGAAAGTAACCCAATGATACAACCTATTTTATTATTATTCATATAAAGCAAGGGTGTTTAATCTACCATGTTTTAAGCATTTCATAGATCAAGATGTATTCAGAGAAGTATTTGAATTTGAAAATGCTCAAAAAAGTAAATAAAACATTATAATAGGAAGTGAAAACTAATTTCATTCCATTATTGTGGAATTCCTTTTCTGCCAATAAAACTCATGAAAGTTGCGAAAGTGCAAGAAAAACTTTAAAATTATATTTTCAATGACAAATTTGAATTTAACTCATCCAAGTCAGAATGGTATACCACTATCACAGCTAGACAACTGGCCATCGTAGTTAATTGACTTTAAAATGTATACATGTATAAAGCAGCTAGTTAATATAAAAATATGGGCATATTTTAAAAATATGAGATAAATATAAACCTGTTTTGCTTACTTTCTAAGAAGTGAGGCCAGACAATATTTTAAATCATATTAAACAATTATCTTTATAATGAATTTGTGGAATGTGTGTAATTACAGATGAAATAAATATTGACATTGCACTTCTCTACTTAACACAGGGTTAATATTTTTTAGCTCTTGTACACAACCTTATATTCTGACTTTACATTAGAAGAAAACAAGGTGCAGAGAGTTTAGATTGCAGAGTTTAGCTTGCCCTAAACTACATTAGAAGAGGAAAACCCAAGCTGTCTATTAACAACCAGGCAGATTTTTCCATAACCTATGCTCTTAATCTTGTGTCATAGGATTATTCAAAATATATTCAACCAAATTAAAATATCAGATAGCCAAGTAATATGCCTGATAATCCTGATAAAAATATCTCTTGGCATTGGGAACTTGAAGCTTTAACACTTATCCCAAAAGTACAATCCTTTCTTTTATAAGAAATTCAATTTAAAGACCATGTTGAGACTCGTGTATTAGAGCAAGCTAAATTTGCCCAGAAAAGTATTGCCCAGTCCAAGAGTTGAGTGTTATTGTAGTGTCTGTCTCCAGGTTTGTCTCCATCAAGGTCTTTTGCTGTAAATATTACAAACCTTAAAGTGATGACTTATGGATCTCTCCTGGTTACAATTAAATCTTATCTAGCTGCTACAGATCTTGGGAACTATACTTAGATGCTATTCAACTGTGATTTGAATGGCCAAATGTTTCAATGAGGAAAATCAGGATAGAAAAAAAAAATTACTGGGAAAAATATTTATTCAAAATTTCAATGCAATTTCCTAATGGACAATATCATCTATGAATTTTTCAAAGTTCCAAACAATTTCCTACATTTCTCTAATCTTCAAATTGGTCAAACTCTGTAAAGATTTTGATTAATTTCTATTCCTACAAAGTCAGCAAAATCTCCAAACTTCAGTGAACCATAGAATCCAAACCGAGGTTGAATTTTCTTAGAGATGACTCTATAGTTAAGTATTTTTACTATTTAAAGTAATGCAAATAGCTTCTCTTGAGACACACAGAACCTGATTTAACTTTAGTGCTGATGCCTGAAGTGCCAGGGTCTGCTGGTGGTGAAGAAAGAATTCCTGAGCTAAGAGTGGAGTTTTTATATTTACTCGAGAACACAAAGGAGAAAGAAAGCAAAAGCAGTAGACAAGAGTTCTGGGCAGGGGATGATGCTCTGATTGCTATGAGATTCCTACATTTATGCTCTTGAGAGGGGTCTTCTGGGTGGAGCCCCTTTCTAGTGTCTGTGATTAGCCAGGGAATAGAGCTCTCAAGGAAGTGCCAGAGAGGAAGTGGGGATTTTCCAGGAAGTTCTCCAGGTCTGTGAAGTGGCCTCAGGCGTTCTGGTGGTCCCAGATCCTTGTTGTCTTGGGGAAAACATTAAGTTGAAGATGACAGGAGTCTTTCCAGTGTTAAGAGGCAAGCTTTGGCCTCTAGTGCTCAGGAAAGGACCTGTAGGTATAACTTAGATGGGCTGTTTCCCATTCTAAACTCCTCTTATGTCAGTGCCACTTGCCAAGGCTATGTGTATTGGATAAAGCCTGCTCTGGACATCTTGGGAAAGTTTTATCTGAACATTTTTTTGAGAAGATTGATGTCACAATAGTGAATTCTTCAAAATTCCATCATTCTCCCTCTACCCTCTTTCATGCCTTCCCTGTGGAAGAAGAGCTAATAATGTTATAGCCAGATTAATGCATATTTGCCAACAGGTAGAATCATTAATAAACACAACCATGTAACTTTTCTCATTTCTGGATCTTGTGTCTCTGCTGCTGGAATAACAGATCATTTGGCATTTACTTCTCATCAGTTTCTTCCTTGCTGGCATGTGGAAAGTTTGGGTCTGGGTTTAAGGAAGGTCAAATGTTTATTGCTGCAGCCAACTTCATGTGTGATTTTGGGAAACCCTGCTAAAAATAAGCTGTCTTGCTTTATTTTACATTCTTTCCTGTGGGAGCATGTGGAGACAGGTTCCTCTGATTTGGATCCTTGACTTCCTGAAGGCCCTAGCCAATATATCATTCAGCTTGATTAAACTTTAAAAACTTCTTTCTGACTTTAGGTCCTGACCTCTCTTTTCTTAGACCTTTTTCTCTAGAAAACTTACAATTGTAAATTATTTTCTCTGTCCCTTTGAGATGTAATCTTTCTTTTTTTAAAAGCCTCTTGCCAGTTTCACAGCCCCAGAATGGCTTTCTTAAGGACCTGGAAACCATCTCTTTGAAACATAAACATGAAAGAAGATAACACCCCTATTTACCAGTCTCTTTAGCAAACACAGATGGGCTAATCACAGAGAAAAACATCTGCAAACTCTGGAATAATTCAATGTGCTCAACACATCCCAGTGTTCAACCTCCTTAGTGCAGTTGTCCTCCCAGATTCTCACTAGTTCATCCAGGCTTTAAAAAACCTTCCAGCCTTTTGTTGGAGTGGCATTGGGTTCAGACTCTCTCCTATTACAATACCCTGAATGAAGTTAGCCTTGGCTGTTTAATTTTGTCCAGTACAATTTTTATTCTAACACCATTTAAAGTATTCTAAATCTTACATTATCTTACACTACTCCAAGTCCTGTGAAGATGTTATCATCTTGTTCAATCTCAGGATTGTTCATTGAAACCATCTGGAGGAAATGTCATAAATCCCAGTACTACACAGAACATCATTTGAAAACTGCCAGTTTCTAGATTCCTCAAATTAGAAAAGAGAGAGATGTAAGATTTCCTGCAATCCATTCTCACTCCATATGCCAGTCTAATACCAGCCCCATTACATGACATAGTCCCATGTAACTTCCATTCTCTGGATCTAGGGCCATTTCTTATAGGTATCACATTACAGCCTCTTCCTTAGTTTATTTCCATTCTGACATTATTTTCAACCCCAAGGGTCTGGGAACCTCTTCAGGGTTCTTGAACCCCTAAGCAAATAGAAATTACAAGAAGTCTGAAACATTCCTCATACAATGCTTTACTGTAGAAATCAGATATGGGGGGGAGGGATGGAGGGAGAGAGAGAGAGAGGGAGGGAGGCGGGGGAGAGAGAGAGACAGAGAAAAAGAGAGAAAGAGAGGAGAGGGGAGAGAAGAGAAAGAGAATGTACATAAGGTGGACAGGATTGAGGCTAGGCGGTTGCTTTGCTGTGCACTGTGCATCTGGGCTCAGTGATTTTTAATTAGCAGGGTGGATTAGATCGGTGGTTTCAATGAACTGATGGTCAGCAGTTTTGGAGGAAGGGTATTGTCTCCTTAGTGGGTCCAGAAAATACCTAGGTGGCTCAAAATGCATGTGCTACACAAAGTTCCTTCTCTTTTGTTTTCTATCTGAATGTTTTTCATACTTCAGTTGTTCATAAAACTTTAGAGAACTAGGTTAGGGTCAGTGTGCTAAAGATTTAAAGTATGTAGCTTAATTATAACAAGGTAATTGGGAACTGAAATGAGGATGTGTATCAGTCGTGGCTAAATGGTATTGGGGACAAGAAGGTAAAGTCCACCATAATCTTCTGTAAGAAATGACATTAGCAAATGGCTCATTTCCAGGATAGAAATGTCTGGGCTTGAATGAAAAGTTACTCCTAGTAAACTTGCATAACTACTTAATGATGTGGCAGCTGCCAGGGTCAGACACCTGGAAACAGGATACAGAAGAGGGGCAACTCACGAACAACTAGGGTAGAGGCCCCCTAGACAAAAATGAGAAAGAAAGGAGGACGTACACAGACCCAGTGTGGGAGCTTCCGCCAAAGAGAAAACACAGAGGGAGATGGAACTGACTGAAGCCTAAATCCAGACCTGATCAGTCTAAAAGGTACATATTTCAAACTAAGCCAACAAAAAGGAAGGTAACCTTAAAAGGAAATCTTAAAACCTAGGCAACATCTGGGGAAGATAGTGCTCAGCCAATGAGAAACTGGGGGAGGGACCTGCACTTTAGGGACTAAAACGCTCATTGTAACCTTTGGGTGTGCCTGCCTACCAGACACCTGATCTTGAAAGACCCACATCAAAGTCTGGCTTTCACTGTTCTTCACATCTCCAAGTCCATTCTTTGAATGTGGATAGGTGAGGGCGTTTCTCACATTTTCCCAGTGTACCTCGGCATACTATGGAAGTCACCAAAGAAGTTATAGCTACAGAGAAAATGTCAAAGATGTGAAAGGTAGTGAGAGTTATTAGCTGAGCTTACATGAGTGTTTCAACTTTCTGGGTGGCTTGGACCAGGTTGCCTCAGAGACCTTGAGGTGTTGTTATGGCCATGGGGTCCGCTAAAGCTCTGACATGGTGTAGCTAAGAAAAAGCAACACAGTGATTTTCCACTTGTCAATTACTTTTCAGAATGACCCAGAATGATGTCATCATGGGTTGAGCCTGAGTTGGTCAATGACACTGATGAGAATTCTTTGCCTTCTAAATTTCTAAAACTTCCTCGAAAAGGCCAGGAGTCCAATCTGACTTGAACTCATCTAGTGCTGTGCACATACCTTGGCTTTCGCAATGCTTGAGCACCATGATGGATCTGACAGTGACCATAAATGGTGCAAAAAAGAGATGACACCTTGCTACCTATTCTAGGAAAATGCTAGCATTATACCACAGTAACTTTCCATTTCCACCTGTTGGAACCCTAATTTTATAAAAACTGGATGCACTGGCCAACACATGAGCTGCTCACTAACAGTATTCCCAGGGACATAAGTGCTCTTTGCTCTAAATTGTCTCCTCTCTTCAGATTGTTAGTAAATTTGTGAGTGCTTATACTTCATTCTTGAAGTGGATTTCTCAGGGATCCTTCCCACTGAAAGTATTTATTTGAATTGATTTATTGGGGAGGAGGAAGAAGAACAGGAATCACTGCTTCTGGAAAAGTAGAGAACAGCATGGTACTAGTTCCCCAGATCCGTCCAGAAGGTCTGCCTCAGTTCTAGAGGGAAACTATGGGCAGAACTGGAGTTTTTATTTTTAAAGTAATAATATCATAAAAAGGTTAAAATAAACAAATTATGATAAGCAATGGTTCCACTGAGCAGTGGAAAAACAAAATTTTTATAATACTTGTATGATTTGACCTTTGGCCAAGACATAAATAAGTTTTCTCTGTGTGTAGAGAAATTATAGGAAAAGAAGGAAAAACAAGTGAAAACACATAGAAATTCAAATCTGTTTTTGTTCGTGCCCTGAGTCTTCTCCCAGAGAGTGTGGGTGGGGCCTATGACTTTTTTTTTTAATAAACAGATTATGGCAAAAGTGATGGCAAGTCTCTTCTATGATCATGCTGCACTGTTTTATTAGATTCTACCTTGAGGGCATCGCTCTGAAGATTCTCCCGATTGCCTTGAACAAGTAAATAACCATGAGGGGAATGTCACTTGGTAAGGACTGCCAGTGATCAGTGCAGGGCTTTCTGGTAACCTCTAAGAGCTAAGGCAGCCTCCAAATGACAGAGTACATATGGAGGTGAATTTTCCCCCCATCGACCTGAGTCTGAGAATGAAGCCTGACTGATACCTTGGTAGAATTCTTATGAGACCCTGAGTAAAAGACCCAGTTAAGATTATCCACATTCCTGACTCATAGGAATTGTGAGATAATACATATGTCTTGTTGTTCTAAGCTGCTGAGTGTGTATTTATTTGTTATGCAGCAATGAAAAATTAATAAAGCAAATGAGAAATTCTTCAGTAGAGAAATCTGTTTATTAATTAAACATTTACAAAGCTTATTTGGGAGGAGTAAATTTCATTTAGTTAAAGAGTTTACAACTGTATCTATAGTACCTGGTATAATGCTTAGAACATATAGCGCACACGTACTCAAGTAAAAGAATGGCTAAATACGTGCATGCTTGCACAGGCATAATTTAAGTCCAATATAAGTCACTCTTCCTGGGAAATTTTTGTTTTCCTATAGTTTCAATTATGATCTGTACTCTAGTGACTTCCAAATATACATCACAGAGATCTTTCTCATGTGATACACACACACACACACACACACACACACACACACACCACCTCTATTGGACATCCCATTGGACTATCACTGGGCATCATCCTGACATATTCCCAAAAGAAATCTGCCACCTCCACACCATTGTTTACCTGGTCACACAAAGCAAATACAAGATATCATCCTAGATTCTACTTTCTCACATGCCGATCTTATTTACTTGCTCACCAAGTAAATAAGAAGTCTTTTTGTAACCTAGTTGTTTGCCTATTCCATGACTGAGTCTGAGCCACTTAATGGGGAAAATGCAGTCTAGTTATCTAATCTCACTTTAGATTCTTATTCAGTCTCATGCTGATGGGCACTAAAGGTTATCTTATGGCAAGTTCAATCTTCATCGTAGAATTTAGGGAGCTCTTCTTCTTGCTCTGTCCTCTCTAGAATCATCCTCTGCCAGTCTGGAAGCTGGTCATAGCTGCCCAGTTTCTTCCCCTAGTTCTGCGAGTCAGAGAGGTGTGGTGGGTTATCTGTTTTACAGTCTTAGCAACTAGGCCTTCAGCAAAAGCTTGCAAACAATTAAGAAAATCACTCCTTTGCCTGCCAGCTCTCCCAGTTTAAACTCCCCTCCCCTATCTGTCTGCTTTGGTTTCCTCTTCAGAATTATTTGTATGTGGAGGTTTTATTGGGGATGGGGGTTTTGTCTAGAGTTTCCAGATGTTATCAGTGCTGGGGCTAATCTGTGATTGTTTACTTCACCATGCCAGAAACAGAACTCGGAGAAATTTTTAAAAATTCAATGAAGTTTGGGTTCTATTTTTTCTACATTGCTATTTATTTTTAGTTAGTAACCCACTATTACTTTGCTTTTTATTTTTGCCATCGAATTTCTGAAGGTTTGCCTGTATTTATTTTAGGTAATATTTTATCCTAAAGGTTTGTTATGCTGTATATCTTTTGTGAATTTAACCCTTTATCAGTGATCTATATAACTTTCTTTGATATTGATATTTTGAATCTTAATTTCTTTGCATTTTCATTTACTTGACATCTGTATACATGTATCTA
Organism: Solenodon paradoxus; assembly: GCA_004363575.1. Taxonomy (NCBI): domain Eukaryota; kingdom Metazoa; phylum Chordata; class Mammalia; order Eulipotyphla; family Solenodontidae; genus Solenodon; species Solenodon paradoxus. The sequence goes on from RJWH01000097.1 coordinate 1,431,590, forward strand.
TGTATATAGATACATATATATCTAAATCTCTTTAGATATATATGTCTGTGTACATACACACATACACCTACAATTAACTTCCTTTTGTTGATTTGTTTTTTTTATTTTTTTATTTTTATAGCAGATCACTAGCCAAGTATATATACCTGGCTTCCCCATCCTCAGGTCAACAAATTTGACATTTTTTTTTTAATTGTAATCAGTGGATTTTTACTAGAACAGTTATTTGACAATTTTTTTTGTATTATAGTTTAATTATATTTTCATTATCCATTTTTCACTACTGCTTTGAATTGGAAAGCGCATAATTATAAGTTGACTAGTATTTTAAATTTATTTTGAAAACATGCTCTTTCTTCATCATACCAGTATCCAACTACTCTCTAGCTTAATGAGGTCTGAGGAAACTACCATATTTAATCTTGCCACTTCAAATCTATTTCCTTTTGGGGGCCTTGTCACTATAGGATATATAGTACATATATAGATATAGATAGATAATATAGATGTGGATAAATACAGTTTTTTCTTCCAAAGGAAAGAAATGAAGGTTAGCAGAGCAGTCAGGCAAGAAGAGAGAAGCAGCACTTGATGTACTTTTATTTAATTGTTTATCTTGGTCGTCCTGCCCGGGGCCACACAAGAACCAGGGGCTTGGAATACGTGTGGACTGCGTCAGGCTAAGTGGCTGACCAAATCGCTGCTCCAGATGGGCCTGCCTACTATAGGATTTTAATCAATGTAATATTGTTTTATTCTGCAGCTTTTCTTCTTAACAAGTTATATGTAATATAATATAATATGATATGATATAACACAATATAGCAATATATATCATTTAGCTTTAATTCTGTATTCAAATGTATAGAGCTCAATTGTCAAGAGGGTTTTTTTAAATTTCTTTTTATTGTGCTAAATTTTATTTTCAAGTAGAGTCATCAGGATATATATATATATACACACATACATAGACATGTTATATTTCTGAATCTTAATAGCTATTTTTGGTGACAATTTAAAGGTAGACTAATTTTTTCGTTCATAGGTAATTTCTTCTGGTGTAGATTAATGAAGGATTCTTTACTTATTATTAGAGATCAGTAAGTTCACCCAGATGTTTCTGAGAGTTGATTGGTCTTTAATTCATTTTTTCCATATGATAAACCCTATTTATCTACAGTTTTAGGTCCTCATTCAATTCAAGAATAGTTTATCTTTGAATTTTTGTTTGCTGCATGTATCTTTGCTCTACATGCAAGTGAGACTATTATCTCAATAATGAATTTCCATTATTATGTATAATTTTTATTATCATCCATTCAGTCATGTTCTTTGAACTGTATAATAGTGCCTAATCTGCCCTCAATTTAGAGACTTACATGATTTCTCTTTCCAGCTTCCAATGCAGTTTTAAGATCATCAACGTCATTTTTCCCCTTAATTTATTTAATTTATTCATGCTAAGTTCCCTTTCTTTGCAGTCTGTTTCTTTATCATCTTATTGTCATTTTCTGTTTCATAGCATTGATATTTGCTTTGATTTCCTGTAAGAAGGTTAAACTACCCAAACTTTCTTTGGTTATTGGAGGAAAAATGTCATCTTTGAACAGACACTTTTATCAATTAACTATAGTATACCACGTTATGTTCCCTTTCCTTTTCACTCCATACTTATTGCATAAGGATCATTACTTTTCCTTTATTAATTTTTAAGTATCACTATTTCTACCTGTGTCTGTCTTTTTTTCTTAAATGTAGAGAATGGACACACCTGAGCTGCCTTATTTCCCTAAGGTCCATTTTGGTTTTCCTGTTGGAATTTTACTAGAACTTGTTAAATGGTGTTTTGTATCATTTCCATCATTCAGACACCAAGGTGAGAGGAGATGGAGGGTACAGTTAGCAGTTGTAATCAGGATGCTTTAATTCTGCATCTTTCATCCTGATATGTTCACAAGGAGGGGTTTGAGGACTCTCTGCTTCATACGCTGTCCATTACCTTTTCTTAGCCATGTTTAGTTCAGGTGCATCAGTGACTCTCAGCCTAAACAATAGCCAGTCTCTCCTGTCCCTTTCTAGGCCTTCGTGAGCAACAGTTTCAACTGAGGTATTCCCTGCATTTCCCCTGACTTGTCAATGAGACCAACTTTGCAAAGGAAGGGTATGATAAGTATTCAACATTTTCGAAGTATATGGGAGGGTGAATTCATGTCATATGCTGGTAAAATGATTTAAACACCATGACTCATAGACTGAATGGGCAAAAATGGGAAAATGGACAAAGATCTTGTTTTGTAACAAAGTATGAATGAAATTCGGAATGTATTTGTGTGTAATGGACTTAAGTATTGCAAAAATTCTTTACATGTGATAAAGTAATGAGAATGAGTCATACCTTAGATTTGTGTTACGAAACTCATAAAAAAATGGCAAATATTTTTGCAGAATGTTCTACTGAAAACAAAATCAGTTTCAAATTCTTATTCTATTGGGTGCCTCATTTCAACTTTTAAAAAAATGTCTGGATAAAAATATCATAGCTTTCTGATGACTTAAACTTCTAAGATGTGATTATTTCCTAGAGATTCCAATCCAATTCCTTATGTACAAAATTCAATTAAAATTCTTAGAAGGGAAGAAAGTTTTTTGCTGAATAATGAAATAGTCTGATAGTTCTTAGATGCGACAAGTCAGGAGTCCTTATGAAAATATCTCACTCAAGAGAAAGTACAGTCCTATCTGGGCATCAATCCATAATTTATCAAGACTTCCTAGTTGAAAATGGCTTCTATGACTTTAATGGCATGAGATAATTGCTGCCAAAAACTTTACCTCAATGTTCCTCTTATCTCTTGTTTACTGATTGCATCTACCAGCTTAGTACCTTGCTTATTCTTCAGTAAGAAAACAGTGTCAGACTAGTTAAAATTTTTTAAGTTACTTAAAAGATTTTACACCTCAAACTTCATTTAGGAGGAAAAAAAGCACCCAACCATCTTGTATGTAAAAAATAAAACTAATTTTTGGATTTCTGTCTACATTTCAAGTTTCTCTTTTGTTTCCAACTATTGAATCTTAAATCACACCCTTTTATTAATCATAAGTATGCCTTCCCATCCCTAGACTATAGTTAATAATTTATATCAGTAAAATCTGTCCAATATGAAAGAGGCCATTAGCTCAAGAAAATGAGTATGTGGAAGCACCACATTTCAGAACTTCTGATGTAAGAACTTCTATTGTCTTTGAAAACAATACCCAGCAATGATGCATCTGGCTTGATTGTTTTTATACTGGAATCTAAACTCTGTACTGTCACTGACAGAAGTTAGAAGACATTAGAAACAAAGAAGTTTTAATATTCAGCTCAGCAAAAGCTTTTCAAGGTCAATCTACTAAAAAATGATATAATAAGTTATAAAGCAAACATAATTTTCACTACTTTGGTGTACTTTTTTGTTTGTAAAGGAAAGTTTCAGGCAGGAATGAAGAGCAGAGGCAGGTAGGGAGGAAAAGAGAGGGAAAATAAACGTTTTATTTATCTTATCCAGTTGTTAATCTTGGCTGTTGCTCGCAGCCCTGGGCAAGAACTCGGGTCTTTGGGATGTACATGGACTGTGCCCTGTGGGCTGCTAAGTGACCAGGGCTTGTCTGTCCACTTTTCTTGTCCATCAGGGCAGTCAATCAATAATTTTTTGAAATTGTTCAGCTTCCGTCTCAGACAGTGGGCCTGTAATAATCTGCAGGATATCTCTGCATTCAAAAGCTGCCTAATGTCACATATACACTCAGTCATGTACTTGTCCCTGGATTTTAAACCATGATTCTGAAGTGATCAAATAAACCCATCCGTAGAAGCCACTTAGGTTAGTGCTAATCTAGTGTAAGAATGCTGTACATCTTAGTTGTCATTTTGTATAACTTACATCATCATGACCATTATATGGTTATCTTTTGCTAGAATAACTTTCCTGCATATATAAAATACTAAGAAAACTATTTATTAGATTCTCCTCAGTTGCTGCCAATTAACCCCTCTCCTTCAGAATGTTAGCCTCTCTTTTGTTTATTTTTAAATTTCTGTTTATCCCTAATTCTAACTCTTGGACTCCCACATTCTTCCTCTCTTACCCTCTTCTAAATTTAAGTGAATGTATCTTTAAATTGATTTAAGGTAGGTATTATTTGTCTGTTGATTTTGTCTGCACACTCTCTGAACTTGATATATTTGAAGCAACGGCACAGAAAGGTAACCCACACTAAGTGACTCTACTTTCTCTGAACATCCCTTAAAACTGAGATAGTCCCAGTTTCCTGAAATCAAGTTTTCTTTAAAAAAATTAATAAATTGAGGTAACATTGCTTTATAAAATAATATAAAACCCATATGTGCAAGTTTCCAAATCCTTAATTATATTTCAGTACACCCTGCCCACTACCAAATGACCAAGAATTCTTTACCCTGATACTGCTTGCCCACTGCCTGTTCCCTACTGGCAACCTCAGTTTTATTGTCAGCGTCCAAGCGTTGATCTAGTTTAGTCTGTTCCTTTGCCTTGTCTCCTCATGTGTCCCAACTGATAACCACCATTTCTTCTTTGGACTTATTTCCCTGAGCATAATCCTCTCTACTTCCATCCATGTTGATAAAAATTATAGGATTTTATTTTTTTCTAAGGGCTGTGTAGTATTCCACTGCGTATATGTACCAAATCTTCTTTCTTCATTCATCTGACAATGGAAACAGGTAATTTCTAGTTCTTGGCTACTGAAAATAGTGCTGCAATAGACATGGGAGTGCATGTATCTCTGCAAATTAAGTGTTTTGGGGTCTTTTGCCTAAATACTCAGTAGTGGGATGGCAAGATCATATGGGATTTCCATATTCAATATTTTCAGAGATCTGCATATTGCTTTCCATAAGGGTTGCAGTAATGTGCATAAGTTTTTCACCTTATGATTTCTCAGGTTGAAGAAGGCAAATTCATGAGTAAAGCTTGACTGTGTGCTTCCTCTGACAAACCAGAGAGTGACGCAGACACCACTGAACTGCTGCCCAGAGGAAATGTGTGCCTGGTGTAGTCAGGTCATCTCATTAAAAAAAAGAAGGTGAAATTTGGATGAAATCTTCATTGTTTAAATGGCATTAACTAATTAAAAAATTTCTAAAACACTGCACTGTACACACTATTCAATATGTAAAATTTTGGCACCTGGGTGTAATAGAGATGTTGAGCTGTCTACTGATTATGTTTGTATTTCTATTGGGTAGAATTATTGGGAAGTGACTTCCCACCAGGGATTAGGTTTTCCAGTGTGTTTCACAATTAGATGAAGCCAAATGATGTTTTAAATACTTTACATTTATGGGTCCAGTTGTCACACAGCTAGCATCTCGTAACAGAGTAGGTTTGGGGGATTTTAAAATGTGAGTTGAGAACCAGCATTTCCATGTTTCTATTAATAAAAAGTATGAAAGTTAACATGTGTATACAAAGTATTTTTATGTCAGTGTTTCAGGTGAAATACTTTACAAAATTTGTTTAGATTTTCTTAGTGATTTTTATACTTTGAGTTCCTTTATAATTTAAGGAGGATCAAAAGAAAAAGTCTGCCTAGTTATCCTGATTTGGATATAAACTGATGTTTCATGGTGAAATGACTACTCTCTTCCACTCACTATATACTATGCCTGGGATAAGCTAATATCTTTTCTTTTGTTGGTGTGTGGGTAGAAGGATAAGATGCGGTAGGAAAAGAGCAGCAGTACTAGAAGAGACAAAAGTTGAGTCTCCCATTACCACTATTTTCTGTCCCCAGTATCCTCATTATGAGTACAGCAAACATCAACAATGAAGAGATTTCTGGGAGCTTTAGACTATCCAACCAGCCACAACACCCATAGTTGTTCTCATCAATACGTAAGCCAAAGATAGAACCACCAGTAGGTGGTACTAAATTGTGAATAGGAAATGGACTGATTAAAATTGGTTCACCTGTCAGTACATTAAGTGTGAAAAACATTCCTTTTTTATGTCATTGAATTATGTTATATTCTCATGTTAGTGTAGGTAACTTTTCAACACGTGATCTCATTTGATATAAAAACTCCCAAGAAGTAGGTCAAGTTGGTACATCATTACCCTCTGGATGAGAAAATTGAGTCACAGAGATTAAATATGACATTGAATAAAACTACAACTATTAATATTGATTGCTGATTTCTTAATTCAAAAACTGATTTTCAGTGGAAATATTTTTATTATTATAAAATCCACAAATTAAGCATTACATTTTAACTCAGATAAATGACTTCCATGGCAGCCACTACAATATTGCTCACATTTATTATCCTTTAGTCATATAACATCCAAAAATTAAGGTGCTGAGGTCTTAGAACAGTTGCTAGTTATACGACCTCTGCACTGTGTGTCTCAAATACCAACTGTAAGCCATTGGCATAATGATAACACTATGTCATTAGTTCAGAGAAGGGAGTTGTCTTATTTATTATTGGCTTCATGTAGGAGACAGACATAGATCTAATTTATTGAATATTTCACATTTTAAAATATAAGTTTTAAGGAAGCAATATGCATAAAGACTTATTCTCATTTTACACTAACTAGACTTGGATTTTTACTTTTTAAAAATGAATTCTGCTACAATTGGTTATAATTTAAATAAGCATTGATTACCTGAGATCCATACCATAATTTAAAAATTAGTCTCATACCTCAGGCCTTTCAAAAATGTCAGGCTGTTAAGTAAATCTATAATAAATCTTACATTGGCTTTGACCATTTTCTCTCCTAAAGGGTTACAATTTTGTATTGATTAGAAAAGGAACAATTGAACCTAAAATCTGTCTCTACCATAGTGAGATACCAGATTGCATTATTTAATTATGTGATAATGAAAAAAGTTAAGAATGTAAAAGAAATATTCAACTGCCTAAGAGTCCCATTAATTTGAGCAAGGTAAATTCATTTGCTTTGAAGACTGAATAATGAGTTTGTGGAATGGTTCTAAACTGGAGGGGGAATTAGTCTAATAATAGAGATTTGTACTTTAAACGTTAGTCTAGAAGAAATTTTAAAAATAGGCAAATATGATCCCAATTCTACATTATTAATTTTAGGTGGATGAGCCCATGAGGTTCCCAACACTGAATAATAAACACTCATTTGTATCAGATCTACAATTTGTTTATTTTCAGGGGAAACCTTTCTCCTTATGAATAGGTACTAAACACATTTTAAACCTCAGAGGTAGTAAGTACATGGAAAGTTGCAGCATATCAACATTCTCTTTTACCATTTCAGTTTCTTGGAGATAAAACTTACTTTTAATGTAAATCTAAAATATTAATATTAAAAATGGTTTAAAATAATTATGAAGATATCCCTCAAAATAGAAGGAAGACAAAAAATCTTGCTGAAATTAGAGTTCACTTTAAATCAATGAGATGTCGTAATGTAATTGGAATAATTTCAGGTGGTACAAATATAATCGTTAATCTTAAAATTAATGATTTTTCAATTCAATGAAATATGTAATTTGTCTTCTGCTTCTCTGTTTAGACTGAGTATATATTTCTCTGCTACTTGTATTGCTTCTGCCTCTTTTCCTTAGCTTTTCAAATGTACCTTAAAGATTCTCCTTTTCTTTAATATTTGTGTAATTATTGTTGCATTTTGTGTGTGCTTATAGACCTGAATATCTTACATACACATATTGTGTAGATGCATACTTTTATAGTTAGACATTATGAAATATGCTGAAATTAAGTAATTTGAGGTTATTTCACTAAAGAGTGAATATGAGATGAAATCCTCAGTATGGAGGTGAGGGGAGGAGAAGCTCATACAGTATTTAGATAGTCATGTGATAGTACCGATCAATAGTTTTTTGTACAATGACTTAGAGATATCAAACTTAACACTGATTAAAACCCAAACATAACGTTGAAAAAAATTTTTAGATATCATGTTTTACAAGCTTTTCAGTCACTATGAAGTGACTGAATCTTTCAAAGTTATATCCAAATGAGGTCAGTAACAGAAATACCAATTTCTTTCAATCTCTTTGGCACAAAACAATTTTAACTATGAAATGATTATACATATATGTATATATGTATATATATATATATGTGTGTATAGTGTATATATATATTTGGTATTATCATGGTAAGTATAAGTACTTCATATATAGTCATTTGTTATTAACTTGGTTATTTTCTCTTTTTTGTGTGTCTGCATTTATAATCATAAATGCTTACAGGAACAGCTAGTCATAGAAAGTTATGCTGTGTTCTTCATCTGTAATTTCTCACTGTTCATGATGTAGTTTAAAGAATTTATTTAACTGCCTAATTGATTTGTAGAATTCACCTCTTCAGTCTATTTGTAAATAATATAAAAATAACCCATTTAAAGTAGCTACTTATATTTTCTAGCTACTGTTTCAATAATCACATCATAGATAGTATTCAAATATTCATACTAATATTAAAATGATTTCAATTTTCACATTTCAATTGATTATTCTGAGTACACAAATATTCTTTGATTATTCTCTTATTTTCCTCATAACATTAAAATGACCTAAATTTTTTCTAAAAATATGCTCTATCCAAGATGGCAGACCAGTAGGATCTTGAGCTCACCTCCTCCTCACAGACACTTTCTAGACATATTTAGATACAAGCTAAAATATTTTTAAAAAGTGAGAATTGGGGGTCTGACATCTCTACAAGGAAAAGTAGTAGAATATATTGGACAGGGTAGAAAAAGATAAGATACAATCTTGCCAGGAATGCTACCTCAGAGCCAACTGCAAGGTCAGGAAAGACACCAGTGATGCAGAGTCTCTTCCCTGGAAATAAAGGACTTATTCCACATCAGGTGCCCCAGTGCCTGAGGACGATTTCAACCAAAAGGAAGACATGTACATCCTGTTACAGAAAACAGATATTTTCTTTTGGAAAATAACAGGAATCCAGGGAACAGAGAAATCAGAACAGAGAACAAGGAGACCTAATAGACAAAGTAGACAGACTTAGCTAAGGATTTTCATTTCTTAAACCAAAGCATTCAGAGGGAGGAATAAGAAAGAGGGACACCCTCCAAGTGAACAGAGATACTGCTGGCCATCCCCTCCAGGTTCTCTTTAATTTGTGTGGTGCTGGCAGTGAAAATACCCACCCCTCTGACCCCTCTGCCATCAGTAGTATTTGAGTTTGTCAAACAATTTTTCTTGTGGTTATACTTTTCCCAACTACCAATTCTGTACTTACTTAGGGTAGGTGGCAAGTAGTCAAAGCCTATAGGTCTGGAATAGGCAGTTAGAATATTCATACAAAGCCTGCTTTGTGGAGCTTCCTGTTAGGCTGCAGCGACTCTCTCAAGGAGGATTGCTAGAGAAACTCCAGGAGTCAAAAAACAGCTGCACTGCCTAGGTTTCTACTGAACTCAGCTGCCTGCCTGTAGGCTAAATCCTCCAACCTTATACTCCACAATCTGAAATCCTAACTAAGGCTATTAAATCAAGATAGGGAAAGAAAGCCATTTAGACAAGTCCATAGAAATAAACATAGTACCAAACAAAATCAAGAGCCAGAAAAACTTACCCCAAATGATGAATCCAAACAAAACCCCAGAGAAAAATTCAAATTCTGTAGTACTAAGCAAATTACCTGAAGATTTAAAGCAACAGTCTTAATGGTGTTTAATAAAATTAGGAGAACTATGGATTAACAAAATAAGATATACAGCAAAGGGGAAAAAAAGAGAGAGTTCCAGATAGGAATCATACATCTTAAAAGCAAAATAGCTGAAATTAAAGAAAAAAAAAACAAAACCAAACAATAGAAGGCTCAATAGTAAACTTTTATTCATCTAATCAAATCAGTGATTTAGAAGATAGGGCAGTGGAAATCACCCGGGCCTACTGGAAAACAGAAAAATAATGCTAAGAAATACAGATAGCATAAGAGATTTATGTGATAACATCATGAAGAGAAATATTTGTATCGCTGGGATTCCAATAGGAGAAGAGAGAGAGAAAGAGGCAGTAACATTTGAAGAAATAATAGCAGAGAACTTCCCTAACCTGGGAAACAAAAAGATATCTAGGAAGCTCAAAGTGTTCTAAACAAAAGAGACCTAAGCAGACACATTAAGACATATTAGAACTAAAATTACAAAATTTAAAGTTAAAAAGAGAATCTTAAAAGGAACTAGAAAAAAATAAGTCACTTAAAAAGGAATCCCCTAATAATCTATAAATTTCTCAGCAAAATCTTTATATGCCGGAAGAGAATGGCATGTTATGCTCAAAGTGCTGAAAGAAATGCTCAAAGTGCTGAAAGAAAAAGGATTTCCAACCAACAACACTCTCCCCTACTAGGCGATTACTTAGAATTGAAGGAGCAGTATAAAGCTTTACAGATTAACAAAAGTTAAAGGAATATTGCGAGAAATATTAATGGGATTTATATAAAATAAAAGAAACCCTACTTGAAGCAGTAAGATACAAAACATTAAATGTGGTGCACCCTGGCGAAGTGGGAGTGTAGTCAGCTGCCTTCAGCTAGTACAGTCCACATACATCTCAAAGACCTGCTTTCACATCCTGGATGAACAACTAAATCAAATAAATAAAAATATTTCCCCTTCTCTCTTCCTGCCTGCCTGCCTCTGTTCACCTTCATTCCTGCCTGCACCTTTGATTAAAATACACACATACGGACATACACATATATATATTCATACACACACGTATGTATATAGATAAAATGTAGAAGTGAAGAGAGTAAAATGTGAATTGTTAGAATGATCTTTAATTAATTTGCATTAAATTTAAAATAGATCATAAGTAAAACAACAGTAAGACATCACATCCCATCTATGAGAATGGCTGTTATCCAAAAAAATGGGAAAAAAATGTTGATGAGGATAAAGAGAAAAGGGAACCTTTGTGCGCTGTTGATGGTAACGTAAATTGGTGCAACCATTATGAAAAACAGTATGGAGACTCCTCAAAAATATAAAATCCTGCCACTCGCAATAATATGGGTGGCTATAAAAGGAATTATGCTTAAGTGAAAAGGATATAAGCAAACATCTTATGATTTCATTCACATGTGGTATATAGAGAATAAACAAACATGAGTCAAAGCAACAATAGAATTTTAGCATATAGAACCAAATTAGTGGTTAATAGGAAAGGGAGGAGGGAAAATTCAGTAAAAGAAGTCAATTATATGGTGAAGGTTAGAGTTTGTTGATGATAAACTTAATGAACTATATACAGATATTTATTTACATTAATATGCACATTAAGCATATATTATAGTGCAATTTTCATTTAATAATTATTTTAAGGTGAAAATAAATTTAAACTTAAAATTTATAATTTTTATGATAAAAAAGATAAAGAGCTACATAGGTTTGGCCACAAGAAGGGGCATAAATGCTTTTGGAAAAGGGATCAGATTGTTGTCATAACTAATCATTTACTTTAGTTCTATGATTTCTGGAACATAGTCTCAAAATAATGTAAAAATATGAACAATCATTTTCACTCTGTCTGATGAACATATCTACCATTTCTTCAAAAAACATAATACTCTGACTATGAAGTTCAAAAAAGATTCATAAGTTAGTATTTTATATGTAGTTAATGAGTAATATGAAGTTGAACACTTGAATAAAGCGAAAGAGTATGTGTAAGTTTCACTTTCTTATTTGGAGTAAATTAGATGAAGTCTATAAAACTCATTTACTTTACATCTATAATAGTTTGATGTCTCTCCATTTTTGAAGCTTTTGTACAATTCTATTGAATATCATTACACAGATAATTCAATGTGTTTCTTTAGAATAGTCTTTAAATAGGGTCCTTTTCTCATTATAATTAAGGTATAGAATTTAAAAAGGAAAAGGTTCACAATTACTCAGTGATTAGAACAGAAGTTGAACATATAATGAATATTTGTGTATGTATAAATGTATATATATCAGTCTACAGATACACCCATTCACAAACATATATGCACATGCATATACTCGGTTGCTGTATATATTCAGTCACAACACACACACACCATTCATACTTAAGTTGTTTTCACAAAAATGTACAAAATAACAATTTACTTTTGTTGAAACATAAATAAAAGTTGAATCTCTAACCCTGAGTTTCCCATTTTACAATGGCACATAGTCTATGAATTCTAGAGCGGTATAGATATTTTGATGTTCGAGGATTGTTTTTGGTCTGAAATGAAAAGATTTTAGGCTTAAATGATTCACCCCAGAGTAAATATCTGCCACTGAATTCAATATCTCATCAATTATTGAAAGTTTGAAGATTTTCAAAAAAAATTCTAAAACAATAGCCTGTTGCTTTCTTTTATTCTCGTGTCAGGCCTTTAATGACTCCCAGTTTTGATTTTCTAATATCAAATGATGCCTAGTTAAAATTCTTATTTTTGAAAGAAATTCTGAATTTCAAATTGTATTATAAATATATAGTTAAATCTATTTCTCAGATCAGTTATAACAGCAGAAAATTTGAGCGTGAAACTCAATGAACTCTCAGCAATTTAGATTGACTTATGTTAGAACAAATATGAATAGCTACAAAATCTGATCCCAAATAAGACATTTGTATAGTCTAAAACTTAGAACAGAGTATCACTCAGCAGAGCAGGCTTAACTCTGGTCTAGTAATTGTAATTTTTGAGAAGTGTGAGGACAGGTAAGATTATTCCAATAGGTAGAAGAGTCATCAAAAAGTTGTAGAAGACTAAAGAAGGTATAACATAAATTAGAGACAGTATTAGAAAGTGTGACGATTTATTCATTCACACTACAACTCCAGTCATTGGCTAAGAAGTATCCTTATACCTTCATGTATTCATTGGCTAAAACGATTTATTCCTCTAGGAGGCTACTGACAAGGATTAGACAGCATATCAGATTTTTTTACAAAAGGATTGAGACTTAATTAACCTACCTTGGAAATTGATGTGGGTGGCTTGGGCACTTCTAGGATGTGTGGAATCTGTATGGAAACAAATCAGGAGAGTCATATGGCAAGTTTGTTAGAAGCACCACAAGGAGACTAAGCTCTCCACAGACTGGGAAAGTTACATTAAAAAGAGTGCACATTTGTGTTCCACCCCATGTGAATCATGCTACATGTGTGTAGGTAATATGGTATCCCACATATACCTGGGGAATGGAGCACCTCTCATTATGGGTGTAGCCAGGGCTGTGGCCATGAGTTACTACCAGTCCACCTGAAGTTCTCATGAGACCCATTAGTAAACACAACCTCCTTTCCAGAATGGAGGAAGTTGCCAAGGGGCATGGCTTTGGTTACTAAGGGAGGATCTGGCTATAAGTCTACCTCCACTATGCCTGGGTGTCTTATTACACCTTAGGTTTGGCCACCTAATTTCCTGTTCATACATCTGCATACCTGCTTTAAGATGTTAAGGTACCCTGTTCCCATATCAGAAAATATAATGCTATGGGGAGAAAACATTCATAAGACTAAGTCAGTGTTTCAAGAAATAGAAATGCTTAGGTGTGAAATCCTGCTCTCTTAGCAGCAAGATTTATTGTAAGACTTCTATGTGATGGTGCTTAAATGTCTAATATACTGACTGTTCTATATGTTTTGGACTCAGGAGTCAGGAAGGGTAGAGACATTAGTGAAATGATTGAAAAGGTAGGGACTAAAGAGCATACAATGGAGAAAAGAAAGTTTTCACAAATTGTGTTGGGAAAAATGGACAGCCACATGCAAAAAAAAAAAAAAAATCTAGACTACTCTCTAACACCATACACAAAAAATTAATTCAAAGTGGATTAGAGACTTGGCTGTTAAGACCAGAAGCCATAAAATACTTAGAAGAAAATATAGGCATCAGTCTTAAGAAGTCCTTAGGGACTCAACACCAGAAGCAAGAGAAACAAAATAAAAAAATAAGCAAGTGAGACTATAGCAAACTAAATATTCTACTCAGTGAGAGAAAATATCACCAAAATGAATAAGAACATTTTACCTACTGGAGAAGATATTTGCATACCACATATCTGACAAAGCTTTAATATTCAAAATATATAAAGAACTGATAAAAACTCAACAACAACAAAATAAACAACAAATTAAAAATGATTGAGAAAGATTTTATCAGAGAATATGACCAGGACTTACTGGCTATTTGAGTAGAACTTTCCCCATCTATCTGGTATATGGTGAGTGATTTGTGTAGCCAGTCTGAATTTGAAACATACAAATTGGAACATACAAATTTTAGCATTACAGATCTGTTAGTGGAGATGATCTTTATTAGAACTTTATTAGATGTTGAGGATTATATTTCCATGCCTCATTATTTTTGCCATTTCAAATGAACATTAGAAAAAGAGGAATTTAAAATTTACATGTAAAATATCATCTAAGAAGAGAAATCTTAAGACAGACCTTATAGTCACTTAGATTATTTAGAATTATTTTTTAATTTTTCAAATGAATGTTGAAAATGGGGATAACATAGCTGCTATTGCACAATCTTTTAACATTATGTATAGCACAAGAATGGGTTGCACCTTGAAAGTTGTAATAGAAATGATCTCTGTGCCTAGTGAAAAGAACAAGATTTAATTACTGCATATGGACAGCATTGTTAGCATAATTGTTGACAAGAAAAGATTTAAGGAAAGAAATAGGAGGAAAATGAATGTTATTCTTGAACTTTTTTATAATGCATTTTTTCATTTCACGACAGAATTTTTTATGACAAAATTTTAGAGGCAAACATTCTCAAGAATGATACTGAACAATTCTACTGATCATCTCTCACCATTTTCAATGTTCATGGTAATGATACCACAGAAGAAAAGTTACCTTGGAATTGTCTTGAGTTTCCCATAAGTATCAGTACCTGAAACAATGTGACATATATAATGTCCCAGAATTTGTTTCAATGTATTGATTTATGTTATATTTTGGTTTCTGAATAATTTTTCCAAAGAAAAATCCAATTTTAAGATGGTCATCAAGGACATAGTCTCAATATGAATATGATGTATTATAAACAGCATCTAAAATATTCATTAAATTTCATAACACATGGGATTTATGTCCCTAAACTTAAAACCTATAACAGACATGGACAATGAATCAGTATTCTAGGAACAAATGTAATTTTTGCAATAATATGAACTTCTTTGACATTCTACAGTTTGACTTTTTAATAAATAATAGTCATAAAAATCTTTCAATTTTTAATTTCCATAGTTTTATGTAATTGTTTTAGTGTATACTACTATAAGCATCTATTAAAAAGATTTTTATTCTTTTCTTTCTTAATGTTATTCATTTATACTGATACTTTTTTAAAAGTTGTATGTTATCCTGAAGAATAAAGATAATGGCTAAATATTTCATAAATTTTGAAAAGTAAGAAAGTTTAGGAAAATTAAAGATACTTCCTCATTGCATTTTACTGACAAATATTTAATGAATAAAATGTTCATCTAAAATATTTTATAATAACAGACAACTGGGTTGAGTGATACTTCAAGTGAATTGTCATGAAATCTAGCTTACTTTACTTCTTAAGATAAGTTAGTTAGGAAAGAAACCCACGATCAAAAGTGTGTATGGGGATTGGGAAAAATAAAAAAGATGACAAAGCAAGAATTAAATATAGGCTCCCACTGAATCAACTAAAAGCAGATAAAGAGAATAAGCATTGACAATCAAGGATAGCTGTCTTGAGAAACAAGAAATTTGAGAAAAGGTCTACTTTTATTCCAGCTAGCAAGCTTGAAGAGATGAAATCAGGATTCCAGAAAACCAAGTTCTTGGAATTCATAAGAAAGGATAACAGAGAAGACAGTTGCACAGACACAGAATTTTGGAAATTTACATCAAGTCTCATTAATATTTACTAGAGTGCTGACTGGTTCACGCATGTAAGAAATTACCCAAGATTAGAAAAAAAAAAACATACTAATGGATTAAAAGTAACAGAGCCTGATGCTCACACATATTTTGAACATATGGAATATAGTTTGTGACAAATAAATTAGTGTTCCCACCAGACAAGAAGAAAATAACAACTGTTTACAAAACAAAAATGAAGAATATTAGAATACAAGAAAACACAACACTCAACAAGGTAAAATTCAGTGTCTAGCATCTAATCAAAGATTAACAGCCATATAAAGAAGCAGAAAAATACTCTCCATGATAAAAAGAAAAATAATCAAAAATCACCAAACTGACACAAATGTTAGAACTAACAGGCAAGGACATAGAAATTGTCACAAACTATATTTCATATGTTCAAAATATGTGCAACTAGTTTAAAATCCTAAATAGAACTTCTAGATATGAAAAATATTATCTCTGAGATGAAAACCACATAGGATGATATTAATTGTACATTAGGTATTGTAGAAGAAAAGATTAATGAATTTGCATGCATAACAACAGAAAGTATCAAAAATTTAATATAGTGAAAAAATTTTTTTGAAAGTTTAGCTCGACAGTAGCTGAGATATAGGTCCAAGCAACCTAATATATGTCTAATTGGAGTCCAGGATGGAGAGAAGAAAGAGGGAGACGGAAAAAATATTTTAAAGGAAAAATGATCAATAAATTCCAAATTTGATGAAAACTATAAACCACAGATCCAAGAATTTTAGGGAATTCTAAGCAAAGGAAAGAAGAATAAAATTACACCAAGGCATAATTAAGTTCCACAAAACCTCTGAAAACAAGGTAATCTTTTAAACATCAAACCAATAAACAAAAAACAATAAACTACATTTCATATAAAGGACCCAAGAAATGGATGACATATTTCTCATCCTACAATATAAATGAGAAAACAATGACAATGGAGGAAAATATTAAACTATAACAAAGATCATTAAAGCATAATTATAATCCAATGAAAATATGTTTGAAAAACAAAAGGGAAATAAAGACTTTTGCAGACATGTAGCAGGTCAGAGATTCATCACTAGCAACTTTCGCTAAGACATGTTTGTAAATGTGGCTGATTTAAAAATGTGTTTAGAAATGCAAAGTTTAGAAAATAAAAAGCAAATTTGAGAATAAAAAAAAATCCAGAACCAATACAATCTGATTTTAATCTTAGTATAGAGCTATAGTAATCAAAATAATATTAATATAAACATAAGCAATTTAATAGAATAGTCCAGAAATAGAACCACTATATAGACAAGAGATTTTTAATAAATGTTACAAAAGATATTTATTGCAGAAAGAATAGTTTATTTTACAAATGTTGCTGGAATAGTTGGATATTTGTATGCATTAAAATTAATATCCATACTTAATAGCATATGCAATAACTAACAAAATTGCATTATAAACCTATAGGAAAAAATCGAACATGCTAAGACTTATAGAAAAAAGTATTTTATAAAATAATTGTAACTTTTTTTAGACAGAAATTTCTTAGTTATGGCACTGAAAGCAAAATCCATAATGTATAATATTGATAAATTGGCCTTATCAATTTTTCAGATTTATTTTCTTTGAAAGACAATATCAGGATAATAAAAAGAAAAACATAGATTGAACAAAAAATGGAAAGCATGTTTCTCTTAAATGTCTAGTGTTCTGAACTGAATTGTTTTCTCTCCTAACCCTCAATATTACTGTATTTAGAGGCAGGGTATTTAAAAAGGTGTTTAAACTTAAATGAGGTCTAAATTGTAGACCCTAACCAAAGGAAGAGACACCAGGCATGTCTATGCTGAGAAAAGGCCACATAAGGACACAGAAAATGACTATCTGCAAGAGAAACCAATCCTCTCAGCACCTTAAGCTTGGATTTCCAGCCTTCAGAATACTGAGAAAATAAATTTAAGCCACCAAGTCTGTGGTTATTTTGTTATGGAACTCTAGCAGATTAATACATTTAGTGTCAGGTATATATACACCACTCTTAAATCACAGTTATAAGAAAAGAAACAATTCATTTAAAACACAGACCAAAAATTTGAAAAAAAATTCACCAAAGAAGAGATAGTATGGCAAGTAATCACACAAAAAGACACAATACAATAGAACCATTATTTGATACCATTGCAAATCCATGGCTTTAAAAAGTCATCATATCAAGCTTTGGTGAAAATGTAGAGAAAAAAGGACTCATGTACAATGAGATTTTATGCTGGTACAAAATATTTTGGTATACACTTTGACTTACCATTATCATGTGATTGAGGCATTCCATTCATACATATTTACCCAGCAGAAATAGCAATTGTATTTTTTAATCTTTAATATTTTATGTGTATATTAAATTTCAATAAAGCAGTTAAAAGTAAAAGTACACAGTGCTTATTTAGAATGGAAATTATTTTCAGTTATTTAAATTTAACAAAAATTAGAATAGTCACTCTCTGGTAAGCAGATGTTTAGGTAGATCCTCTATATAGAAATTAGGCTGGTGTTTCAGATTGATCATGCCTAGTATACGAACTGAATTTCTTTTTATGACAGGAACTAATAATATTTCATAATCCTTACCAGTGACTCAACAATTATTTCTTTCCAAATAATCAACTCTGTCAATTTTCTCTCAGTTCCTAAATGAGTTAGTAATTTCACAAGAATTTTTTCCATCTCTGAATCACTTAATTAAAAAAATACCCCATAATGGTTATATTGTATGGAATTGTGTCATCACAGATTCTGAATAACTTTGACTAATTCTGCCAATGGAGTATGACCTTGCTTAAGAGACTTTAATAATCACTTCAAACTCTATTTTTCCAATTCATTTTCTTGCCTCGTTATCTCTTAAACTTGCTTTCTGATTCATTCGTCAACTGAAATGACTTCATCAAGGTTAACAGTGAGCTATATCCTGCCAAAACTTATGATCAATTTTCTGTCTTCATTTTTGTAAACCTCTTAGTTTTGTTGGACACGGTTTACCATTTGTTACTCCTTGAAATATTTCTTCCTCAATGGCATTTTAGTCTCCTTCTTTTATCTTCTTCCCTGACTTCTCTCTATCCTATAACCCAGACTTTTGATTTTCTCGATCTATCCTCCTGGACAAGTTGATCTAATTTCATTTTATTGCTTCCAATAGTTTCTCTGTGCTGATGACCTTCAATATTTTATATTATATTTTATTTTATTGAACAAGTAATTTTTCCCTCATCTGTGTAGCTATGAATGGGGAACTACAAGTAGTTTTGTCACATCCGAAGTCTGCATGAAGAGGCTTACCAAGTAAGAGAAAACTGAGCTATGCATTTTATATGATAAGAATTTTCACATGTATTATATCTTTAGACCTCTCTCTTAAAATGCACATCTATCAGCATTCTAATTATTGTCCTCACTTTACATATTAAGAACTAGATTAAGTAACTAAGATTCAAAGATTGAGACTTACGAGAATCACACAATTAACCAGCAGACTAGATTTATAGCAAAGCCTATTTTTATCCCTAACAGTGGAAAAGCAGGTACTGTTCAGCTCCTCATCATTATTTTTATTTTCAGGAAACCAGAGATACTGAATAATTGCTCGAATTATTAAATCTATATTTCAATTTTTGCTGTAAAAATTCTTTCGAAAGTTAAGGACCAACAAATAGATGAAACAACTCCCTCTTAAATTATTTAAACCAATAAGCAAAATGAGGGAAGTAGAATATCATGATTTTACAACCTTAATGAATTAATAGACACAGGCTTTGAGTGTCCAAGTATGTCTAGCATTAAAACAAAAACCATTGTCCAATCAAGACAATGTCTAACGATATGAAGTAGTTAGCAAAGACTATAATATTGAACCCTTGAATTTCACTTCCTCTTGGATTTATGCATATAGACACTCCAGAAGCATAATAGCACTACACCTAAAATTATAGAGTTTTCTCATGGTCAAGATAGAAACAATATCTAATTCTGTCACCTACAGAAGACTCAGTCTGCATCTACTCATCAGTCTTACCAGTACTTTTTATCAATTTTTGTAAGACTTCTCTTCCTCTTCCAGCTTAAATGGATGGGGGCCCATTTGATGGATTCAACAGTTATCAAAAGCATTCATAAATATGAATAATAATTCCAAAAATAATTTTATAATTTGATTGCCTTTCAATTAATTTATTGTTTTCATTGCAATGAGAAGCTTTTTAGTTTAAAGTAACCCAACTTGTATATGATATATATAAGGGACTCTTATCTTACAACTCACTAGCCAAAGGCAAATAATTCAATTTAGAATTTAGAAATGAGCAAAGGACCTGAATAGACATTTTTCTAAAGAAGACATACAAATGATAAGCAGGTATATAAAAATGTTCTTAGCATCACCAATCACCAGAGGAATGCAGGTAAACCACAATAAGATATCACTTCATACCTGTTAGGATGACAGGTATCAAAACAATAAGGTATAAAAAATGTTGGTAAGAATGTGGGGAACTGGGAACCCTTATATACTGTCAGTGGTAACATATAATGGTATATCCATTACAGAAAATAGTATGGTAGTTCTTCAAAAAATTAAAAATTAAGCTTAATATGATCAAGAAATATCACTCATATATGCATATATCACTATATGAAAAAATTAAAATAAAAAAGATCTATAAAAACATGTTTACTATAGCATTATTTATAGTAGCCCAGATATGGAAACAACCTAAATATGCTTTCAGGGGTAAGTTGATAAAGAAAATATAGTATGTTAACAACATTAACATATTAAAGTCATATTAATAAATATCCAAAGACTATTCATTGTTAATAATTAGGAAATCCTGCTATTTGTAAAAACATGGATGAATCTATAGGATACCATGCTGAAATAAGTGAAGTAAAATACGATATATTAAATGATACCATTGTGAAATAAACTAAGCAGAGAAAGAAAAATACATGTGAAATCTAAAAAGAAAAAGTTTTCATAGAAACACACACAAAAAAGATGGTTTCTACAAGTTTGGGGTAGGAGAAATAGGGTGAGTTAGGTCAAAGATAAAATTTTTAAATTATAAAAAGAATGCGTTCTGAGAGTCTAATATATAGCTTAGTGTTTGTAGTTAATACTACAGTTTTGTACACTGAAAGTTGCTCAGAGTAAATCTTAGGCATTATTGCTACACACAAAAGGTTAACTGTGATAACTCCATGAGGTGATAGAGAGGTTAGTTATCCTGATATGTCTAACATATATAATTATATTTGTCATTTTTTCCTCAATACACTATAAGCAATTGGAAACGATATTATTCTATATGCTTAAAATCAGAGTATTAGCATATTTAATTTATTCTCCTGAATAAAACAGGAGACAAGATAAAATTTCTTGTTCACACACCCATTCATTTATTAAGCAAAAGCAAATGATCAATGCATAACTAGTTGCTTAATGATAGACATATACAAACATACACAGATTCACTTTTGCTCATGGTGTCCTTGTAATTGTGAAGATACAGAGATAAATGATACATATCTTGATCTCAGGCTTAATGTAACCTAATGGTTATTTCTAGAGAATTATATAAAGTATATAACTCAAACAACCGCCTAAGAAAAGAACAGAGCTATAGGGAATTTTGTTTACACTCTTACAAAACAAATATGGCTATTGAACTTTTTGCATGAACTCTTGAAAGCTTCATCTAAAGTCATATTGTATAAACATTCTTGTATTATACACTTCTTGACTCTGTTAAATATAATTTATGATTTTTATCCAGACTATATATGTAAAACTTTTTGATATAATTTGAAAGCATCAGCAGAATTCATTCCTATTCTTCATTGTAATTCTAAAATGAAAGTAAAGACCAAACACATATTAAGACGAGCTCCAGCTTCAAAGTGCTCACCTTTAGCAAATGTAAGCCTCTTCTCCCAGGGACCCCAGATCACTGGCCCCACCCTGCAGAGGCCCAGAGTGCACCCGCTCAGCTTCACCATGCTTACCCAATTTCAGGTTCCCCAAACTTTTCCTTCTGTCCCACCATGGTCTGGAACCGTGTATGCTAGGCTTCAGAAAACTTCACGGGTCATTGACCCCTGACCAACCCTACCTCATACAGAACCAGCACATGCTAGGATTTGGATCCATTGACTCCCTAGCCCACACCACCATGACCAGAACCAGTGGTCACTAGGCCTCTGGACCCACAGGCCATTAACCCCAACCCTACCCAGCTGCCATTAGGAACAAGTTCCTGCTAAGACTCAGAACCTGAAGAAACCCACAGTTTCTCCACACAGACCCAGACCCAGAGATCTTAAAATACATAATTGGGCTACCCGAGAGCTGTATTCCTGGTCCAAACCTGAGATGCCTATGAACCTCTCCAGACTGGAAAGCTGCAAAGCCTTCAAACACAACCTGAAATAGCATCAGTGACTCACCACATGAGGACATCCTAAAGAGCAGAACTGGCCCCACCCCCACTGAAATCAGGGGGCTGGCACCTGCCATATCATCATACAAGTAGGAAGAAATCTAAAGTAAAAGAAAGAGTCATAGTGCTAAATTCGAAACAAAGAAAACCGTGCCAAAATCTGTCACCTCCAAAAGCATAAGTGGCCTTAAATGAAGAAGCTGCCAGGAACACACCAGAGAATAACTCCATTGATATGAATTGGGAAAATCTAATTAAAAATGAGTTCAAAATGAGTTATAAAAATACTAAAATGAGATTCAGGAGTGACACACAACTACCTAAAAGCAATGGGAAGACCTCAGAAAAGAAGTGACAGAACAAAAGTTGTATATCATTGAGGTCATGAAAAAGAATTCTAGCAGAAATGCTTCAGATGAAAGATATAGTCAAGGAATTGCAGTAAACATGGAAACTTCCACAAGCAGACTCAACCTTACAGAGGAATGAATATCAGAAATTGAAAACATGATAACAGAGACAACTCTCATGAAAGAAAAAAGGAAGCAAGATTGAGGAAAAATTAAGAAACCCTACCATAAATACCAGACACTCTGAGAAGAACAAAAATAAAGATAATAGGTGTTCCAGAAGGAGAGGAGAGGGAGAAATGAGCAGAAAATCTATTTAAAGTAGTAAAAGCAGAGAATTTCCCACATGCATTACAAAAAGTAACCACACATGTTTAAGAAACAAAAAGAACACTGAAATCTCTAAATGATAATAGAACTATCTCAGACACATCATAGTAAAACTAGCAAAAGAAAAAGCTAGAAAAAAAAAAGAAAAAACTACTGAAGGCTGCTAGAACAAAAATAACATAACCTAGAAAGGCATACCCGTTAGACTATCACCAGAATTCTCAACGAAAACAGTAAAGGTCAGAAGAGAGTGCAATGACATATTCAAAATACTAAAAGACAAAAGCTATCAGCCAAGAATACTCTACCTGGAAACTAACTTGCAAAAATGTGGATAAATACAGGTCTTTAATGATTAAAAAAAAAAAAAAGTATAGAAATTTTATACCACCAGGCCTGCTATTTAAGAAATCTTGAAAGGGGACCTACAATAGGAAAAATGCAAGCAAATATTCACCGACTCTCAAGAATGTTGATAAAAAGGAAAGCAAAAAAGAAACAGATTATATCAACAGAAGGTTAAAAAAAAACTAAACGAGGGAACGTGTGTAATCTGTACAACTATATAATATTATAGAGCATCAGAGAAGACAAATTTCCAACTAAAGAGGGGTGGACTCTACAGTATAGACAAAGGGATAACCCATCAAGAAGAAATAACTATCAGCAATGTATATGTACTTAATGTAGGACCATCTAAGTATAGATAACAAATTCTGACAGAGTTAAAGGCACAATTTGACAGTAACACAGTAATAACAGGGAATTTCATTACTCTACTTCACCATTAGATAGATCATCTAGACAAAATCAACGAATAAATAAGAGCCCTAATAGAAACACAGATCACATGGAACTGAAAAACATATACAGGGTTTTCTATTCCAACAAAAAAGAGAGTATACATTCTTCTCAAGTGTACTTGGAATATTCTCAAGGATAGACTACAACACAAAAGTTCTTACAAATTCAGCAAGACTGAAATTATAGAAAGCATATTCTCTTACCACAACCTCTGGATCATTGATAAAATTAAAATGAAGTTAATGCTTATCTGGAAACAAAATGAAATTTCAGAGATGAGCTACCAAAACTTATGGTTTTGGCAAAAGCAATTCTGAGAGGAAAGTTTATAACCATAAAAGCACACATCAAAAACCAAGAGATAACTTACATTAAATATCTAACCATACACTTGAAGGAACTGAAAGAAAAGAACAAACAAAAATCAGCAGAAGAAAGAAAATAATAATTAGAACAAAAATAAATAACATTGAAAACCAAAAGATCATCCAAATTATCAATGAATCCCAGAGCTTATTCTTTGAAAAAATATGCAAAATTAATACACCTCTAGTCAGACTCACTAGGAAAAAAGAGAAAACCCTAATAATAAAAATCAGAAATGAAAGAGGTGAGATTTCAACTGACATAACAGAAGTACAAAGGATCCTGAGAGACTATTATGAGCACTTACATGCTAACAAATACATCAATTGTGAAGAAATGGTGAAATTTCTAGAATTCTGCAACCTTCCAACCTACCAAAACTGAACCAGGAGGACAAAAGACAGCTTAAACAAACCAATCACAAATACAGAAATTGAAGCAGTAATAAAAAAATTTCCCCCAAACAAATACCCAAGTCCATATGCCTTTACTAATGAATTCTACCGACCATTCAAGGAAGATCTAATCCCTAACCTTCTTAAACTCTTCCACAAAGTTGAAGAGGTCGGAAAACTCCCAAATATATTCTATGAGGCCAATATTACCCTGACTCCAAAATTTAAAAATGACAGCACCAATAAGAAAACTACAGTCCAATATCACTGTTAAATATACATGAAAAATTCCTAAAAATAAATCCTGGCAAATAAAATTCAACGACACATCAAAAAATCTATCTATCTATCTACATTTCTATCTCTCTTGATCATATATATGTATATATATATATACATAGAGTATATAAAGTATATATATAAAGTATGTATATATTATATACATATATATGGATGGCTTGAAATACTCAATGTAATACACCATATCAGCAAAATGAAAATAAAAAATAAACTATGTGATCATCTCAATAGATGCTGAAAAGGTGTTTGATATTATTCAACACACATTCATGATAAAAATCCTCACCAAAATAGGAATATAAGGCATATACCTCAATATAATAAAAACAATATGTAACAACCCCACACCAAATTCATAGTCAGTTGTGAAAAATGAGAGCCTTTTTGCTAACATCTGGAACAAAACAAGGCTTCCCACTATCACCACTACTATTCAACATAGTTCTGGAAGTCTTGACCAGAGCAATAAAGCATGATAAGGACATTAAAAGAATCCAAATGGAAAAACGTAAAATAAAACTATGTTTGCAAATGACATGATGTTATACCTAGAAAATCCTAAAGACCAAAAAAAAGAAAAAATTCTAGAGATAATAAGTGAATATAGCAAAATGACAGTATATAAAAACCAACACACAAAAGTAAGTAGCATTCTTCTATGCAAACAATGAAGGAGAGGAAATAAAAATTAAGAAAGAAATCTTCACAATAGCACCAAGAAAGATCAAATTCCTGGGAATAAACTTAACAAAGAGATGAAAGACCTGTACAGTAAAACTACAGGACCTTAACAAAAGAAATAGAAGACATAAAGAGATGGAAAAATATTCCATTTATGTGTTGGTTGGAAGAATTAACATTATAAAAATGGCAGTTCTACCCAGAGCAATACATATGTTTAATGTAATGTCCATCAAAATTTCAGGAACATCTTTCTAGGAAATGGAGCAAACAATACTGAAGTTTGTATGGAACCACAAAAGACCTTGAATAACCAAAGATATCTTAGAGAAAAAAAGGAACAGTGAAGGAATCATGCTCCCTAACCTCAAACTATACTACAGTGCAATCATCATCAAAACGGTATGATACTGGAACAAAGACACATTGATCAGTGGAATCAATTGAGAGTCTCGAAATAAAACCACACCTATATGGACAGTTAATCTGTGATAGAGATGCCAAGAGCATTCAATAGAGGAAGTAAACCTATTTAACAAATGGTGCTGGGAAAACTGGAAAGACATCTGCAAAAAAAAAAAAAAAACAGGCAAACCACAAAATAAACCACAAAATAATTTGATTACTCACATACAAAACTTGATCCTAACACAAAAGTTAACACAACATGGATCAAAGAACTGGACATAAGACCTGAAACATACAATAATTAGAAGAAAATGTGGAGAAAACACTTCATGACCTCAAGCCTCCAAAAGATCTTTAGTGGGAGTAATAGCTCTGGCACAAGAGGCCAAGCAAAACTAAGCATTGGGACTACATTAAACTGAAAAATTTCTGTACTATAAAAGAAATGACCACTAAAACAAAAAGACAGCAAACATAATTGGAGAAGATATTCACAAAACATACATCCAATAAAAGCTTAATGACCAAATTATATAGTGTTCATACACCTCAACAGTAAAAAGGTAAATGACCCACTCAAAAAATGGTCAAAAGAACTGAGTGGACACCTGTTTATAGAAGACACACAGATGGCATAGACACCTGAAAAATTTTCTACATCACAGATCATCAGAGAAATACAAATTAAAAACTTCAGTGAGATAACATCTCACAATAGTGAAAATGGCCTTAATCAAAAATACTGAAAATAGCAGGTATTGGAGCGAGTGTGAAGAAAAAGGAACTCTCCTACACTATTGGTGGGAATGTACATTGGTGAAACCATTATGAAAAGCAGTATGGAGATTCTTCAGTTTCCAGTCTTTCCAATAAGATCAATTCTCAGAGGTATCAGGTACTATTTCATTGTTGTTTTGATTTATATTCTCTAATAACAAGAGAGGTAGAAGATCTTTCATGTCTTTTGATTATCTGTATTTCTTCTTTGGAAAAGTGTCTATTTAGTTTTTCTGTCCATTTCTTTTATTGGATTATTTTTTCTTTCTTTTTTAAAAATAATTTTATTTAAACAATATTGCATTGTAACATTAAAAGGTTTGAGGTATACCTCATAGTAAATAAAAATCTGTATATAGTACAGTGAGTCCACTACTATTTCAGTTTTTCTTTCACTATACACTATACAATCCCCTTTATCCTGCTTAACCCCTCATCCAATTTCTGAATTCTTTGTTTTTCTGTTGTTGAATGTTGTGAGTTATTTATTTTGAATATTAATCCCTTTTTAGATATACTATGTGAAAATATCTTCTCCCATTTAGTAGTATGTCTTTTTGTTTTGGTGAAAGTTTCTTTCACTGTGCAAATGCTTTCCGGTGTTTTTGTAGTTCCATTTTTAAAATTTTATTGATTTCCTTTGACATTGGAGTCAAGTTCCTAAAGATATCTCTTAGGTCAATGTCAAGGAGTGTTTTACCTTTTTGTTTATTTTCTATGCATTTTATGGTTTCAGATCTTATATTCAAATCTTTATTACACTTTGAATTATTTTCTCTCAGTGGTGATCTAGTTTCATGTTTTTCCATGTGGCAATTTTCTCAACACAATTTAATGGAGAGACTGTGCTTGCCCCATTTTATGCTTTCAATTCTTTTATAAATTAGGTGTCCATATATGTATGGATTTATTCCTGAGTTCTCAATTCTGTTCCATTGATCTCTGTGTCTATTTTTATTCCAATACCTGGCTGATTTTATTACTTATGTGTTATACTATACTTTGAAGTCAGAGTGTGTGACAGCTCCATTTGTGTTCTTCTTTCTCAGGATTATTTTTGCTGTTTTTTTTTAGTTCCAAATAAAATGAATGATGTTTTGTTCTATTATGGACATCCTTGCTTTGTTTCTAATCTTATAGGAATATCTGTCAGTTTTTTTTTCCACTGAATGAGAGTTTGGATGTGTTTGTCATATACACCTTTATTATGTTAAAGTATGTTCCTTCTATACTTATTATTAGCAGAGTTTAATATAGCAGGGTGTTGAAACTCGACATTATCATGTGATTTTTGTCCTTCCTTTTGTTGATGTATACCAATTTATTAATTTAAATATGTTGAACCATGCTTGCATCCTGGGATGAATCACACTTGGTTGTGGTGTATAATTCTTTTAATAGATTGTTGAATTCACTTTGCTAGCATTTTGCTAAGAATTTTTGCATTAGTATTCATCAGAGATATTGGTCTATACTTTTCTTATTTGGTGATAAATTTGGTTTTGGAATAAGAATGTCATCATAAAAAATTTTAGAAACTTACCTTCAATTTTTTTGAAAAATTTAAGAAGAATTGCTATTAAGTCTCTTGAAAATTTGGCAGAGCTACTTATAAAAACATCTGGTTCTGAACTTTTATTTTTAGGGAGATTTTTGAGGATTGTTTCAATTTCCTCGTGATTGATCTGTTCAGGTTTTCTATTTCTTCCTGATTTAGTCTTAGAATGTTCTATGTCTCTAAGAATTTGTTCATTTCTTTTAGATTATCCAATTTGTTGCCATGAAGGTATTCATAAAACTTTCTTTTGATCTTTTGTATTTCTGTAGTATCTGTTGTAACTTAACTGCTTTCATTTCTGATTTTATTTATTGCATTTTCTCTCTTCTCTTTATGAGTTTGGTTGAATGTCTATTTTGTTCCTACTTTCAAAAAAAAAAAAAAACAACAACCCAGCTTTTGGCTTCTTAATTATTTGAATAGTCTTTTTAAACTCTATTTTGTTTCTTTATACTCTTAATTTTTATTGTTTCTTCCTTCTACAGAGTTTTGGTCTCTTTTTTTTTTTTTAAATTTTTCCTCATTGGTCTTATTGACCCAATAGTTATCTAGTAAAATGTTGTTTATTATCAACTCCTTTGCAATTTTCTCCACTTTTATCTTTTGGTTGATTTCTAGTTTCATGACATTGTGATCTGAAAAGATGCTCAATATGATTTCAATCTTTGCAAATTTATTGAGACTTTTTCTTTTACATACCAACATATGTCTATGCTTGAGAATGTTCCGCATGGACTTGAAAAGAATGTTTATTCTAATTTGGGGTAGAGGTGAAGTGCTCTATACATACCTATTAAATCTATCTTATATAATTTGTCACTTAAAGCCATTATTTCCTTGGTGATATTCTCTATGGATGATCTCTGTTCATTGGTGTAAGTGGGCTATTAAAGTTCTTTAATGTTATTGCATTGCTGTCAGCGTTTTCTTCTTAGTTCTATTAATATTTGCTGGACATATTTTGATGGTCCTATATTGGGTACATATTAATTAATAAGTGCTATTTGTGTGGGTTGATCCATTTACCATTATATAATGTCTTTTTTTTTTTTTTTACCTTTTTGACTAGATGATAAGTTCCTGTCTTTTTTATATTCTCTATTGTTTTAGAGTAGTATTTTCCTTCCCTTTATTTTTAAATCTATGTTTGTCTCTGTATCTTAAACGAATCGCTTATAAGCAATATATGGTTTAGTTTTGCTTTTTAATCCAACCTGCTACCCTGTGTCTTTTGATTGGTGAATTAAGTTCATTTTCATTCAGTGTTATTACTGATGCAAGAAGCTTGAGACCTCCATTTTAACTCTTGTTTTATTGGAAAATTGATTTCTTTTTTAAAATGGGGTCTTTGAAAAATGTATTCAGATAACATTGATTTAAAACACAACCTAAGTTTTAGATGTTCAGGTTCACTCTTCATCAAACAGATGAAAAAGTACCACACCCATGAAATTTTTAATAGTTCTCCACCACCGTCCATTGGATCAAAAATTGGGTCAACTTTTAAATGCAATTTAGATATATTTAAATTAAATTTTAATTACTTTAATAAAGTATTGAGTTAACCAAAAATACCTGTTTAACTCCTAGTATATATTTCTACACAAGAGAATACTTTCCCAGAGATAGCTCTTAAGTTGAGAATAAAAATTAAGATGTTGTGTGTGCCATCGTGTATTAGGTGTTGGGCACAGTTGATATATAGCCCAAGCTCCTGGATTCCCATCCAGGGAACAGCAGGAACAAACAAGATGAACTACTAAATAAAATACTTTTTTTCTTTCTCTTTCTTCCTGCCTTCCTACCTCTGCTTACCTTCATTCTTGCGTGTACTTTTCCTTTAAAAAAAATTAAGATGTTGTGTTCATTGAAATTATAGCTTAAAGATGAAGAAATTGATACTTTTCACTTTCTTCCACCTATAGTGATAAACGATGGACTCTATGGTGTCAAAGTGTATATATGATTTTTATCATAAATTCATTCTGTAGTTAAATTAATTCAAATTCTATCAGCTATCTTTTTATCATATCCAACTGGTAAAAAGAGCCTTAATATTTCTTCTTTAGTTCGCAAGTAAGAATAGACGCTCATGCAAGTGTGCACTTATTAATATGTTAATAATTTAATGTTTCAAGCATTTATTGTTTGCCATATACCAGGCATGTGCACTGGAGTTTCAGTGCTAAGCAAAACTCAAAATCATTCCTCATTGAATAAGGTTACATTTTATCCAGTGAAAAGAAGTATATAGTGACAGAGCAAAACACAAGCATGTACTTGATTCTCAGTAAATGTCAGCATCTCTTTCCTAGTTTCCACTTGTGCACCATTTTGGGAGTTCCAGTGTTGATATCCAGTCCTTATCCCTTAGGTTCACCTGTTAGTATCCATTAGTAGCCTAGTTCTCACTTGTGATCTTTCATCCTGTGTTGAAGTCTTTATAACTAGCTCTGATGCAGAAAACTAGTTAATTTTCTCTATTTCTCACATCATGACTTGTAATATATATATTTTGAACACATCAGCAAATGTAGTTAGGAATCTTTCATTAACTCATTAAATATATAGCATTAAGAAAATAATAATTTGTTAAGTGGGAAAAGAGCTGTCTGGGAGCTAACTCATTAAGACAGGTTAATGTAGCTTTACCTGGGAGTAACAATAGTAGTAGTCTTTAATTGCACTTACTAGTTACTAGGCACTAGCTCAAGTTTTCAATTTATCTTGTTACACAACAATCCTGTGAGATAGTTATTTTACTAAGGGAAAAACCAGGACTCAAGGAAGCAAAGTTTGTGGTGAAGTATTAAACCTAATTATGATGTCAGAAAGGCTTCCTGAACTTTTAAGCATGGCATGAAAAATAGCAAGAATATATGGAATGAGAATGAGACTCTTTAAAAAGTTTTCTAACAACATCTGAGGAGACAACTTATTAGTATAAAATCATATACTATAGGTCCTGGAAGGGACTTAAAAAAACATAATCCAACCCTTGCATCTTTTTTACTTATGATACGTTGTTGCATGCATTATTTTTATTTTTACTATTTAATAATCTTGAGGGTTTATGTTATTTAGTTTTTTAAGTAGTATTGAAGTAACATTGTATTATAAAGATTTAAGGGGTGTGTCATTATAAATAAACATCAGTAGTTCTACAGTAAATTCACCATTGATAATCCAGTTCTACCTTTTACCATATAATTGACTCTTTTTACCCAATTTTTCCATCCCCCACCTTTTTTCTGGTAGCTGCTATTTTGTTGTTATAGTCTAAATGCTTATTTGGTTTTATTTAGTTCACTCATTTAGGTTTTTTTTTTTTTATCTCTATACACCATATATGAGTGAAATCATACTATATTTGTCCTTTTTCTGACTTAGTTCACTAAACATAATACCATCTAGGCGTTCCCTCCATGTTTTGCTAATTTCAGGATTTCATTTTTTGTAGCTTAAGTAGCATTTCATTTTATATATATATATATATATATATATACACGCACACACATACATATATATTATGTATGTATGCCACATCTCCCAACTCTTGGCTATTGTAAATAATGCTGCAATAAACATGAAGGTGCATATATCTCTTCATATCTCGTAAGTGAGATAGTTGGCTCATGTGGACTTCCTTCATCACATAGGTAAAAAAATAATATTAGCTCCTGACAGGTCTTTTGACTTAGCTTGTACCTCATAGTTAATATATGTCCAAGACTTGACACTCTTCCTACCAAAAGCTCTCTCATGCTTGCACTGTGTTCTGTGTTTCAGCTCTCTTTTTCTCCTCAGTCTTCAATATTGCCTAATTCTTTCCCCCAGCATCATCACTCTATCCTTCTGTTTTGAATTTCTTTCAACAGGAAAGTAGAAAACATGCTTTAATATCATTAAAAAAAAAATCTCTCCAGTGATATTTTATATTTCTGTTACTTCCTACACCCAGAACTGCAAACCCCTTGCCTTCATCTTCATTTTTGAAATGACAACTAAAATATAATTTCTGATTGCTAAATTGTTCACTGTCCATGAACAAATGCACAGAATATACTTTTATAGCCTTATTTGTCAACAGACTATTTCTGAAAAGTGAAAACAAGGCATTTACTTTGTCTTATCACAGTCTTATATCCTTAAACCTTTTTGCTTTAGTCCATTCTGAGTGCCTGGAACACAGAGAAGGCTGCAAACAGAAAATTTATCTTTGCTACTCTACTTGGATAGTTTTTGTTTCAAGACACTTTCACCTTTTCTTGAAATGTATATATCTGAGTTTTCTGCTTCCTGAACCTTCAATTCCTCTTCAACACATTTCAATCCAGCTTTTCCGTTTTCTAAAACTGCTCTTGTTCCTCCATTTCATCCATTTCAATAGACATTTCTTGGTCTTATCTCAGCCAACATCTAATCGCTTTCAATACATTGGACTACTGTCTTTGCTTAGTGTTCCTTACATAGAGTACTTAAAATTTTAGCTCTGCCATTTTCTAAATGGGTTATTTTAGCAAGTTTTTAAAAAATCTCTCTGACATGATTTCCTAATTTGTAAAAGATCTCTAAAAATACCTCCATTTTATTCAGTTTCTGTATAATATTGAGTATAATATACAGAAAAATATTTCTCCATTTATAAATTAATTGCAACAGAACTTATAGTTATGCATTGTCTGTATGAATCTATAAAAAGATCAGAAAAGGATACTATAATGTTCATTGTATACAATATAACTATTGTTAGTTTTATTTTATTATCAAAGGTTAGAGTTCTAATTCATATTATTTTGTTCACTGTGTATGCTATAGCAGAGTTTATATTTAAAAAAAAAAGATTGGAGCCTCCTACCCAAATGCATCTAGATAACAGATACTAAGCAAAGAAGGAAATGCTTATAAGTGATAGAAAATACTACTTAACCACAGCTTACTCTTAGCATTATGATTGCCTTTGGAAGCTACTATAACATTAAATGGTATAAATTTTGTCTCTTCCGCTCTTGAGACAAAAGCAATTATAATTTGTAATGGCCATCTCAATTGGATTTGAATATTCACCTTGTACTTACACTCAACACAAGGTTAATTAGAAAACAGTTTTTCTGATTTAACTTGAATGTCTATATAATTATCCAGTTTTTAAATGCCATTAATATTAATAAAATGACTTGTTTGGTAGCAGTTCTGATTTTATGACTGAAAAATATTCTATTGAAAACTAACTGTGTAAACAATGTAATTTGGAGACAAAATCAACTTTGGCTCAATTTGAAGATTATTTAATGTATCCAAAAGTAAAGATGCTTTTCTGATGAACAAGTGTGTTTTTCAGCTAAATCATTGCCAAGTTGTTAACTCAAACAGGTGTCAGCTTGAAATACAAATTCTCTAAGCATTATTTCAATGTTTATGTGGTATAAAGATTTCTGCATGTGGAAAACTTGATCTTAATTATCTCTCACACAGGAAAGCGTTGCCTTCCTATGGTTTGTACCAGTTGAGCAGTGACTTTTGCCCATTTTCCTGCTACTGTGTATTCCATTTTCCTGTTGCTCTGACTCTGTTCTTAAATGGAGCCATAATGAATGTTATCATTCAAAAACCAGCATAAACTATCAGAGAATATCATCACTTGTTCATTCATGAGTAATCATCTTGGGCTAAATTCCTTCTGTGTTGCTTTGTTACGTTTCATAATGAGTTTCCAAAAGTAGAAGTGACTCATGTAAACCTATAATGAAAGCACTCCAAAATGATCTCGTTTACACCACTAACATTAAACTATAGCTAAACTGTCCACTCATTCAATAATTTATTTGCAAACAGAAGGTTTAATGAGCAATTATTTGCAATGCACTTATGACCTGTAATTTGCTAAACCAGGTGTTATAATAAACAGATGACTATGACTGTGGATAAAACTTAAATCTAATTTAATTTTATATAGAGGTGGTAAGGGGCCACTTGAATATAAATATTTGGAAACCATCTCCCTCTAATTTTAGGGCATCATTTACAATACAGATGGTAAAAGAAATTAAACTATTTTATTACCTTTGAAATTCTGTTGGGATTTTAAAATGGATTATTTTGTTGTGGTTCAGTAATAGCATTCATTTCAATGGCTCATACACCAGGCAATTGATTATCTTAAGATACATAAGCATTCAAAGAAAGTACCTCTAAACATAAAATAACTTAGGTAAAATGATTTTCTTTGAAAAATTATTTCTAGAAACGCATAAAATGTCTTGAATAACTGATTACTTGTATAGAGGGAAATTAAAAGGCACACCCAAAATCTTTATCTAATAAAATTGGGTGGGTTTTATGTTAAATAAAAGGAATCAAACATAGAAGAACCCAATATTACAAAATAAAATGTTTAGATTTAGAGAGTTCATGCTGCATCAGTCATCACCACTTGAGTCCATTTTATAAGCCAGACATTAATTCACAGATTATATCTGCACGGTAGGCACTGTTTCACCTACTTTATGGGTATGAGTGTAGAGACCCAATTGATCCATGGATGAAGATCACAGGGAGAAAATAGTAGGAGTTGGAACCAAGTGGTATTCTATACCTGACCCCATACCACGTTTAAAGTTCTAAGATGCTACCTTCAAAGGCTCCCTGAAGCAAAACAAAGTATGTGGAGAGATCACGATATTCCTGACTATCACCTTCTGGACTTTTATTGAAGAAAGCAAACTCTAAAAGAGAAATACATAATAACTTCTCACTAGTTTTTACAAGTAAATTATCTGTGGATCAAATTATGTCCTAACAAGTTTATTTTTGTTAGAAATACTTTAAATATTAAATATATTTGTGATATCATTATAAAAACTAACATAATATTCAGATGGAATGAAATATACTGAGAATACTAAAATGTATCTAAGGCAGTCATGAATAATTCTTAAAATTCTGAGAATAGAAAGTACTGATAAATAATAAATAAACTATCATGTAAAAGAGCAAAGATAAATCTAATAGCTAAGTTCATACAGTGGTATATCTTAGCTCCATCAGTATAATATGTAAATTTTATGTGAGTAGAGTACACAGAATCACAATATGCAATGGGTTTTAATATGCCATGGATACCAACAATAATAGGTATTGTTGAAGAACTAAGCATCTTAAGATCATGAGACATAAAATGGTGGATATTTGAGATTTCCTTAATGGTGACCTAGAAATTTATACTTGAGGACAACCTGGCATTGAGAACATTCCAGAACATCAATAATTAAATTTATCACATAGAGTAAGCAAACGTGATTTATGTACTTCCAGAACAGAATAGTCATAACTTTGGTACAAATAGAAAATGAAGAGACAGTGAAGATATCTAAAATGATACGATGATATAAGAAAAAATATTAAAGGTGGTTAGGAATTAAAAAGCAGGTAACCATAAAGGTATTCTCATCAGGGTAGTATGAGACTTCTCCACAGAAATTTCACATGCCAAGAAAGAATTGAATGACATTCCGAATACTCAAAAATTAAAACTTTCAGCCAAAAATACTCTTTCCCTCAAAATTCTCTTTCAGATATGAGGGAGAAATAATGAATTACAACAACAATAACAAAAACAAAAACCTAAAGGAGTTTGCAATCATTAGACTTCCCTCACAAGAAATGTTACAAGAAGCTCTTTTATCCAAATCAAAAGAAAATCTTCACAAAAGAAATTGAGAAAGGCAATAAATAAATGTACAAAAATTAATTCAAACTGTCTTAAAAACATGAAAGTAAGACCTTCAACCCTAAAATTCATAGAAGAAAACAGAGGAGATATGCTTCTCGACATTGCCCTTGAAGATGTCTTTGAGAACTCGACTCCAGCAAGAGAAACAAAAACCAGAATGAATAAATGGGACTATGTCAAACTAAATATCTTCTGTACAGCAAAGGAAACTATCATAAAAACAAAAAATCACCCTCCTGAATGAGAGAAAATAATTGCAAATCATACTTCAGACAAAGGTTAATATCCAAAGTATATAAAGAACTTGTACAACTCTACAAGAACAAAGGAAAAACAACTCAATTAAAAACTGGGAAGAAAATCCAAAGACATATTTAAAGATGATATAAAGATGGCCAACTGGCACATGGATAGAGGTTCATCATCTCATCTTATTAGTGAAATGTAGATCAGAACAATGAGGTATCACTTCAAACCTGTGAGAATGACTATGATCCAAAAGACAAGAAACGTGTTGAAAAGGATGTGGAGAGAGGGGTAAACCTTGTATACTGTAATATAAATTTTTTCAACTATTATAGAAAACAATATGGAGATTCCTTAAAAATTAACAGTAGAAATTCCTCCCACTTTAACTTCTTACCCAAAAAGCATACAACACTAATTTGAAGAAATATATGCAGTCCCACATTTATTGCAGCATTATTTATAGTATCTAAGAGATAGACTATGTGGTATACATACATAATGGGATACTACTCAACTATAAAAAAGATTAAATACTGATATTTGAAATAATGGATATAATAATAATAAATGGATAGATTTAAAGGTATTAAGTCAGATAAAGAAAAACACCATATTATTTCATTTGTGGTATATAGAAAAACAAGACAAATAAATGAGCTAAATAAAATGAAAACAAAATTAGACTGTAAGACCAAATTAGTGGTTAGTAGAAGAGAAGGGTGTAATTGGCTAAGTCAGATAGAAGAAGTCAATTGTATGGCAAAGGTATAATTGGAATTTTTAATGTTAAAATTAATGTACTATACACAGATATTGATTTTTAATGATATATACCTAAAAATTATATAATGTTACTTCAATAAAAATAGTTTAAAAATATTCCAGAATCTTAACAAAAATAATCCCTTATTTGCTTAATTGTTGTACTTAAATGTATTTCAGGAAAATTAAAAAGGTGACCCACAAATATGACATAGTCATGAGCAATAATATGAATTCTAGTCTAAAAACTGAAAAGGGCCTGAGAAAAATGTAATGTATATTTTTAAAGGAATACCAACAGTTTAATAAAAAATATGAATCTATAATCTTCTTGTCATTCAGTTTCCCCAGTTAATACTTCCCATGTTTCCTTGATATACACAGAATATGACCTAATTATTGAGAAAATGTTCTCTGTAACCCAAGTGGAGCACGCAGAGACCTTCTCAGGGAGATATACATGATTAGCTAGATTGACATGAGTGTATAAATGTGTTATCCTACACATGAACTATAAACAAGGGAAAAGGAGAACAAATGAATCATCTATATTAGACATCTGATTTTCCATTGCCCACGTTTTCAAATCTGTGCTCTCTTGAAATATTTGTGCTTTCACAGTTTACAATAGCCAAAACATGGAAACAATCTAAATATCCATCAACAGATGACTGGCTAAAGAAGCTGTGTTATATCTACTCGAAGAAATTCTATGGAAATCATGCCCTTTACAACAATCTGGATGGAGTTGAAGGAGACTGTGTTAAATGAATTAAGTCAGAAAGAAAAAGAGAAATACAGGATGAATTCACTACTATGTGGAATACAATGAAATGAAACATATAAACCCCAGCAAAAATTCACAGTATACAGATATTGACTGTCAGGGATGGGAGGAAGGAGTGAAGGAGAGAGGAAACAAGATGGTGGTAAAGAGCACTAGAACTCTGGTGGTGAGTGTGGTTTGTAATACTATATATTGAGAAGCAGTTTCAGTATCTTAAAATGAGTATGGCTTTTAAGCAAAAGAAATAATAAAATTATTATATTCAAAAATTTTTAATAAATACTTATGCATTCCTTGGCAAGATGGTTTCAATAATAGTGGGAATTAGTAGGTAAGAAAATGAGATCTGTAATTCAACAGATGCTCAGAGCACTGTCTGTACTTTTGCTTTGTTTGAATCACTTTTGTTGAACTAGAAGTTAAAAGAATAAAAATATAAAACATCAAAACAACAGAAAACAAATTATATTTTCTGATCAGAATTATCTTATTTCCCCAAGCTAAAATTAGTTTATCAAAAGAAATCTCAGACTTACCAAATTGTAAATGTTTACATATCTATACTGATTAATAAGTCTAAAATGAAATTCCTATATGTTTGTTCCTTTGTGGATATAAAACATTAACAAATGGCTGGTAATATACATAATGGTTGTAGTGGCTGTAGATTCTCTTTTCTATATCTTTTACATTTATTTATTCTCACTCCTCCCCAGAGTAGTATTATGTTAGTATTTTGCAAACATGATAACACATTGGAATTGCATGCACTTTGAATGTACCGATACTCTATACCCTTTACAACAATCTGGATGGAGTTGAAGAAGACTGTGTTAAACGAATTAAGTCAGAAAGAAATCCCAGAATGTTAGGCTCAGAATGTTAGGTTCAGAATGGCTGGGAAGCAATACATTTTATGGGGTCATAAAATAATTGTATTATGTGATTCTTCAGCCAAGTTTAAATACATTTATAGGATCTTATTATCACTTAATATTGGTGGGTGTTATCATGGACTGTGATATCCTTGTCACAGTTGTGAAAGTTCATGTCATCTTTTACTTCGGCTTCCCAGTTAAGATATCTCCTCTAGCTGTTTTTTGCCCCTTGGGACATTTCAGAGTGTTTTCTGATCTGCTACCCCCAGTAGTTTTCTTACTTCTTTACACCTTTCCTCCCAGCTAGATATTATTCAAGCTTCATATCACATCATTTCTAAAGAAAAAGAAAGTTATCTTCTGAGATTTATATGTATATGTGTGTATACAATAATATATGCATTAAGAATACATACATATATATATTACAGTGGACTATAATGAGCATCTAAGCCTTTATTCAGTCTTCTTAAACAGAAATAGATTGGTCATATATTTCTTTAAAAATATAATCACATGCCTCTTTAGGTTCTAACTCTTTGTCTAGCTGCCATACTTACTGCATGAAGGTCTACTATTGGAACTTAAACCAAAACTAAAATGAAAATTTAACACATATTTTTCTGCTGCATATCATAGTCAATCCTCACTCTTCTCTTCTTCTCCCCAATGCCCCATCCCATTTAAATAAAATATATTTTGCTAATTTTTTTTCTCTATAGAAAAATTATCATAAAAAGAAGAGAGGCAAGGGAGAAAGAAAACAACCACTCAAAATCTGACATACAATAATAACTTCTTTACAATCAGGTTTGAAGTGCATTTTAGGAGAGCAGTATCAATCTTAATCTTACAACAAAACAGATTATTGCTTTCCACAAAGCCATTACTTTAGTGAGTTAGTGAAAAATTCCCTCACCACCTTGCTGATGTGTTCAAAACTATGAATTACAAGGCAGGATGAGAGAAATTGTGGGGAAAAATAGATTGATAAGACTAGCTCCATGCACCAGAGATAGTTACAATGACTTTAATACATGATGAAAGGTCATAAATGAGAACTCCTAGTCACTGTCATTTGCTAAAAAGGAGAGCTTGAGGAACTAGAGGAAGGGAGATCAGTACTGGAACTCCTAAAACAGTACATGAGTAATGAGATATCCAGATATGAAAGAAAATGACTTCTTGCAGGTCAAGAAAATGCTTGTTTTTTCATCTGTCACTTCTTTTTAACAGTGTTTCCTGGTT
This sequence comes from Solenodon paradoxus, assembly GCA_004363575.1. Taxonomy (NCBI): domain Eukaryota; kingdom Metazoa; phylum Chordata; class Mammalia; order Eulipotyphla; family Solenodontidae; genus Solenodon; species Solenodon paradoxus. Next base: position 1,471,675 of record RJWH01000097.1, read on the forward strand.
ATAATAATGTAAACTCATTCAAGTAGGAATGATTTGTAGTTTTGCTTTCATTGAAACCCTAGTACACAGTTCCTGGTATTTGGCAGACACTCAGTAAGTATTTGAATAGTTAAATTTAATTAATAAGTACATACATACAAAAATGTCTATTCTACCTATGAACTTAAAGATTATATTAAGACAAAACAAAAATGAAACTAACCCTTTGACACTGACATCAATCAGAATTGAAGTGATCAGAAGGGAAGGGAGTTTGGGGGTGGGGAGTAAAGTGTAGTGAGTATCTAATAGATAATGGTAAAGGACTATTAGAAACATGTTGGTGGGTGTGATGTGATACCATATATTTGATGAAGAGTGAACCTACATATCTAAACTTATATTGTTCTGCAAATCAATGTTACCTCCATAAAAAAATTATGTATTAAAGCTCTTCTGACCTATTGGATATGATAAGAAAATAGAAATGGAATTGGATCTGAAATTCACATTTACTTGGTATCCTATATTTTATCCAACAATCAAGGCGAGGCATCCATATAATCTACTATAACAGTAGAACACTGGCATTAAACAAAAGTTGCTATTAGTAAGCAACAGAGCATTATCAAAGAGATCAGTGGCAGACACCCACAATGAGTTTTAGCAGAAAGGCAGAGGGGAAGCATGACAACAAAGATGCAGTTATGCTATATTGGAACTGAAATTGAACCCCCTGGAAACTTTTTATAACAAATCATTACTTTATCTTCAGGATACTATAATATAAAGTAGATTTGAGTTGCAAAATTTTCTAGTTTCAAGAAATAGCTACAACCATAGAGTTTGACCAATATCCAGAGGTCTGGAGTTAAAAATCTTAGCCTAGAATTCCAAGATTCTTCCTGATGAGATATAAGTCAGCAAGTAAGGAGATCCAACTAAAGAACCTGGAAAACTGTGGACAAGAGCATGTGGGTGTGGATAACACCTCAATTATAATTTTTCAGAGGCATATACTTTAATTTCACTCATATTCGGGTTCTTTTTTATATTTCTCCAGACCACTCTAACTGGAAGGGACCCTGGAATGTCATTTTAAGGTGTCCAGCCTCTTTGGTTTTGAAAAGCCTGCTAAGAGAAGATTGAATTAGCTGGTAGTGAGTCAATAGCCAGTAGCGGCCCTACCTCCTTTAACTCCATTCCATCATCTTCCTCCAGAATCTCAACACAACAATTGATTATTTAAACAACATATACCAGGTCTCATGTCCTCAGTCATTTTTTCTTCAATCTTGCAACCTTGAAAATATAAAATATGAAAATATCACTTCAGGAGATATCAGTGCTCAGATCATCTATTTTCCCCATATCTTTTTAAAAATCCTTTCTATCTAATCCTTTCTATTCTCTTGAATACTTCAGTGCTAACTTCAACTTGTTATTTTAGCACATTCTTAGGATTCCACCACTCTAAATTCCTGTAATTCTTTTCGTCTGTAAGATCCTTAAGGGCACAGGTTGTATTTTATTATTTATTGTACTTGTAATAACTAGTTCAATATCTGACACATCGTCTCTATATGACATACAGATTCGATTCATAAAAAATATGTACTAGGCTTCCTGTTTCTTTTGTTATTCCCTCAGTGATTAGCTTAGTGACATTTTTTCAGATTTAATGGACTAGATGCCCCACCCATGTCCCCATGTCCCCATGTCAAGCTCTCCTGATAGAAGTTGTCTTAGAGCACAATAATTTGCTATATCTTTCTGCTTAAAGGTATTCTCTGGAATCAGTCATTTTTAGCACTTTCTTAGGACTGATTAGGAATTCTGGAGAGTTAATGCCTCAGTAGAAATTCTTATCAATGAGGAATTAGTGATGTTTTCCAACTTCCTCCTAACTTTACAGTTTACCTCACAGTGGAAAAACTCTCAGGCATATTTTGTATAATCTCTCAGAGGTTTGTAAATGGGACTTTTCTTAGGCTTCCCACAGGGGAAAACTGCTCAGTGAAGCATTATTTTTTCACCTGGTCCCCCTTCCTTATCCCAATGCCATCTTCTTCAGACTGTCTCCTGGATTCATTTCTCAAATAAACTACTTCCACTCAAAATTCTTGTATCAAAATCCTTTTTGAGGAAACTTCAAATAAAGGCAATAATGCATCATTTTAATAATTCTTATTAGCTTAGAAAAGCTCTCGACCAAGTTTGACCCAGCAAGAGAGATTCAGGCCTGTATCTGGGAACATAGTTGATATTTAATAGAATGTAAATTACCTTATTGTGCTTTGGATAATGTTACTCATATAGATTAAATGAGATATGCAGTCCAATTTGATGAGCTATTGCCTTTTAAATAGTTTTTTGTTGTAATTTGCTTTGACACTTATGCATAGTTGACTTTCTAATAAGCTAATTAAACGAATTTTAAAGGAAATCTTTCCATTATATCACATATACCTTTGTTGAATTATTCCAAGTTCTATCTTTTGAAATACTCTTATGCATGAAATTTGAGAATGCAGGATCTGGTGTATCTTTCAGTAGAATTGTAAGAAAATATTCACATCATACTTTATCTTTACTGATACACTTTGCATAGGAACTCTAGACTTTACATGGATGTTATTTTCATTCTTGGAAAGGAAGAGAACTGTATGTTTGTCCTTGAAAGAAAATGATAGAAGGGCATTCAACTTAGGCAGTATAATTTCTGACTTATTATTATCAATTTCTATCACTAACAATTATTGTAAACTTTGCACAGACATAAAAATAGTGCTGGCAGGGGAGAGGGACTGTGTAATGTTGGATAGTAACTCAATGTCAACTTGCCATAGACAAGTAGGATAAATAACACTTCAGAAAAGGTGAATAACATGAATGGTTTGCACAAAAGAAGGACATACTTTGTTCTTACTTTACATCAGTAATTACAGAGGGATAAAGAGAGAAAGAGTTCAACTGGTTGTTCTTTGCTTGCTTTTATACCTAAAAGGGTATCTTGGTGAGTCTATGTATTATTGTTGTAATAGGGTTGTTATATGACACAGAACTGATTCAAATAGAAAACATGCAATTAATTAAGTGGTTGATTGGCTCTTGATAAATTCTGTATGATTTTAGTTTAGATCTGACTTGCATTCACAAAGCTCAGTTTCTGAAAAAACACTTTTTATCACAGGACACTGGGTACTTCACTTTCAACTTTAAAGTGGAAGCTTGTTCTTCTGTTTTTGTTTTTGTTTTTTAAATAAGGACAAAGAGTCAAGATGATTCATTTTACTTTTTACCTTATGTGAGTCATGCTGTGGTGCATTAGCATCCTTCACCATCTGACACAGCTCCAGCTGCAGGCTGCTGGAGTCCAAACCTGATTACTGTCTGTCGAAATGCTGTTGAAAAGATTTCTTGAAAGTTCTACACATGTGACTTTAGGCTACCATTTGTGAATTCTAAATTAATTAGTTTTTAACACTCATTCCACTAGTATATACAATACTGTTACTAGATTATAACTGATTTAACTCTACTTTGTATTTACTCATTTACTGTTCATCTTCAAGATTCCCTTATGTGGAACCTTTCATATTTTTTAAAGTCGTAAAAAAGAAAAAAAGGATTTTGACATGATCATGTCTGTTTTTTTCCAGCATTAAGTATGCACTAGTACTCATTAATGTTCTGGTTTGAAATAGAGATTCTATTAAACTTGTGTCTGTTTTTTTTCCAGCTCTTTGAGGTATCAAGTTCTTTGTATGGGAAACTATGCCTGGATGATTCACTAGTAAGACAAAGTGCAAATCTGGACCCTTATGAAATGCTGATAGATGATGAAAGTTATTCTAGGCAAGCTTAATGGGCAATATAGGTGGTTTTTGAGTCACCTTTATTTTATGAATTTATTTTTTTTTATTGCTTGCAGTTCATCAAAAATCTGCTTCCTATCCCACAGAGTCCTCATGAAAAACCTGTTAAAGGAAATTGTAAAGTAAGATGAAATAATGAGGGGCTATTAGTAAATGACTCATTTCAACATATCAAATGAAATGTCGAAGAATGAATCACAGCTTAGAAAAGGAAGTCATAGCTTAGAAAAAATGTTGTAGGGACTTTGGTAGACAAAGGAATGGATTACCCATGGAGAAACACAGAGAGGGCCAACAACTGAGAGACTATGTAAAGTCCAAGACCAGTATTTGAGACCCTCCTCAGGGAAGGAGAGTGGGAACCAAAATAAAATAAAATTACTTCCCTTCCTTCCTTCCTCCCTCCCTCCCTTCCTCCCTCTCTCCCTCCCTCCTTCTTTCTCACAAACACAGAGAGACTCTTCATCAGAAACTATGCCTCAAGGACAAAATGGAGTCCACCGTGTTTTGTGAACAAAGTCTGATTAGCGCATAGTCACATAAGTGCATTTGTGTATTTTCTTCAGATGCATTCATGTTATAATGGCAGAGGTAAGTTTTTGTGACTAAGACTTTTGAAATGTGAAATAGTTCTCATTCCATCCTTTATTGCAGTTGCTGACCCCTGTTCTTAGCTCTGAAATGAAATGTTACATAGATGACCAGAGAGAGAAAGGGTATTTAAAAAAATATTAAGTGAAGGTGGTGTAATGTTAAATGCCCACTTCACCTTCCATCACCCACCTTCCTATGCCATGAAAGAGTAAAAATGCTATCCAGGACTGAAAATGAAAAACTCAGCTCAAGTTGAAAAAGAAAAGAGCTGCTTGCCATTATTCAGGCTCTGAAAACCTGCACAGATAGGCCAGTGCAGTGTTAACTGAAAACACTGCTTCACTCAAGTGCAGATAACAGTTGTGAAATGCTATAACAACTCTCTCTTGGACTGACTGCTACTTTCTTAACAGTGAGGGTCTTGACCCATTTTGCAATTTTTATTTATTACTGGGAACACTAAATTGCTCTGTTTTCCTTACCTTATAACAGCTCTCAAAGCCTAGTTAGCGCCACTTTTCTAATTCTACCTCAGAAAGAGCAACATATTCAGACCTGATCACTACCTCCCTCCCTTAATCTCTCATCAGTCTTTCATTGAAAGCCAAACCTTACAAAAAACACTTACTCCTCCCTCTTACCAGTAGAATTCCTCTGGAATGCATTATTTTGTTGAGAATCAATATATCTTATTTTATATGACCATAGATTTGTTCCTGGTCATCTGTTACTGATTAAGTCTAAATAACTTTTAAAGTATAATATTACAAAAAGGTAAGAGCTTGATTCAAATAAATATAATATGAAGAAATGACAAAGATATTTAATGAGAGAATCAGTAACGTTACAGGGAGGCTATTTAACAACAACATCAAAAAAAACAGAGTAGGGTAGGATTTCTAGGTTAGATACAAAACAGGATGTCAGGGAGTAATAGTCTGTCACCCCAGAAATGTCTTTTGACAAAAAATATTTCACAGAAGAATCTGTGGGCTGGGTGGCAACTGCCATTTTGTGAAATTTACTTGGGTAAAAGAAAAATCTGTCTCCCTCACCAAGCCAGGTGTAGAAAGAAACTTAATCTGCATAAAAGTCATTTTTGTTTAACTGTGTTTCCATATCTCAAATGCCTGGTCTTCACCCCTCCCTGCCCACTGACTGGTCTCAAGGTGTTGTAAGTAGAGATTCATACCATCTGTCCTTACTCAGTTAAACCTTACTGCATCCATTGTTCCTCCCACGTATGAAGTTTTTTCCCAAGAATTCAGAAGTGCATGGGAAGATTTTTCCCCCGCACCCCCACAGTATTCATCTAACACATAAACTACTATCTCTAGGATTTATTCTACTAGACAATAACTATTTACATCTCCACTAAACCAAAACCTGAAAATAAACCTCTGCCCCCAAGAATTATAAAATGATACAAACAAGAAGACAAATCCCAGGAATGTACTAAAAAAAAAAATATGCTTAGCAATCTTTTTTATTTTTTTTTAAGTTTTAGATAATTTCTCTTTTAATACAATCGCATTGAGTATAGATTGTCTCCCTCTCTCAGGCAAAATATGTTATTTTTATTTCTTTAGCAAACTAGAACATTTGGGAAGAACTATTTTGCTATTAAAATCCTCGAGTCCATGACACTGTAATTAGTATTTGTACCGCCTACCCCATAATGGCGGGCTCTTGCCTGCTAACCCTAAAACAAAGTTACAGGTGGTAAATTGCCCATATATGTAAAGATCTATATCAAAATCTTGATCCCCTTTTCTAAAGATATATAAATTACCAGGCCTCACCAAATATTTTAAGAAAGTCTTCAGAACAAAAAAGAAATACAAATGTTTTTCTCAATCAGTGAAACTTACTTAAACTTAAGAAACAAAATTTGTTTCTCAGATTTAAAAAGATTCTGTGTTGTGTTAAGAAGAGAATACCAAGTAAAAGAGAACTAAAATAATAGCTCTTGAACATGTAAAAGATAAAGTCCAAACAGGATTTAGAAGAAAATTTGAAGAAAGAGATAGGAAATACCTGACTGTCAAGCAAAAATTCTAAGAATAAATTTTCTTTACCACCTTTTTTTAGAATATAACTTGCTTTATGAAAAACCCATGACAAATAATTCAGCATCAATTGCTGATTTGTGGATCAAATCCTTGAAGTGTTTTCAAACAGATACGTATTTTATTGATTGATACACCTACCACTGATTGATACACCTAAGACACATTATCGCTCAGCTTTTTATAGAAACTTTTTTAACCCCAAAAAGTAACTTCTACTCTTCCGTTAAGTTTTATTGTGACTAATCATTTAAACCTTGGAAGAATTCACCATAAGCATGGGACATTGAAAATGATGCTTCCTGGTCCTGAGGGTCTCTGACAAAGATGAATGATAAATATTTAAACAAATTGAGCCTTGGAATGTGTATTGCAGTCCTGTTTGTGGTGCACATAGCTTCTTTCCTCAAAAAAGAAGAAAAAAGCAATGCATTAAGATATTCTTCCCCAACCTCAGTGATGTTTCTGAAAAGCCTGGCTTGCACATGGACAGGAAAATTCATACTAGAAGATAAAACCAATGAAATGTGACCATTGCTGAATGAGGCCTACAGCTCACAAACATGGCGAATGGATAGAAACCCAAGGCTTTTCTCTACTCTTAGAACTCATACAAAGGGTGCTTAATTAGCACGCCTGGGTTATAAATCTGTTAATCGCCATGATTCACAGGTTAAATTAAAATGAACCACACAATGCCATTGCTCATCTCTCAAAAGAACACAGTTGTAACAAACAAAAAAGGAATAAAAACAGCAAGTCAAAAGCCTGGAGATGGGTGGCTTGGAGCTTCATTGCATGTGTTTTGGGGTTTTCATCTTCCAGGCTTGCACTGCCCTTTTTATTGGTTTTCTTTAGGATTCATGGGCATTTTCCTTCCTTTCCTTAGTATGTATCATCTGCAACTGTATCTTCCTTTTGGAGAAAGCCACAAAAGGAGGTTGTTGGAAACTTGTGTCATTCTACTATCTGAGTGAACATTTGCAGGATTTCTCTACCAAAATTAAGCCAAAAAGAGGACCAACACAAACTTTATTTGGTTTCTAGATAACTCAATGTTTCTTATATTAATTTAAAATATTTCTAAATTTGGAAAAGAGATAAAAGATAAATATATAGTTAAGCCATCAGGATTTAACTTCAAACAGCAATCTAAAGTCTATTAAATGAGAAAGTTTGGCCCAATTAAAAGGTAATGCCTGATATTTGTGAATTAGATATTTCTAAGAGAAACTCATTAAAACAACAAAAAAATGATGAACTCTTACTCCAACCTGGTTTACTAGAGAATTTAACACAGAATTTTATTTTATAAGTAAATTCAGGAAGTTTATATACCCACTACAACAGTAAAATAATAATATTTGAACCCAACAAAACTGCAATAACTCTTACATACTTTCAATGTGATCATACTATGATGGTACAATTGTTCTAAGTTAATTAGTAGAGAAAGACATGGGGAACCTGGCTGAGGTATTGAGTTTGGGCTTTTGTTAATTGTGCCTCATGTTAATTTGTTCAGTCTGTTAAGAACCTCATAAAAATGGGGGACTATTTCCTTTGATCCCCACAATTCCAAGAAAACCTCACAAGTATGACCACTGCTTCCCCCCCTGCATTGCTATAGAGGTTCAAGAACCAGAACTCCTTACAAATTTGGCAAAAATTGTTAAGTATTTTTACCACATCAAGACTCCTGTTCTCATTCCCTCTACAGACATCCAAAGGAACCAAAGAAGTGAGAAATATAATTCTCTCTAAATTGATTAGTAGGAGAAGACATGAGGAAACTAGTTACTTTCATTATTAAATTTGGGCTTTTTCTCTTACTAATTGCAACTCATGTTAATTAGTTTATTCATGCAGGCCGGTGAAGAACTTCAAAGAAATGGAGGAACTTTTCCTTTGACCCCCTCACACTAGTTAAATGATAGGAACATAATGAGCAGACTAGTTTATTAGCAAAATAGTTTCTACTAAAGAAAATTTCAAGATTCAGTTCTTCAGATTTATGTGCCACCATTTAGTCTTGCCAGATCATTACTCAACTCTTTTTAACCATGAATGCAGGTTGGATTTCACAGCCTATGGAAATAAATGATCAGTTCCTTTAATTAAGCCTTTCTTCACTCAGGTTCCATGAGAAATCAAAGGACAAAGGTACTCACAGTATGACCTCCTGTGATTCCTTTCAGCCAAACAAATGCTTTCTTTTTCTTTTCTGTTTAATAGCAAGATTCACAGGCTGTACACATAAAGTAAATAATTAACAAAGAAAAAAATAATACATTTTGTTCAATAGTTATATAACAAAGCACTGTCAAACTAAAGGATCATACAAGATTTGTGTGTCTATCACTCTAGTTGATTGGATATTTCTTTGGGAGATAGATCAGACCTATTTCTCCTATTTCATGAATTACTTTCAGTGAAAATAGTACTCAGCTATAAAAAGTAAAATCATATTTAAATGTATATAATTTGCATATTTTGAAACACATTTAATAAATTGCTTTACTATAAAAGAATAGTTGAAATTGGGACTGTATTTGTCCCCTATATTTAGGAATCATATAAACCATTATTTCTCTAGCAGGTGCCATCCTCAGAAATTTTGATGTTGAAGTTTGGGGTATAGCCTGGGCATTAAGATTTTTAAAGCCCCCTACCTCCTCAAGTTAAAAAAAAAAAAAAAGCAAAGAAGTTTAAGAACTACTGATATAAATAACATTTTTTTTAATTTAGATAAAATTGACACATAACATTGTATTCATTTCAAGTGTACATCATAATGATTCAGTATTTGCACATATTGCAAAATGCTGCTACTATGAGTCTGTTACTTTAAATGAGAATATACTGGTCTTATCTTAAATTTAACCTGGCATTTCTCTTCATTACTGTATACTTTTTACAGGCGCTTCCCATCCTTCAAATTCAGTGTGCATAGAAAATTCCGATTTTTGTGTGGCTCACTGAAGGTATACAGTCAAGGCTCTAGGCAGCGAAGGATCTACCCTGGAAATTTCAGCTGTCCCAGTTACAGCTCCAGTTCATTTTAGGGTTGAAGGTCAAAGGGGGTTAGAGGTCAGCACTTAGACACTCCAGTAACCCATTTATTGTGATGTTGAGATTGAGACACTATCTTACACTACGACTGTAAATAAAAGCTACTGTATTTGTTTTGATTTCTCCCCTCTTCCTAGAGGCTAACAGAATTTAGGAAGAGGTTTTCCAGAAAGGGAAGTGGCCTGTGAATCCTTAGACTATCTCAGGGGATTTCTGGAGTCACACATACCAAAAATTAACCCTTCATTCTTAACTCCCAGAAGTAATCCAGAGTCACTCCAGTGCAAGTTGTGTAAGGCACTTCAATATGATTCTAAACCTTGCTCGAGGTTGGACAAGGTTAGAAATTGTCATTTCCTTTTTCTTATCTTAAACTTTACTAAGAGAAAAGTATGAAGAACTTAATCACCTCAGCACCTGCATCTAATAACAATGGATTTAAAGCTATAAAATTGTAGCAATACGAAAAAGGTACAAAAGCCCATTTTTATTAAAATTACATCTTTTTAATAGGAATAGGAACATACAGCATATGGAATGGGAATATAAATAAGACAGAAGAGACTGATTTTAATTATGTTTAGTTAAAAAGTATCCTTGTGGGACTATGACAAAGCAAAGCATATTGGGCTTCAATTATTTTTTGCTGTAACAGGTAGGATAAAATGTAGCTTTTAGAATATGAAATGAAATCATTCATAAGGAGTTATCCTGAGAAAAATTCACATTTTAAAACTTTCACAACTGGGAAAATTAATTAGATCGTAATGCAAAAAGATTTAACTTAGGGAGTGATTTCAGAATCAAATTTCAGAATTTAGGAAGCATACTTAAAGATCTTCCCTTCTAAAATATTTAGGAAGTATCATTGATGAGTAGTGCACTTTTCTTTTTACCTACACTAGAAGCTTAATTCAAGACAAAAATATTAATAGAAGGAAGGAGAAGAAAGAGGGTAGGAAATGAAATCATATTGCAAATCACTTAATTGCCACATTTAAAAGAATATCACAATCATGAATACATTTGCACTCTAGAGAAATTACTAGCTGAGGCTTCACTTACAATGTGTGCATAAGCGTTTCAACTCAGTCTTAGCTGTAGAAAATCGTATAATGCATATTAGATGCTGTAAACAATGCAGGGGACTTGGTAGGTGCATGATTTGGATACCCTAAAGAGTCTCATGAGTCTCTTTGGCTCTTTGGTGCTCTACAAAAGGAATGCCCGAGAAACGACATCAAATGATAAATGCAACAAGTGGTTTTCCTGTCTCTGCCCCTCTGGAACTCATTACTTTATTCCACCTCACTCAACTTTCTGTTCTGATGATGATGTCTAGCATTCATCATCTCTTGAGTGGAAAATGGGAGATAAAATTCTGTCTTCTGGCGAAGAAAGAAGCACTCACATTGCAGAGGAATACCTGCCCACTTTTCTGACTGATGCTAGCATTGTATTACTTAACCCTCCTAGTCATTGGACTTAAGAAATTACTTGGAGAGTATTTGACTCATTTAAAGATTCCATTTAATGATAACAAATTCTATTATATCTTTCTGGTCAATTTGCTTTCCTGGTCTCTGATGTGACAATTTGGATCATCTCTACTTCTTTGGAACATCTTAACTTCTTTTGGTACAGGCAGATTATCTTGCCTCCTACTTCACAGAAAATTATAGAAGCCATTAGGATGCGTTCCCTGATGCCAAACAAACTAACCTATTTGCGCCGGATTAACCCTTCTACCATCTAGAGGCATCTTCCCGCCCCATCAAAGAAAAATCACATTCTTACCATCGTAGGAATGAATAGAACTCCTATTGTACTAATCTTTTCTCCTTCACTCTCCCCACTTTTCCCCTCCACTTCTGGAATGCATTGTCTTCATTTTCCTATGATAGCTGAAAACATGCCAAATCATTAATACTTCATAGCCTTTCTAACTAATCTTCTTTTGCCAGAAATAGTCTTTTTCTTCTTCGTGCTCCTTTCTCATTCAGATCTCAGCTTAAAAATGAACAGTGAGAGAAACCACCTATACTTTGAACCATTTCAAGTATCACCTCTAAACCTCCATATCCAGTTCATCGCATTAATGTTAGTTCCTACATCATTCTTATCTATTGCTTTATATCTTTAATATCCTTTCCTAGCCTAAGTGGACCAAGTTACTCATCTCTTTCCTTAACTACTATGAAAATAGTCTTAATAATAATCCCCCTGGTAGGGGTATACTACAAATATTTACAATTTCTACTGGACTAACTTCAACTCATAAGAACAGATGTTGTTTAAATGTTGGAATAGCACCACTGTATCAGATATTAATTCTTTGGTTGCTTAATTCTGGCATGGCGTCAGGACTGCCTGAATGGCAGGGGAATACTTGGAGCACAGTGTATCAATTACTTCTAACAAAAATGAAATTATGTCAGGTTTTAACTATCAATTTTCCTGCACTGTTGCAAACTAACTAATATGAACTGTTGCATACAGGTGACTAGTATACTTTCCCAGTTCCACACAGCAAAACAAAAGGGCTCTATAATAAACACATACATACTTTAAATTGTACAGTCCCTGCCTATTTCTTAAATATGATGTATACCTGCTAGATAATCTGGCCCTTGACTATATTGTAGTCTCTGGTCCCATTGGCTTTCTCCAGTAGAAGCACCCAGCACACTGAACAGAGGATGAATTCATACTTGAGAATATGTGCAGAACTCCAACAGAATGTAATTTTCATTGCATACTGGCTCGAAAGACAAAATTGCAAAGCCATTAAAAATTCCAGTGTCATGTGACATAGTTGCAAATGAGTGGCTGTAAATAATAAGTTAACCTAGTAAAACCATGCTTTTATGGATATTAAAAGGTAACTTGGTAAAATATGCATACTTGGAGTAAATAAAACATAAATGCCTTTTGACTCAGTGATTCTGATCCTAGAAATCTACCTTAAGGAGAAAAACATAATTGTTTGCCCACAGATGTCAACTGCAATATCATTTATGATAAAAGAAATGTTATAAAGCTTCTGACTGATCATAGATATCAATAAAAAAATGAAGTTTGTTTCAACTATAAAAAGTGCAGTAGGCAGGCATTACAAGTGAGGGGTGTGTCTAATAGCATAACAAATGTTTATTATATATTACCTAATGGAAAAAATGAACTATGCAGTGGAATGTGCTGTGAGATTCTAATTTATATATATATAGAGAGAGAGAGAGAGAGAGAGAGAGAGAGAGAGAGAGAGAGAGAGAGAGAGAGAGATTCTAAATCTATCAATTATCTCCATCCAGATATGGAACCAGACTAAATATTTTCAGAGGACTGGAATTGCTTTGTATTATGAGGGGAAGAGTATATCAACATGCTGTACTGGTATTGTGATCTGTTGTAAGAAACAGACTCTTAAATGTCTAAAATACCTAAATAAAAGAGATTTTGCTGAACAAAGTCAGTATCTCTTTCTAGGCTTCTATTCTGAAGTTGTGTGATGCTTTATGTTGCAGCAGATTTTTTTTCTAAGACCCAAGAACGATTTTTCCTGAAGATTATTTTATGCAAATAAAGTTTGCCTACCAAAAGATTGAGATGAAATCAAAACATAAAAACAGGAGAGATGACGGTAGAAAAAAAAATGGCTCAGAGAATCCTGCTCTAATTTTCAAAAGAGCAGTGTTCCCTCATAGTATGTCTCCATTAAAAAGACCTATGTGCTTAGCTTCTCAAAGACTTTTCAAAGTTTGATATCGATTAAAGAGGTATGGAGATGACATCCAGGAACGATGTGAAGCTAAGGAAGCTTCCATTATTATACTCAAGTCCGAAATTTTGAGTGCATTTCATAATATAAAGCTGAAGCATTCCGGGGTCAAGAAAAATTTAATCCAGTCTCCTTGCTCATTTATTTTATTTTCATTGTCAGCTGACTAGATATTCATTCTATTTGATAAAACCCTTAGTAGAGATCAAACCCTTAGTAGAGAATGCATGAGGAATGACTGTCAAAATTTATGTTGTACCATTTGGTTATTCAAATTGAATCAATATTTCTTTAAAACGATTTTATATTATTCAGTATTTTCTGGTGATTAAAAAGAATTACAACTTATCTTCGTAAGTCTCAAAATTTCTCATTAATTCCAAGATGATTAAACCGACTTTTTATTTCCTATGAGAGAAATTATTGATAACTTCCAATATAATTTTGATTCCTTTTTCACCATTCATTGCCATTTTTATGAATTCTTCAGTTACCTTAGTATTTGTCATGTTATAGATAACGTTGTATCCTTCAGTATGTCCTGCTACATAAGTGTTCTAAAACTTCAGTTTTATCATATATATTTTTTCTTGTACCTGAAAAATCTTGTTGACCAAGAACTCATGGTGACACAGCTCAATCTAGTGTTAATATCCTTCTGTGAGACTACACTATCTATCCAACCCCTCTTGAAGTACTTTCCATCAACTATTCTGTTTTGGGCTAACTATACTCCTTTTTGCTACATGACAATCCTTTCTTTGTCATTCCTTTTTATATTCTTATAAGACATATCCTCTCCTTTCCCCTCAAATCTCATTTTTAATCTTAATTAAAAAAAAAATCTTTTGGTAATCACTTTTAGTTTCCTGTTTCACTGTTTGATTTAATGATCTTGAGTAGTTACCTAATTGTCTAACCTTACCATGTAAGTGTTGCTCCAATCAAATTATAAGGTTTCTGATGGTAGAGATTGTATTTTAAAGCTTTCATATTTCCTTAGCTATTAGAATAAAGTGGAGCTTCGATGGATTGGGGTTAATAAACTTTGGAGAAATCAGTGATACTACCTTTCATTTTATCATACAGAATAGAGTTACTAGATTTACTAGATCTTTCTTAAAAGCATCATTTTAGCCAATCACTCATGACTGTGTGTGAAGGAGATGGGAAGAGATATCTGAGTTCATTCATGTCCTATATAAATCTTCATTGTCCACTTCTTGTTTCTCAGGCACTAGGCTGACATTGATAAACAAAATTCACTGCCAAAATGTTTATGGAACTTATCATCTAGTTGAGATAAAAGATACTACATAAGCTGTCAGAGACATGTACAGGTAGTTTATAAATTGTTATAAGTGCTATTGACAAAAGATTGTGATAGAGAAAGTAGGTGGAGGGGAGAGAAGAGTACAATTTAGAAAAACTATCTTGAGTGCTCTTGTGAGAGCTGACATTTAGATGGGACCGAAAGGAGCCGAGTCAGTCATATGAATATAACTTTTCAGGCTTGGGGGACAGCATACAAAGGCTTAAATGTGGAGACAAAAGGAAAAAAAAAATGTTAGCTTTGAAGCATTAAAGAGAAAGCAAGCAAGGTGAGGAAGGCAAAGTAATGTGAGCCAAGAGGGAACTGTTTTTAGGATTCCAAATCATGCGTGACATCATGCTCATATAAAGACTTTGCATCTGATTTAAATTAACAAGTGAGCCAATGTGTTCTTTAATATCAGCTTTACTGCTATGTGCAAAACAAATTCAAGAATGTTCAATTAGGCAAAATGTTATGCTTTAATTAAAAACAATGTCATTCATTGAACCATATCACCTCAGATCATGGAAAATCCTATGGCCTGAAGTTAGATAATTTTAACGTAAATAGTCATTAGACTATTGTCAGAATTTTTTTATAGCGGTTGTTTCATTATTCCTAGAAATGTCTAGCATTTCACTTATAAGGTGGTGATAAAAAATAAATGTCTCTTTCAGCTTTATTTTACTCCTTTCAGATTAATAGTATGTAAACAATATGTGAATAGTATGTAAATGGTTTCCATCTTAGTCATATATGTCCAAGGAAGGGCTTTATGAGACATGTAGGGTCTCATCTTCAAATAGTCACATCCAAACCCAAAACTGTTTTCTGAAGAATATATTTCTAGAGTTTTCTGAAGTCATTCTCAGTAATCTTGAATATAGTCAATTCAAAGGCATCTTCTTGTCTCTATTTTTAGTTAGTCTTTGTTGATTTAAACCACTTCATCCTTACATTCAATATAGTTAATGCTTTCCCCATATATTACCTTAGACTTAATTTGTTAGCTCATACTTCACCAAGCATTTCAAGGAATGACTTGGAGTAGTTAATTGTGTTTCTGTGGAGTTGAACCTTTGGGAGGAAAAGAAAATACTCGTATCTATATCCCCTAATCTGTAATATCCTTTCCAACTCATGATACAAAATGACCTAAATCAACCAAATTAGCAGAAAACGTGTAGGAGTTTAGTTTACAAGGCCCTTATGTGATTGCCATCTGAAATCACTAAACCCATCCAATTTTAAATTGATCCCGCAGTAAAAGGAGTAGATGGTAAATAATCCTCTATTTCCTCTCAACCTGTTTCAATGACAAATTCCATTTTAAACAGTTACATAGTTACAGGCTCTGAAATTAAATTTTATGTTGAATAATTAAGCACCACTCCTCAAAGTCCCTGGGAGAAATCACATTCTCTGCATCACAAACACTTGGAATAATCGATTGGGGTCAATTGACAAAGTACTTTAGATTTAATTTGCATCTGAAGGGTCCTCCTGCACTTCAACCTTTGGGGAGGGTACTGCAGCCCCTCCTTGTTCCATGGCAGGTGGTCAGGTAGTGGGATTTTATCTTGCTTTGTTATTATTCCACACGCGATATGTGATTTCATTTGGATTTTTAATGCAAGAGAGTTCCTATTGATTTAAACTTTCTTTAAGAAACAAAGGTGAAAACAATGAAAAACATAAATATTTATGTTCACTGTTTTTTGTTTTTTAATTCTGGAATTCAAGGAATAACTGGCTGATGTGGGAGTGTGGTACAGAGAAAAAAACTGGATTCGAATCACTTGATTGGGAACTGGAGTAAATGAGTTTAATGTTTATGTCTTGGTTGCTTTATCTGTGAAATGGGTATAATAATATTTTGCAAAGTTGTTGTGAAGAGAAAATGAGATTATAATAAAATATAATAAATATAAAATATAATAAAAGAACTCACACGGTGCTTCGCCAGAGTAGACAGTTCTTTAAGGTTAATGTCTGGACCCTTTTTTGTGTACACACAAGAGAAATGTTGTATTGGTATTCAATATAACTTCCATTTAAAAAAAATGTACTTGCCTTGAATGACACAAGACAGTGTGTATGAGTGAAACTTCGTTCACCACAGTGACACCACTTCCTCAGCCCAGGGTAGACTGACTGTGCTATTCCACTGATGGCGATGATTAACATTGGCAGTAAGCTCAAAAGCAGAGGGAGGCAAACTTTTTTGTAAAGCACTATATTGTGAGCATTATTGTCTTGTCCCAGTGACTAAACCTACTGCTGTAGTGACAGCAGTCAGACAACATGTCAATAAACAAGTATGCATTTTCCTGTAAAATTTCATCTAATAATTCATTTACTTGTTTTAGTTTCTTTATCTATTAAAGGAACATTGCATCTAGAAGTATATAGTGTTGAGGTGTGCATCATAATTCAACATTGGTATCTAGAACATCAGGCTTCCCACCAGCAATCCAAATCTGTCCTTCCCCATATGATTGACTCCTTTTAACTGATTTGCACCGTCCTCTTCTTCACCTTGCCTTCTGGTAACCTCTAATTTGAATCTATAGACTGAGTCTTTTTTTTTTTCCAGGAAGAAGTATTTGTATTTTATTTCTATTTAGTTGTTTACACTGGTTGTTTCCCCCTGGACCTGGGACTCGAACTCAGGGATATGTGACTTGTGTCATTCAGAAGTGATTAACTGCTGCTCCACCAGGGGAAGCCTAAAAGTCTATTTTTGTTTGAGTTGTTTCATATGCTTTTTTGTTTTCTGTATATACCACATATGAGTAAAACCCTACCATGTATCCTCTTAAAACATACGAAGTTCTGCCATTTGCAATAACATGGATGGATCTAGAAGGAATTAGGATGAGACAAGTTAAAGGAAAAAAACTTTATTTATAAACAATAAAATTTGACTTCGAATATTTTTTTCTTTTCAAAAAATATACTTAATTTTGTTTTAATGTAAAGGTAATCCTTAACTAACACATGATATAAAAACAGATGGTGAACTAAACGTGTTTACTGGTTGTGAAGGGAAAAGCCTACATTGCACTCCAGACCATCATCAAGATCATCACTATAAAAAACTAGTGCCATTCAGTTACAAGGTCCCTTTCAGCCCCAGTTTTATCATCTGTGAAATAGAAGGATTAATTTAGCCATGTTAATGGTTTCTTTCAGCTCTAAATGGTCTCCAATCCAGTGTACTTATTGTTTCTAAGAAAACAGAGCCAACTGACCGTTCACCCCTGGTCACGTGCTTCTCCTGGGCCCTAGAGTCATGCTGTTCTCAATTATATCTGTGCTCTACCTGTCCATGGACTATTACGAGTCTCTTCTAGAGACTCGGAGAAGATTGATCGCAGTACTTTTGCTTCAATTACTTACTTCGGAGGCAACGAAATTCGATTTCTTAGTGACTGAAGAAACGGTGAGAGAATGTGCTAGGAAATCTATAGACAAATGCGCACCCTGTATTCCAATGTAACATTATTTACAGACAATGATATTTGAATTTCTTATAGTTTTTTTCACAAAATATTACTCTTCTTTGATTTTTTCCATCATTTAAAAATGCAATATTATTTTAAAAAGATCGCGTTAAGTGGCTTCCCTCTTCGGGGATTGTAAAAAGGTAAGAGGCAAGGATATCTACAAAAATATATATAATGAAAGATCTGATGGATAAGAATAGATAGTTTGAGATAAAATGGAAAATTTGAGTCAGACAAAACTCGATTTGGATCCTATTTTCCCCCTTCATTGGCTCTGTGACTTAAACACAAGATTGCTGAACACCTCTCTCCTTCAGTTTTCTCACCAATAGTGATAAAAATACCTTATAATAGTGATAAAAATACCTTCCTGTTTGGGCTATTATAAGCATTAAATGAATTATTCTATGTAACGAGTCTTGTTTAAAAGGTACTCAATAAATATCAGTGTAACTGGTCTTTCTGAACCTATGTGATAGGTAGAATAATGCTGCTATATATGTCCATATCCTAATCATAGGAGCATGTGGTTATCAGGAAGGGGGAATTAAGATTACAGATGGAATAAGGTGCTAATCAGCTGATCAAATGAAGGAGATTTTCCTTGATTATCCAAATGGGTCAATGTACTCACAGGATCCTGGTAACAGAAGAGCCTGGAGGGTGGAGAGAAAGAAAACAACAGAGAGATAGCAGTGAAGGGGAAGACTTGACCCAATGTCAGTGGCTTGCAAGGTGGAGGCAACCACACCTAAGAAATGCCAGAAACCTCTAAATGCTAGGAAAGGTAAGAAAGCAAACTCCCATCGAGCCATAAAAATGAAATACAGTCCTGCCAGCTCTTTAGTTTAGCTTAGTGAAACTCACTGTAGCCTTTTAAGAACTGTAAGATCCTACATCTGTATTGTTTTAAGCCACTTGATTTGTGATAATTTGTTAATAGTAGCAGGAAACTAATTCATCCTGATTATCCACACAAACAAAAGCAAGCTGTCCATTAAAGTAGGTGTTTTCACCTTACATAGTGCAGATTTTGCAGTAGTCAAAAATTCAGAAATAGCAAAACTAAAAACATTGAATCAATACCTGCAATTTGGTAAAAGTTTATTGTGCATGTAAGAATAGTTTGCTGGAAGCTTCCAAATTCAAACACCAGTATCAAGTTCAGGGGCATGACATTAAGGAACCTGTTAATTTTTATAATGACTGGTTATGATAATAGAGTGTTCCAGATGCAGTGAATTGGTTAAAAGTGATCATCTGTTACCATTTTTAATAGTACTATCTATTATTTCCTTAGTTCTCAATGTTAAATTCCATTTAGGATATTGAAATTGCATTTCAGCCTATGTTCCACACCAAACCTACCACCAGAGTTCCAGTGTCTTTTACCACGACCTTTTCCTCGATGCCCCATAACCAGTCCTAAGTCCTGCTATTTTTGTTGGATTTTGTATATTCATTTGTTTCATTTCATTATATTCCTCATCTGACTGAAATCATCACATATTTATCTTTTCCTTTCTGACTTATTTCATTCTACATGATCCCTTCCAGTTCCATCTAGATTGTAGCAAAAGGCATACTTTCATTTTTTTTAATAGCAACATAGAATTCTTTATCCACGCATCTGTTGATGAGCATTTAGGTTGTTTCCATGTCTTAGTTATGGTGAATTGTGCTGCTATGAACATAGGGATGCAGATGTTTTTCCTGATTAGAGATTTTGTCTCCTCGGAGTATATGCCTAGGAGTGGGATTGCTGGATGAAATGGTAAATCCATCTTTATTTGTTTGAAGAATCTCCATACTGTTTTCCAGAGGTTGCACCAATTTGCATTCCCATCAACAGTGTAGGAGTGTTCCCTTTTCTCCACAGCCTCTTCAATCCCTGTTATTTCCAGTCTTTTCAATATAAGACATACTCACTGACATGAGATGCTATATCATTGTAGTTTTTATTTGCATTTCTTTGATGATGAATGATGTAGAGCATTTTTTAAGATGTCTGTACCTTCTTTAGAAAGGTCTCTTCAACTTTTTGCCCATATTTTGAGTGGGTCATTTGTTTTGTCATTGTTGAGCTGTTTTAAATTTAGATTAAGCTTTTATCTGATGTATGTTACGTGAATATCTTCTCCAGTTCCATGGGTTGCCTTTTTGTTTTAGTTGTTGTTTCGTTTGCAGGGTTGCAAAGATTTTATAAATTTAAAGATAATCATGCCCATTTTTGCTTGAGTCTGTTGTCTCCATGAAAAATCTAGTAAAGGAAAATGGGAATTAAGGCACCAAGGTGGATCTTCTGCACAGAAAAGGAAAGCTGTCTAATGGAGATTTGAATTAAGTTTCCATGTTGTGGTATTAAAGAGGTTTTTTTCCCACTGTCTCCTTATTAAATTATTAATAAGAAATCTATTTTTCTGGATGTGTCTGAGTCTGTTCAGGCTACTAAAACAAAAATGTGATACGTTGGTTGGTTGGTTGGTTAAACATTAGCAATTTATTCCTCAAAGCTTTGAAACTTGATAAATCCAACATCAAAATGCTGGTCAGTTAGGTTTTGTGTGTGCAGATGGATACATTTTGAGATTATCCTCATAAGGGTTTCATTTCACTTCATGATGTAATTACCTCTCAAAGTTTCCTTCTCCAAATACCATCACGTTGGAGATTAGGATTTCAATTTATGAGTTTGGGGGAGGAAGAAAACACAAATATTTTACTTCACAGCAAGGTGGGTTGTGGAGGTGTTTCTGTTATGTTCGTGTGATTGATGATTCAGGCTAAGCAGAGATCACCCAAAATTATTTACATACATGATTTTTATCCCACAATGTATATAGGGAGTTGACTTAATTAGGAGTTCCAGTATATGTTTTAGCAATTGGACATAGTCAGTGGCTCTGGGTCATAGTTATTTGTCGCCTGTTTTTTCATATTGTAAGATCTGCTTCTATAATTATGTAGGAATTTCTGAACCAAAGATAAATGTTTTGGGAAAATTTCTGAGAAAGAAGCTGACAATAACATAAATATTAAACCCAGAACATATCAGATCAGAACATACATTATACCAGTTCATTGGCGATCACAGCTTCATCACAAAGATAGCCTATTGCACTAAAAATCTGAAAATCTTCTGAGTCATGGGGGTTGTACAGTTGCCAAAAGAGCTCTTCAGAAAGAGTAGCCATAGAAACAGCACACCAGCTGTCTCGAGGGGTGTATAAAAACATCTGAAAACTAACAGGCAGAAGGAGTACTTGGGAAAGGTAAGACTGTGCTTACCTTGTGGGTCAGACAAGGGCCTTTTGATGGTTACTGCTGCTCTGAAAAGTCTAGGTAAGGGTTTAAAGTAAGAATTCAGACCTCATAGCAGGCTTTGTGGGGCCTATGTTCACCACTGGCCTCTATGGTCTGCTCTGTGGGGATCTCTGAGTGATGGAGAAGCTTAGTCTGAGTTTGTCTACAGTAACGTCTCAGACAGCCTTGGAATATGACATGCTGGTCATCATCAGTTGTGTTGATAGCTAATCTCTTTATCTTACAAAACTCCAGAGAAACAGGGCCTCTGCATAGGATGAAGGAAACATCTCCAAACTCCCCTTTATACATGTGAAACCACATCGTTCTTATCATCCAATCATTTTAATGAAAACAAATACCTTGCTTATATGTGTATTTATTTGTATTATTTCATTATATAGATAACACATGGATTAATGTAAAAATGTAAACTATAGAGGGTACAGGGTGAAGTTTTCTTTCTCACATCTCAATCCCACTGTCTTCTGAGAAGCAAACCTGTTTTACCAGTTTTCTGTGTAACTGCTTAATCGCATTCCGATTTGTCTGTAGTTTGTATTCATTTTGGGTTTTATTTAATAAATTTATATATTTAGACTTCCCATTTTTGTTGTCATTAAAGGAAAGGTGCCAGCAGGAATAAAGATGAATAGAGATAGTCAGGCATGAAGAGAGAGGAGAAAGAAACACTTTTATTGATTTTATTTAGTGTTCATCTCAGTTGTTCCCAGTAGGCTCAGGATGGGAACCCAGTTCCTTGGGATGTACGTGGTCTGAGCCCAACCATGACCCCACCAGGGTGCATCATCTGATGTGTGCGGCTTTTTTAACCACTTAACTTTACATTTTAATTCTTTCCGCATCTGTACATCTTTATCTTCAAACTTATTGTTCCAAAATTTCCATCCAAACATGTCCCAGTATCCTGAGATAAAGTATTTTCCTTGTACTAAGCATAGATTCAGAAATAGTAGAAAATAGCAGATAAAAGGCTTTAGAATCAGAAAGAGGTCTTCACATTCCATCTCTCTTGCTTAATACTAAGCGAATTTGGGCAATTAACTACACTTTCAAGGTCTTACTTTCCTCCTAGAAAGGATTATCAAGGTTGTAATAAATGAAAGGTTTTTTCTGAGCTACACAAGGAGAGAGAGTCAATTAGACAAAAAGTCGAAGAGCCAGGGCTTTATTGGATTCTGTACACCCAGGCGAAGTTCCCAAGTCCGCAGAACGAGGGCTGGGGAAGTCGCACTTGAACAAAGGGCAGCGCACTCTTTAAGCAAAGGAATTTCGTGGGCTTCCTACGTCGCGATTGGGGATTGGTCCTGTGAATCCAGGTATGGGGGTTCCATCCCTTATTCTGACGTCAGCCACCTTTTTCCTGGGCATGGCTGCCCGGCATGGCCGCAGTCCTGTCCTTCTGGGCTAGCCTAACAATAGACGAGGAATCCAATACTGTGTATTGCTGGGCACAAAGGAGATACGCAATATAGATTAGTTTGCTTCACTTGAAAAAATTGTGTAAGGGAATAATATTCTGGAGAAGACATGTGGTTATAGTTGTCACATACTTGGTGATCAATGCTTTTTGTAGAATAGATTAATGAAATTGCAACTGTGGCATAGAAAATATAGGGGAAACTTGCAAATTTTATCATTTGACTCTCTTTATAATTGCTTTTCTTCCTCTGGATGTTTGTCTTTGGGGGAAGTATACAGATTTGACTCCATTGTGTTTGCCCCAGGGTGTTCAGAACCTTGCCGAGAGTTTTGTATGATCAGCATACAAAATACTTTTCAAATGAATAATTGAGATTTTCTTCCAACTGAAGTAACTTCCTGTCTCTGCACCTAGGAGTCTTACACTTTTCCATGTCTTTCACTCATAATATCCATTATTTTACTGTAAGGTCACAGGGGAAAATTCCTGCATCTTTCTGAGTTTTTCTGGAGACGGGGTGGGGCACTGGTAGAGCAAGGAAATTAACATCAGACAGGAGAAAGGACAAAATTTAATTACATTTGTATGGAAGATTTATAAGGGACAAACAGTTTATATGCAGAGCCAAAAATACCCTTGGCTTCTAGGGTGTCAAGAAATAAAGAAGAGGTTTCACATGTTGAGGAAAGGTTAACTTTATGACCAAACTCTGCCTGTGTATGTTTGCCTTTCCCTCACATAGGTTTTTCCAGTTAAAAGTTTATTTCTGGAGATGCTCTAAATCTGGGTAATCTGTATTCTTCAAGGTAATGGTTAACAGTTTCTTTGAGATCCATAGGGCCTCAGTTGACCTTAACACCATACATCAAGGTAACAGTGTTGGAAAAAACCTGCCCTGGTCACCTTGCAAAAAACATTTTGGGACATGGACATTTTCAGAGATGGACATTTGGGGGTTGCCAATCTTACAGTATCATCAATCTGATTATATTAAATCATTAAGAAGTTCTGGGCACTGATCAATATAATTTTTTGAACAAATTTTTTATCTGTTAGTGATTGAGGCTTCCAATGGAAAAGAACATTCAAAATAAAGATAAATTCAATTTTAAAAGCCATGTTTCTCATCTTCTAAAAATTCTATACCCAGTATTGCCCCACCCCCCAGTCTACCTAGTTCTTTATCACCTTTACTTACCCTCTTTCCTTTTTCCTTCTGTTTTTTCCCCTGAAAATTATATCTGCTATCTAGTAAAAATAAATGAATGTTTAGTTTCTTTATTAACAGCTTCCTTTGAGAAATTGAGTTCCCATTATATATTGACTAAAATATAACAGTCATATTTATGTATGAATAATCTGACTCCTGTCTACCTATCTAAAGTAATTTCAATCCATGCTTCTCTTTTTTCACTAACATTGGTCACTCTGAACTTCTTCCTATTTCTTAGTCACCTGAGTGCTTTGGAGTCTTTGACATGTAGTTTTCACTACTGGAATATTCCTTCTAATCTCCTTATGAAAAACTCCTAAAATCATGTAGGCTTCAGAATAAAAGTCGTATCTTTCAAAAATATTACTACCCTATCTTTACTCTCCCATTATTCTTTAATACTTTTCCCATCGTTTCTTTTCAAAGTTTCAAAATTTCAAATTGCAAATAGATCAGTTTACAGTTTTTGTTATTCATTTGTCTCCTTCATTTGTCAGCCGCTTGAAAGCAGTCCCAATGTCTGTGTCTTGGATATACAGCAACAGAATAAATTTTGACATATAGTTGATATTCATAAGATAATGTTGAGTAAATAAGTCAATAAGGGATGTTTGAATGTTCTATTAACTTTTCTAGGCTTGAACTTTATTTCTGGAACACATATTTCATAGAAATTTTAGTATGATGAGTATAATTGAGATTTCGATGCTTTGAATTTGTATATTATGATTTACATTAATAAACTACTCATTTATTTCTCATTCTTCCATTAAGCAAATTATTATTCTTTATGGATAATGACTATATTTGCATTTAATCAAAGGTATTTACTCTGTTTGGTCAGTCATTAGAAACCTAATCAATATTACTAATGTGTTATAAGTTTTAAAGACCTTTGCGATTCAATAAACTCTTTCATTATTCTGCATGCTATCTTTTTATGCCACTTAGCAATTCCAGAACTTAATTTCATTCTTAAAGATATAGGTGATAGTTCATCTTTATTGCATTAAAGTAGTAGATTATAAAACAGAACACTGACTCAATATTTTAAAAGAATGTACCCAAAATATAAGGGCTTCAGCTTTATTCTTTTATCCTAAATTTGGTTATATCACAAATAAATATTAATAAGAAAGTTTATTGACACTATAACATTAAATTATCATGGGTAAAGAATTGGTCCCTATTTCTTCAAAGTTCTTTTCATCTTACCAAAAATTCTTAATTACTTTAAGCTTCAAAAACACTCCACCTACACTGAACACCTCTTTTTAAAATTACTTTGTAAAAGATTGTTTATAGAAGAAATAAAAGGGAATTACTACCACAACACAAGTAAATATCTTAAAAAATGTTTAATCACTTAATTTTTTAAAAGCAAGAGGTTTAGAAGAATGCAATGTGATTACTATATATGTGTGTGTGTATTTGTATATGTATATATATTATATATCAGTGTAACAATGGATTCTTCAACATAAAAAGAAGTGTCCCTGATTAGGAGATAAATTTACCAACTTTTTGCTAATTATTTCTAAAACTTGGAGCCAGAATGTCACTGCATCTATTCCAGAAAGTATTTGACTGGGAAAATAGAAAAGAGGGTACAACCAAACTCCCTGGAATATGGTTATGATGATGATAATAGCTAATACTTCTTGAGCACTTGCAATGGGCTAGACAATATTACATGGTTTGTTCAATTTAATCCTCACCACAGTTAAGTAGCAACAGTTAATATCCCAACTTAGGAACGAGAAAACCAAGGCTCTGAGAGGCTAATAGTTGCCTCATAATATTCTCCCTTGAAATCAGTAGTTCACTGTATCAGTCTGTGACTAACTAGATGGGATCACAAGTAAGGAGATAAAGAGGTATCTCAAAGATTTTCATTGTTGAGAAAGAATCAGAACACAGCAGAGGAGAGGGGACAGTTCCAATGACAATGTGGTTTCTCTTGAAGAAAAGATACAAAGTATTTGCTTTAGCCAAGATGAATGCCAGAAAGGTAGTGGGCATTTTACTAAGAAATGTATTCCATCAGAACTTTTTAGTATGTGGGAAATAGTACCGCAAAAATGAAATGGTAGGAGTCAACCTGTTTCTATCCTGATATTGTAGTGAGTTCTGGGAAACATCCTGATTGAAAATGCTAATAGAAAAATGAAACAATCAAGATGTTCTGAGATATAGATAGTACCTGTTCTTTATTTAGTGGCTGATTAAAGATAATGGCTAACTCTCATTGCACCATGCATGAAGTTATTAATAATCATTATAATGTATGCGGTCAATACTGTTGCTATCACGATTTTATAAATGAAGAAATTAAGATATTAAAAATGCCAGGTGTTGCTCTCAAGTATCCACAACTTTTGTATAGCAGGGCCAGAAATTACATTATAGGTAGTTGACATCACACCACCCTATTTGATCACATGGGGTGATTTCCTGAGAAACAAGAATATTTTCTTGTTTTTAACTTGGGTAAATGAGCTGTGCTTTTATTAAACTGACTGGAAAGGTATTTACATTTGTTGTGCCTTTCGTTTTTCAAAGTAAGACTGAAATTTTAAAAAATGATGAAATAATTTACCCATAATCACATGAGACAATTCCACTTTGCAACAGGAAGAGCAGAAGCTACAGCTTCAGGAAACCAGGGTTGAGGCTGAGTCCTCCCAAAGTACTAGATGGAAGCCATTTTTTATCTTGGAATCTCAGATATGTCAAGAGCATTGACATTCTCTTACCTGCCTCCAGTAGAATTTAACATGAGGCTAATAGAGTTTAGGAGTCATGTTACCACACTTGCCAGAGACTCCTGAGGCTTAACTTTGTATTCATCATTTTAATCCTTTGTCCCCCAGCAAACTCTCAGATGTGTATAAGCTTCACACAAAGCTAGATTTGTCCTGATCTATTTTTGCCTGAGTAATTAGATAGTTTTGTTTATAAACCTGGGATAAAAATCAAGATCTCCTGATACCCTAACTAGTCATTCACCTAGAAAGCAATGAATAACTCTTCTCTCCCATTTCCAAATTTCTGGACCTTTCGGGAAGGAACCCCCTAACCTCTTCCTATCACTGGATCAATCATGTTCAAGCATTAGGCCACAATACTTTCAGGCAATACTATGACTATATAATTAATTGTTTCCTAATCTAAAAATATCTGCAGGTAGAATCAGCATATGATTCTCTTAGTTACCTTTTATTGTGTGTGTGTGTGTGGCATATGATGAGGGAGAGAAGAAAAGGGACTGGCTGGAAAATCTGGAATCCTTCCCTAGCAACCTGAACTGGGGGCGCACCCCTTAGTTACCCCCTACCTTTGAACTCTGACTCTTGAGAGAGCTGCAACCCCTGGGTACTCCCAAAGAGAGGTCCCTTCCCCCCAGGTATAAGAGACTATTTTAACAACTCTCTCTTGCTCCTGTCACCTCAAACTGCATGCATCACTTCTGTTTAATTATTTTCTAATTAACTTACCCGTGGTGTTGGGACAAGGCATCTCCCCTCAAATTCTTCCAGCACTAACTGCATTCAGTCAGGCTTGCCTTGTGTGGCCCCAAGACAAGTACACTTCTGCAACTGCCTACAGAATCTTAAAAGTATATACAGAAACCTTAACCGAGTTCAGTTTGGTATTTTTTCCAGCTTCGTGGAGAAAATAATTGACATTCATCACCGTATGTGTTTCAGACATATGGCATGATGGTTTGATCTGCAGATATTGTGAAATGATTATGAAAGGTTCAGCTAATATCCATCTTCTCACAATTTCTCAAAGTGTTTTCTGAAAGCAACAAGTGAAGGACAAGTAAACGTGATAAAGTTTTAACATCTTTCCAAAAGACACTTTAAGAGAGACTTTTAAGAGAGGCTGTTTATTATCACAAAGGAATGAGTGAGTCTTTTCTAAGTGGAGTTTGCAGCAGTAGAGAGCTGACACCACTTTTCTTGCAATGCACTGTTTCCACTCTGGTCCTGTTTGTAATCCAAGGATGGTATTTGAGCCCCGTGAAGCCTGGAAGAAATAATTTAGGGAAGTGAGATTATAATCAATAAAACTGATTTACTTCAAAGGTCTAGATTCTGAAAAAATGTTTAGCCAAGGCTGTTAGTGAAAAATGGAATTATGAGCTATGTTAGTTTCATTTTTCATGATGCTTCAGTTCAACAGCACTTAAACTTTATACCTTGAAAATTTTTGCATATTTTACAAGATAAATTCAGCTCTGGATGGCATAAAGCAGACTTTCTACTTAATGAAGCATTTCAAATGCATTTATCATCTTCTCATAAAGGAGAGCCAAAAATAAAATAAAATCATTATTGAGCTTTAATCAACATCAAGAAAGCTTGTTCAATATAGTTTTCACTGATAGTTAAAATTCTTGTTCCTATAATGCAATATAGCAAGAATAATCTTAAAGTATGTTAATTAGTTATATTAATTATTCAAGTATGCTCATCTCCTAAATAATAATTTGCCAAGTACCAGAGCAGTTACTTCAGATTTTCTGCTGAATATGAATTAGTTCATGAATGATTTAATTCTAACTCATTTCACTTCAAGGTGATACTCATAGTGCTGAATTTTTAAGAAGAAACTTTTTTAAAACTCCGATGCAGACATGTTGGGTACTATACCAATAAAAGTGTGGACTTGGGATGGAATACAAACATAATTCTGTTATTGACTGATTTTTTTGGTGCCCCAGAGAAATAGCCATGTCATCCTCTGAGATTCTCTCATATTAGTTCTCACATCTTGGGGTACAGAAGTCAAACTGCCCTAGGGTCACTGTTCTTTACCAGTGTTACCCTCAGGTCCTAGTAAAAAACAAGGGAACAAAACCAAAAGATAATAACAAAAATATGTGCATAGCTGGGTAGACTTTTTTTGCTTCAGTTTCAGCCACAAGGCATC
This sequence comes from Solenodon paradoxus, assembly GCA_004363575.1. Lineage (NCBI taxonomy): Eukaryota > Metazoa > Chordata > Mammalia > Eulipotyphla > Solenodontidae > Solenodon > Solenodon paradoxus. Next base: position 1,500,770 of record RJWH01000097.1, read on the forward strand.
TGACTAGAAATCTGATCAGAATACAAAGAAGAAACCTTTCAAACCAATCAAACGTCAATGTGTAAATGAATGCTGGTATCCAGAGATTTCACTACAAATTCTTAAATCAGGGCATGTCATTATTTTCCTGAATCCCCACCCCTAGTAACATGTGACCTTAAATGGTGAAAAGTCTCTTCTGTAATCCAGGCACCATCAATGACCAGACTGATTATAGAAAAAATGTAAATCAGATCCAATTGCTGCTCTCTTTGAAATCCTACTTTGTATTTAGAACACAATTTAACTCCTTAGCTGCCTCATACATCCCTCCTTTAACCAGGCTTCCCCAGGTCCCTCCTCATCTCATTTTACTCTTCTTTCCACGCCATACTCAACTTTTGTATACTTCCTTCTATGGAGTCAAGCTCGCACCTTCTGAGGGTTCCTGTATTTGAACTTCCCCTGGCTCTAGAATCCTCTTCCTCCAGTCTGCTGGGTCTGTCTGTCCAATCTAAACTAGATCTCTTCTCTCTTTCTCTTCTTCTTCTTCTTATCCTATTTCCTTCTCCCATTTTTCTACCTCTGATTTATCATTTTGTTTTCTTTTCTGTATGTGATGTGTTCATATTTTCTTGTCCATTTTCATTGAGGGTCTCTTTGACTTTATGTTTGGCACTTAAAATAGCTCCAGTTGCAATGAAAGTATTCAAAAATTGTATTAGATTAATTTAACGAATGAAAGAATATTTGCATAGGAGATTTAAGGTAGTCTTCAGGTGAATGGCTGGTGCACAGGTGTAAAAGAATTCACAAGTAATCAAGCAATAGGAAGCTTTGTGAGCAAGTGATAGATTGATTCACTCTCCAAGGGAGGAGAAGGGCCAGACTTGAGGAAGTGAATTGATATTTGATGGTTAGGCATCAGGGTTTCTGTAAGGCTGGAAGAGAGTGGCAGGGGGTGGGATGTAAGAAGCTTCCAGTTTCTGATGTAGCTGGGACACAGGGTATATATTGTTATCTAGGGAATTAAAGGTCTGCGATTCTGAGAGACAGGATGCTTTTCCAGTTTGTCACATAGTTTTTCAGTTTCCCATGCAATTTGGAAGGGGTCCTCCATTGCTGAGTGGTTTTCCAGGCAGCGTAAAGGGGTCTTGCATCTGGAATGTGGGCTCCAGCTCGCTGAGGCTGTTGTTGCTAGTATTTTATTTTTAGTCTGATGATTTTTCATTGACCAAGGGCTTGAGATAAGACATTGAGTAGAAATTCTTTTTGTTCCATGTCCCTTATAGGAGAGAACAGTTAAAACATCAACAAATGAATTTAGCATTATTCCAAGAAAACTAATATGGACATTACAAATATTTTCATTAGAAAATCAGAAAGTAAATATGCAGGAACATAATACAGAAGTTTTCTTTTTACATTTATGTTATGAATTGGTTTTCTTCTAAGTAATTAGATATTAATCAAATAAAGTACACTTAGTGGAAGTTCTCTAATAAATAAATAAATCATTGTGCAACATGGCCACTTGAATCTTAAAATACTGTAAATGTGTTCGTCTCTTTGTAGCTTTTTGCTTCCTAACAGTGTAATTTGGTTCAAGACCTAAAGACCACATGCATTTATTTCAATTTTTTGAGATGGGTTGCTATATGTATTTCTGTATTTTCTTTAGTTTTGACTTTTAACAAAGTTCAATGCCATAATTTATGCTCAGAGGAAGGAAAATAAAGTTAAATTTTCTTTTTTCCCCCCAAACTTTATTTCATCTCCTTTTGAAAAAAAGGAACTTGGTCAAATAGGCCTTATATTTTTATGACACAGGCCAAGGTGCTCCTGCAGAGACACACAAATTCAGCTGCACAGATAAAAAAGAAGTTTGTTCTTAGGTCATGAACCAGAGATGGGTGGTCCAGGATTTGAAGTGAATATAGCCCATGCAGCTTCCCCAGTTCTCACCATCATGAAATCTGTGTCAGAGAAATATTGCACCGGATGGGGTCAAACAGACAAGACTTTATTCTTGTGAACAACTGAATTGTATATATAAAGATTGCTGAGGGTAGATCTTGAAAGTGCTTATCACAATTAAAAAAATGTGTAATGTTAAACAGCATTCACCTGAGCAATTTTTTTTTAAAGGAAAGGCGAGGGCAGGCATGAAGGTGAGTTGGCAGGCAGGCAGGGAGAGAGAAGAGGAAGAAGGACTTGTTATTTATTTATTTTCATTTGCTTGTTCATCTTGGCTCCCCACCCCACCCCAACCTGGGGCACAACCCCAAGTCCTTGAGATGTTCCACTAAACCACCAGTGCATGCCCGATTGCATCAGTTTTGAAGGCTTATTGACTTTATTCAATGACTCATGAATTGGGCAGCATCTCAGTTAGCTAGCTGATAGGAAGGAGTCTCAAAGCACTGTACCAAATGAAAGACTTTATAGGCAGAAAGGGGCAGAATAAGGAAGTCATACCAACAAAGAGCAGATTGTCTGTGGCAAGATTATCTTCTTTGACCTCACTAATACTGATCAGGTAGTTTCATATTGACTAATTCAAGGTTCCATTTCCGGGAAAGGCTGAAACTGTAATTATTTAGGTATTAAGTTTCAATTTGGTGAAATGGTTCTAAGCATAAATGACTTCATCTGAAACTGTTGTCTATTTTATTTTATTTTCAAGGAAAGATGGAGACAGGAATGAGGGTGAATAAGCAGGCAGAAACAGAAAGGAGGAAGAAGCACTTAATTTTATTTAGTTGTTTGTTTTGGTTGTTCCCACTGGCTCCAGGTCTTGAATCAGAGACCTTGGGATGTGTATATTGACTGTACCCAGTGGGTTAAACCATTCTTTTAAGAGTAACTGTGTGAGGTCATGGATATTGACTAAATGTATTATGATACTCATTTCACAATATATACTTATATCAAGTCATTATGTTGTATCCCTTAAATGTATAAAATGTTATATGTATATGTCAATTATATCTCAAAAAAATGGTGTCGGGGGCGCGCGACAACTAGTGTAAGAGATACTGAATAACAAAACTCCAACCAAGTTAGTTTTAAAAATCAAATTGTTCTGACTAAATGATTAATGAATCAGAAAGCGTCCCGTCTAGCAAGCAGAAAGTTGTTTGGAAAACTGTACAAAATGAAAATTTTTTTATAGGCAAAAAAGCAAAAGGTAAGGGAAGAAGGAATTATCTCAGGCATATCTATGGGGAATGGAAAAAAGGTCTTGTGACAGATTATTTCATTTACCTTTGGGGAATGAGAAACATAACCTCGTTGGTGCTGACCAGAAAATTCCATACTGACTGGTTAAGATGACTTTCCTGGATGAGATTGAAACCACAGTTAGGTTAGGCATTAAGTCTCCGTAGATTTAGCAGAAGTGCCACCATTTGGGGACTATTGTCTCTTTTTAATAGAGGAAAAGATTTAGATTTCAAAAGGGGCCGAGAAACATGATGTCATTGATATAATCTATAGATGAAATGTTCTGAGGTACTCCATCCAAATCTCTTCAGACTGTATTATGAAAAAGGACAAGAGTGTTAACAGCCCTGGAGCAAAAGTATTATATGTTTTCTCAAGTAAATGTTCATAGAAACGAGACCTCAGGGGCCTGTAGTCAGGAAGAAGCAGCTAAAATTCAGTCATGCTGAAGGGAATGTTAAGGCTCTATTAGTTACCTGTGAGATGGGAGAAAACCATGAAGAGCAGACACATTCCTTCTAGAAGCACCAGTAAGAGCAGCACACATCATTTCCATTCACAATCCAATCACCTGAGGTTACTTACCTGTTACGCAAAACCTCAAGGACTGTCTGGCTCTGGGGCGGCGGTGTTTGCACACTCCTCTGTGGACCTGCTGAAGAGCTCTTGTCTGCTTGATGCTCCTCCCCAAGCCAGAAATCTTTATTGAACTAAAATAGTATTTTTTAGATATGGATTGTGCTGCCTCAAAACCCCAAACATGAAGTATTCCATTCTTTATGGAGGAAGATTCATAAAGCATCACTTCACTTCTATTTTTAGAAGTATTCCAGCACTCTCCTGACCTCTAGACCCTAAACGTTTTACTGAAATCATAGGTCCTAAATCCAGTTTATCTTTCACCACTGTAAGTGCCTGTAAGGCATCCAGAATGCTAGTCACCTCTTATTCATCATGTCCAATCAGCATGATGTCATTGATATAATCGATAGAAATATTGTTCTGAGGGACTCAGTCCAAATTTCTTTAGACTATATTATGAAAAAGGATGGGAAAGTCAACATAGCCCTGAAGCAAAAGCATAAATGAGTATGTTTGTGCCAGCTACATGAGTGTGAACTATTTCTGGTCCTCTTACCTGCCCATGATAGGGAAATATGAACTCACTGAATCAGTGGCTGCATACAATGGGAGCATGAGGCTTTATAAACAACGATGCTCCAGCTAGTACAGAAACTGAACAGGCTTTCTGTTTGTTTGAGCTTGTAGTGGTCTCTGCTGCAGTTGTTCTCCAAGATCCATTCATTACTGCAGGAACCAAACAGGCACATTAAAAAGTAATAATATAGGGACCACCACTTCCCCACTCCACATCCTTTAGGTTTCTAATGCTGACATTAATTTTTGCAATCCCTGTAGGAGTATAAGATGATGAGAAATAAAATTATAACACATAAGAAAAAATAAATAGTAAATTACTTACTCATTAGGAAGTTAGACTAATCTAGGGGGAAAGATTCGTGCTAGAAAGATCACGGTTTGCATATGTTAACTGAACAGTCTGATTACTTTCTGTAAGACCCACTATGAATTATTTAGTTCTCTAAGTCTCAATTACTCTACCTGCAAATAGGATTAGTAATGGTTGCTCTAATCTAGCTAGCATGAAAAGCTATTAAGTAAACAAATTAATATAGACTATCTCCTTAATAATAATAGATATTTGGTGTTGTGAAACTATATTGGGCAGTGTCCCAAGTATTCTGAAAGGGAAATGTAAGCAATTCGGTAGAGTGAAGTGTCCTGCAGAAAGGTTTTTCCTGCTGGATATTGGCCAAGGATGAAACAACAGCTATAACTGTGTGGTCAATTCAAACACGCAGAAAACAGCTTCTGAGAATGCATAGCATCTGTAATACATAGTCCTGCACTCAAAGCCACTGATAACTCAAACAATAGCAAAATTTGGATGACAAATTCTTCCATATTTCAAAATTGTTCAAAGGACCAACTCCTGTTCATCTATTTTCTTATCATTTTAACTAGAGATTGGGTAGCAGTGAAAAACAATTAGCAAATACATTCAATGTTTCTGTTTCTATTCCTTTCACAAGTTTTAACTTTTAAGTAAAAGTTTGGTCAATTCTAGGAATTTTTATATGAAAATGTGTAGTGAGCATTCCTCACTGAGTGGAAATAGACAGCAGTGGAAGTAATATACTTGTGAATTAGAAAACTTATTTTTTTAGAGGAAAGGTATAGGCAAGAATGAAAGTAAGCAGACAGAAAGAAAGAAGTATTTTATTTGTTTTCTCTTGTTTTTCATCTTGGTTGTTTCCCTGAGCCCAGGTTTTGAATCAGGGACCTGTGGGACTGTGCCCGATGAATGAAACCACTAGGCCAGCAGGATAAGCAGGAAAACTTTTTTTTTTAATATTTGTAGTCATTTAAAATATTTTTTTAATCAATGTAATATTTTCATCAAGAAAACTGGACGCTAAATATCAAGAGAGTAATACTGGAGCACTTCCTAATGCCATACAGAAAAAACTAATTAAAATGAATTACAGAGCTGGACATAAAACCAGAAACTAAAATATGTGGGAGAAAACATAGGTCATATACTTTATGATATCCTCCTTAGAGATGTCTTTGGAGACGTAGTTTCAATGACAAGGAAAATAAAAGAAAAAAATAAACTGGAATTATATAAAACTAAAATGCTTTTGTACAGTGAAAGAAATTATCGTAGAGTGAAAAGACACCTTACTGAATGGGAGAAGATATTTGCACATCATAGGACTAACAAGTCGTTAACATCCAAGATATATGAAGAATTTATACAATTCAACAACAACACAAAAACCAAACAACTCAATCAAAATATCAACAGAAGATTTAAAAAGCCACCTCTCCAAAGAAGATATATAAATGGCTAACTTTGACAGCAAGACTGAAGTTGCCAGAGCTGGAGGGATGGAAGGTAGAATTGTATGGTGGATGAGGCTTACTTATTATTTTATTTATATTTCCATTTTAATGCTTTTTTAATTTCATTTAAAAATAAAAGACAAATCTGAAAAATAAAGATATCTTAAGAATTAATTTTAAACTAAAAAAGTTAACAGTAAAAGTTAAATAACATACTTGTTTCAAATTTGTATTGGGTATGATTTTGAAGTTGAATTTTTTGCTTACTATACTTAGAATAGTTACCAATGCTAGAGGTGCCCTGATGGAGTAGTGGTTTCATTAACTGTCTGTGGCTGAAGCACAGTCCATATACATCCCAATGACCCTGGTCCATGTCCTGGGTTGGGGAGAACAGCCAGATTGTACAACTAAGTAAAAATAAATAAAATGTTTCCTCCTCCTTGTTCTTCCTGCCTGCCTGCCTGCTCTTCTTCAGTTCTACCCACACCTTTCCTTAAAAAAAAAACAACTGGTGCCATTGATAACCATGTTAATTTTGGCATGTTTTCCTCAACAAAAAGAAGATCCACTAAAGATGCTAGATTAAAATAATACCTTAAGTTAAACATGTCTGCTATTAAGTTTCTTTAAAGCTAATATATTAGTCAGTAAAAATATATAGTATTAGAATGTATTATACTCAGTACAGAGTGCTACTTTATTTACTAAGTCATTAATAGCCAATGAAATTGAAGTTTCCATTAAGCTTATTTCACTATGATTAATCAGATTAAATATAAAATATTCATTCTTAATAAAGTTGCTTTTAACTTCTTTGAGGGTTGGGAGGGGGAAATTTCTTTAAGGTGAGACATATTATTGGAGAGATAGAGGACATTTACTGTTTGTCTATAAAGAAGATAGTTTGTAACTATATAGATACCAAAGTATGCTTTAGCACAAGAGATAATGATAAACTTAAAGAGGGATATTACATAATGATAAATGGTTATTTCAATAAGAAGATGAAGCAATGTGAAGTTTATATGCATTAATAACATAGCCTAAAATATATAAAACAAAAACTGACTGAGTATACAGAGAAAAAGAAATATTCACAATCACATGACTGGAGATTTTAACTCTGCTCTTAAAGAACTCCTACAAATAAGAGGACAAATGTCAGTAGTAAAACCTATTCATCACATATTATACAATTTATAAATTGCTGGTTTTGATTCGCTAAGGTAATTTGTTTGGAATTTCTTTCATCTGGTTAATGAACAAACTTGCCAACAGTTTCCTTTTCTCCCATCTTTGTCAAATGTTGGTAATAAGACCTTATAAATGACTTGGGAGTTGTTCTTTGGAAGGTTCTTAGAAAACTAGTACTGTTTCTTCCTTAAATGTTTGGAAGATACTTCAGTGTAACCAATGCCCTAGAGCTTTCTTTTAGATAAGCCCATTTTTTGAAACTAGATATTCAATTTATTGACTAGATATGGCACTAATAAGATTTTCTATTTCTTTTTGCACCAGCTATGCTAAGTAAATTTTTCAAAAAATACTTCATTTTCTCTAAGCTTTCAAATATGTTGGTATAAAATTATTTACATCATATTGTTATTCTGTTTAATGTGTATAAACTCTCTTGTGATGTTATGCCTTTTATTCCTGACTATGCTTTTTTTGGTTGATCAATATTTCTATGCCTTTATCAATTATACAGAAGACTTTGTCTGATATTAGTATGCTATATTCACTGTCTTTTGGGAAATCTGTATAAACATTTTTATTCACCTTTTTGCTTTTTTATATAAGTCCTGATATATCAGAATTTAAATACAACTATTAATATTTTATTTATTCTATTTGTCCTATCAGTTCTTTAGTCTTTGCATCTTGACTGATTTTGAATTTTCTTAATTTTTACATTTTTAAAATTTTGGTATATTTATCTACATTTGTTGATGTCCTTAGTTGTTAGCCAACTATTACAGCATTTCCTTTTCTTATTAGCATTACTTTGGACTTACTTCATTTCTTTAATAATATAAGACTTTCAGTCATTTTGATTCTATTTCCTGGGAGGCAGAGTAATTTTAGATTGAATACCAATAATTTTATAGGAAAAATTGCTAAGGCACTGGGTAAGTTTATTTTCCTTAAAATATGATTTATTTTTTCTATGTCAGGAAAGTAATGTAGAAATAGTTAATCTCTAATCAAATCTGCATTTGAGATAATTAGATTCTGCAGTAGAAACAGACCAAGAAAGATACAATTTTTAGAATAATTAAAGAGCCACCTTGATAAAAACTCATTCTAGGGAAAAAGGATCAGAGACAATCCTGGCAGGGGGATAACTCTTTAATCATTAGGAGGAAAGTTGATTCACCTTACAGGATATATTTGTCATCTGGATTTTTCCTCTATCCCTGACAGCCATGGGCATACTTGGAATAGGAAATGAAAGACATTTTTCATGGAAAAATATTATAAAACATAGTGGCATTAACAATGCTACTTTAAGACTAAGGTGGAAAATTGTAATAATAAAATGAGGATAACAACAATGTCCTTAATTTTACTTGGCATAGTGAGGGGACTAAAACCTAGCACCCCAAGTCTCTCGGAATTGGTCTCTGTAAATGTCCTATTCCTATATGAACCAAGGGCAGAGAAGGACAGCCCTAGAGGCAAAGTAGAAGCTCCTATTCTTCTAAACCTTTAGGCCTTTCCTTAATCAGTGAAGCCATCTGCCATGCCCAGGGCCTCCACCCTTTTCCCAATCCAGAAATGGTCTTTTGCACCTATTCTCTAGAAGAATATAGAAAGGGAAGATCTTTATCTTTACTTTTAGAGTAGGACTGAGTCACTCTTCCATGTCACATGGTGACCCCTCCTCCGCTCTCCCCTAAGACCTCGGGTCCCCTTTCCATGCTTCAGTTTTAGATATAAATGTGGGGGTGTCTCCAGCAACCTCAGAATTTACCCCATGTAAATTTTCCATTATATATTATGATTAAATTTGGGTTCTTCTCTTACTAATGATACCTAGTGTAAACTCACTCATTCATCCAGTCTGTTGAAGTCACTAAGATAAATGAGGGAACTTTCCCTTTGATCCTCACAATAGTATGACTTCTGTTACCCAAAGGTATCTGGAGTAGAAAATGCTACTTGATGTCTTGAGAAAAATAAGGACTCTGCAATAGAAATTGCAGCAATGTTAGTTGAAAGCACTCAGAAGGAAGTGACTACCTGGAATTTAGAGCGAGAGACCCAACTGGGGCTATAATCATTCATTTATAAATATTTATTGAATGTCTATAATAAACTTAATTCTAGTATTTGCCGGAGTAGAGCGATTAAAAAGTCAGACAAAAGTACTGTTTCATGGAGCTTCTCCTGGTGAGGAAAGAGAACAAAAATGAACAAAAACCTACAGATAATTACTGGCTGTGATAAGTGCTATGAATTTCTTTTTAAAGTGTGATAAGATAGCGCACAATTAGAGGCAACCTTAGGTAGGATGTTAAGGAATACTTCCTTCTAAAGAGGTGAGAACTAAATAATGAGAAAGATCCAGGCTAAGAGGATTCACTGTAGAGGGAAGAACAAATGCAGTAAAGTACTAGTCATAGACCTGTAATAGGAACAAGACTTTTGGGGAGGAGGTATAAGTGAGTTAAGAGCAAAATAGGGACAATTAGCTCAGAAGTAGGTGGGAACTAATTTGTGTAGGATTATATAAAATAAATCAGCAAATATTTCTATAAAGACTCAGATAGTAAATCGCATAGATTTTGCAGGTCAAATAATTACTGTTGCCACCAGTCAATTTGCCATTATAGCACAAAAGCAATCATAGAATACCTTATCTGTGCAATAGTGAGACAGCATACCTGCATTTCAATAAAATTATGACAGGGATTTGAAAATATTCAGAAGTGACATGGCAAGGAAGGACTTGACACTTCTACTATTCTATAGGCAATGTAACCAATGAAATCCTTTGTAACCATATATGGGAAAAGTGTTGGGCATTAACTGGAGGGTTTAAAAGATGGAGACTAGAATGGGGCTCACCCTTTGGATGCAAATCCACTGAGCCCTGCTGGCAGAAAGAGTAAACCTTGCTTACTGATAAAGCCCTGGTGTCCCATTTCCTTGCTTGCTGGGCCTGCAACACAACTGTTTACAAAAGCAGCGAGTGAACTCAATGTCCCCTGCAGACTATAGTTTGCCAAATCCTCTATGAACCCCAGCAAAGTTATTGGATAAGTCTAAGTGCATTGGAAAGTCTTGAAGGAGATATTTTTGTTGCTTTTATTTTTTTTTTTGTTAGCATCTTTAGTAAGTGGCCTGATACATATATTTAAATTGATCACTCTGGTCACTATATAGGAGCAGTAGGAAATAGAATACTAGAGGGGCAAGAGTGGGAGTAGAAAGAGCTATTTCATGTTTACTCAACGTGTAAGATCCCTTGGATTACAGTAAACTGAGTAAACGCAGAATCTAACAATAGATTAATGGAAGAAAGGAAAGGGCTTGGTGATGGATTGCACTTTAGAGATAAGGAAAACGCATAAATCAAAGATGACTCTTAGATAGTGACATTTATTGACGTGGAGGAAACTTGGAACTGAGCAAGATTTGTAGGTACAAAAATTCCATTTGGGCAATGCTTTATGTTTGAAATGCCTACTAGATATCCAGTGGAGATGTCAGGTAGACAGTTAGATACAGAACTCAGAAGAGGTTTGGGTTAAAAACACTGAATCAACAAAGCAAAGATAGTGGATTTACATGAACAAAGAATCAGTTTCATATGGTTATATCTGATCTGGCAAGGAAAATGTTAAATGAGAGAAAATAAGAATAACAGATACAGAGACCTGTCTGAAGAACACCAACCTTTAAAGTTCATAAGAGGAAGAATATTAGCAAAGGAGACTGAGCAGAGCAAAAGCTGGAGAATGCCATGTGAGCCTCGCAAAAAGGATGCCTCATGAGAAACTGCTGGATGCTGCTGAATGACTGAGTAATAGGAGTGAAGAACAGCCACTGAATTAGTCATCACTGAGGTTATTGATAAGAGAGCTAGATGAGACAGAAAGAAGATTGGAATAAATTGAAGAATGACTGAGAGGTGAGAAATTGAACACAATATATATCAATAATTCTTTGAGGATGTTTTACTGTAAATTTCAGAAACTAGAGGATGTCAAAGGTTTTATATTTGTTTTAAGATGAGAGATACAAAAATATAGCTTACTGTCACACAAAATCATCAACTAAAGAAAGCAATATGAGTGATATGAAAGTAGCCACGTGTTTGAAGGTGGGAAGTACAGACAGTTCTTAGGTATCATGATTCATAGGTTCTTGGAAACTAAGACCTTAAGTGAAACAACTTATAAGGAAATCAATTTTATCACAGATATATATGTATATGTATATGTTTGTGTGTGTGTGTACATATATATATATGTGTGTATGGAGAGAGAGAGAGAGAGAGAGAGAGAGAGAGAGAGAGAGAGTGCTAAGTTTCTAAGGCATATTTCTGGTCACAAAATCATCATCAAACTTTTAAATAAAAACTCCACACACCTCTCATATCATTTATTTTCCAACTCATTTACTCCAGCTCAGGATCCCAGGTCTCAAAAATCTATCCTGTCCATTCAAGGTACCAGGCAGGACTCAACCCTGGAGAGAATGCCCCTCCACTGCAGCATGCACTCACATACTTACTCAGTCTGGGATGATTTAAACAGGACAATGAACTTAACATTCACATGGTTGGCTGTGGGAAGAAACTGGAGTCTCCAGAGAAAATCACTGTAGAGAAAGAGGGCACACTCCACACAGAGTGATCCCAGTTGGGAATCTTTTTTTTTTTCTCCTCAAAGTTATAATGATGTAGTTAAGTCAATGAAAATGCACGGGATGTAGAGCACATTTTAAACATAGCAGGAGCCAACTAGTACAAGTGAGAATTCATTCTCTAAAAATCTGGCACATTCCTGCCCTGAAAAATGACATTAGATATGTTATCTGTCAACAGAAGAATATATTTTCCATACAGAAAGTGAAAGAAAATTAAAACTATGAAAAAAATTAAGACCAGGGAACACAAAATTTAAAATTCATCATGAATTTGTTTCCTATAAATATTGGTTCCAAGGTGAAATAATCAGTGTTCAATAAAGCTGGATAGGGAATTGCTTTACTTTTTTGAGACAACAAATGAATGAATTCATACTACACAAAAACATATTCAGTTGTGACAAAAGGGGAAAAGGAAGGAAATAATCTCATTTGGGGGCTTTGGAATCCCATTCAAACCACTCATACACGATATGACCAAGTAAGACTCTAGCTCAGGCACACTGGCAGGCCCCTAAATAAAATTTAAATATTTAAATGACATCATACCCATTGATAAACAGTCCCTACCACAATTTCTCTGGAACTCTCTTATCTACCCTGGCCCCTTGCGTAGAACCATATTTCTCCCTATTATCTAACAAGTAAGGGGTAGTGCTTAGCATGGTAAGACCTCTGATTCTTTCTTTGCTGCAATTTTTTTCTCCAGTATCCTTCCTCTCAACCCACCACTGCAAATTGAGTGTATTAACTAAGATAAGGACAAATAGCACTCCCTTCTAACTGTCCTCTGTCACCCCCACCCCAACCCAATTACAGATTTCTCCAAAAGTCCACTTAATGCCTTGGTTTAAAAGCAAGCAGGCAGGTGCATATCTGTCCACACCAGAGAGTGCATCAGCCTCTGAGGACAATGACAGTGCCCGGGAAGGGGATAATAATGAAGAATTAAAAGAATAGGAATGTGTTTGGAAAACTGCAATGTGTTCAGTTTGAACTGAGCACAGATTATTACTAGAGGGTATGTGGCTGGTACAAGAGAAGGACAAGAGGAATCAAGTCTCTTGTTGAGAGAATCTGGTGCCGATTGTTTGGTTTAGAAACTCAACATTGCTGTGTGAGCTTGAGCAAGTAATTCAACCATTTCACTTTCTGTACTTCACTTTCTTATCTGAAAACACGGGAATAACATCTTCCAAGGGTTAGGATGAGGATTCAGTCTTAGGTTAATGTATGAAACATACTCAGAAAAGTGGTTGAACACAATGAATGTTTAGTAGAAGTTCACTACCATTATTGATGGAGAATGGTGTCTTATTTTGGTCAGGGGATAGCTGTGACTGGTTTTTTGGGAAATGTTTGCATTTTAGTAACTAATTATAACTACTTCTGATGTCATCAAAGCACAAAGGGTGCATACTGCAAACTATTCCAAAATGGTTCATGACTCTTTTCAACACAGCGTGGGAGGCTTGGCTGAGTCACAGGAAATACAACAGATTAAGACCCTATAAAAGAATTTCATTTGCATCAAGCTGGCCCAGTCTTAAGATAGGGCAGTTTATTCATGTTTTATGATTGCAGCTCGACACTATTTCAGAATCTCAGCAATAAGATTTCTTCATTTCCTATTGCGTATCCTGTAGAACAACTTCCACTTAAGCTACAACCCAAACAATGCTTAAAACTTTGCTACTGAGAAAATAAATGAGATGTTCTTAGATATTATAGGTGATTAACAGGAATGAAATTTGGCCAGTTGCTGCAGACTGATGAATGTTAGTCCAAGGAGACAAACATGGTGCACACTTTACAGTAGCACTTGATTCTTTTACTCCCTAATATGGTAAATTGACAAGAATTTCACGCTGAAATTTGTTCATAGTTAGAACTTGGATCCACGAATGGTGGTCAAGGTGTTTTCAGAAAAGAATGTATATAACTAGTATATGTATGTGTCAATCAAAAATGAATTACATTGAAAATCCAAAGCCAGTTTGTTTTTAACACCAAATGAATAAAAAAAAATTGATATGCTTTGTCACTTTATCCTATATTTTAATTACTTAATTTATTATAATAAAAATAGTTTACTTTAAAATTATTCCAATTGCTATATCACAATAAACACATCACTGAGCTTATATATTTAAATTGTTAACCAGGGACACCCAAACACTACCTGATAGCCAGTAATCTTGCCAACATTTTTCAGGAAGGAAAATAAATATCTGTATATAAACTTCCCTATCTCAAATATTAATATTGTTGCTGGGTGGGAGGACCAGTTAATTTGTTCTCAGGGTCGAATCAGACTGACTTAATATCACATGATTTCTCTGCATTGCAATTATCCCAACAGAATGTCAGATATAGGTGACTGAATAGCCCATAAAATGTAAGAAAAAGGAAAATAGTTCACTATCCATCAGTAGTTGTGAGTTCTAAAATACTTGGCATTATTTTTTTTCCTTAAACTTCACTGAAGGGATGTGTGGTTACCTCCATCTTGGATTGTGAAGTTGTCCACATTGCCGGAAGTCAGGGGGAATCAATATCCTACATTACCATAAACTGTTTCAAAAACACACTGAGAGAAGTTATGCATCAGAGGTATCACTGATGAATATGTGTTGTAATTAATAAATTTAGTAGTAGGATCATTATCAGTGTGCTACTGAGTGAAAAAAAAAAAAAAGGAGAAATGCTCAAATCATCCATTTATAAAAACAGTTAAAATAGACATTTCTCTAGAGAAGACTCACAGATAATGTACGGACACATGGCAAAATGCTCTACAAATATAAGCCACAATGAAATGTCACTTCACACCTGTAAGAATGGCCTAGATCAAAAACATTAGAAGCAGCAAATATTGGAAAGGGTATAGAGGGAAAAAAGGCTGTCTTTCACTGTTGGTGGGAATAAAATTAGTGCAACCATTTAGGAAAACAGTATGGAGATTCCTCAAAAAAAAAAAAAATTGTACTACCATTTGATCTAGCAATTCCACCTCTAGAGATATAGCCAAAGAATTAAAAACGCAAATTAGAAAAAAATACCTGCAAGTTCAAGCAGCATAATTCACAATAGCTCAAATGTGGAAACAACTTAAATACTTATGTTCTGATGACTGGATAAAGAAGTTGTGGCATATATACTAATGGAATTCCATGAAACTATCAAAGATGATGAAACTGTACCTTTTACAACAATCTGGATGGAACTTGAGAAGATCATGCTAAGTGAAACAAACCAGAAAGAAAAAGAAAAAGTACCGACGGGTTCTCTCACTCATGTAGAATATAAAGAAATGAAACAAACTGATAAAACCACAGAGAGTCACAAGACACAAAACTGTTGTTAAGGGGTGAGGATTCAGGGGATAAAGGAGAATGTATGTGGTATGGTGGGCACCAGATCTCTGATGACAGATGGGGCGTGACATACCCCTAGCCTGTGATGCAAATAACCTGAACATCATATAGCAATATAAACAAAAGAAAATTAAAATTTTATTTAGAATAAAATAAAATAACTTAGCTAGAGTGCAGGGTTATAAAAGGATATTTACTAAAGCACCTCTATAACTCACGAGGTTTTTTAAGTTACAAAATATTTTGACATTAAAATAAATTTATAAATTAAGAATTATTCACAAATGTATCACTTTTAATGGAATGCATTACTTTTCAGCATTTCACTTAACTTTTGAAAAGCCGTGTGACTCCTGCCATCCCTTGACCCTCCCATGTGTCCCCAGGAGCAAGGTCTGGAGAGCTCTCTGGCGAACTCTGGAATCCCTGAACAGTAGATTTTAGAGTATCTCCTGCTCTCTATACCCTAGAAGTCTATAACTCGTAGAGTTCTATGATACTATTATTTTTTAAAGCATTTACATATTTTATTTAATTGTTTGTCATAGTGTCGCACCCTCCCCCCCCCACCTTAAGATGGGAACCCAGGACCTTGGGATGTATAATGAATTGCACTCGGCTGCTACTCCACCAGGGCGTGCCAGAGTGCTATGATTTTAATAGTTACAATTTCAGGAAATTACTCCAAAGAGAGGCCTGTCTTCCTAGCTGAGCTCACCTTTACTCCTATCAGGTCCATTTGCCTCTGCTGGAATTCTTGGTTCACCAGAGATCTGTAGTGCGTCCCCAGTCTTAACACCTGGAGAGAGCTCTGTTCACCATCTGAGTCAGCAAGCTTGAGTTCTAACCTCCATCCAGCTGCGGGTCTTACTCCTTGTCGTTTCTCTGGTTCATATTACGGGACAATTCTTTCTCTGTTCCCCACCAGTTTCACGTCACGCTTCTAGAGTTGGTAGGTCTTCTCTCTCATTCAGTTCAAATGCTCTTCAGGCGTGAAGCTCTCGCAAAAACAGCTGGTCCTTTTATTGTTGCCACAATCCCTAGGTCTGGCTGTGTGAACTGCTGTCTTCTTGCCAGTAGGATTTGGGAGGTGACTCTCTTCTTGTTCCCTATTTCTTCATACTTCAGTCTTCTCTCACTGTCTGTATACAGGGTGCCAGCCCTTCATACTTGTCCTATATTAAGTCCCTCATGAGAGTCATCTTTTACAGTTTTAACCTTAATAGTTTGACCATACTATATTATTTTATGTTTTAGCATACTTTTAAAATAGGCACATTGTTTCATGTTCTTTGTAATAATTTGTTGTAATGGTTACATACTACTCTTTCCAGTTAAAATCCTCAATAAAATAATCAGTTTCCTTTTCTTGAGTAATAGATTGTCCCCTCGAGTTGTAAAGCTAATTGATATGTTAATTTAGAGTAAAAATTATATATTCTGATGACTCCTGCACTGTAGCAAGTTACTTAAGTAATTTGCACCTCAGTTTCCTTCTCTTTTAAGATGAGAAGAGGGCATATGAGGATTAAATGAGTGTGAGAAATATCTAAAATGTGCCTGGCATAGGAAAAGTACTATGTAAGTATAAGATGTAATAACTATTTTTTCACTTTCACTATATAGAACATGCTCAAAATACATCTCAGCAAATCTTTTGCTTTTAAAAATTATTTTTTAAAGAATATATTTCACAAATTTATTTTGCTCAGTCAGAGAAGTTTAGTTTTGTGACTTTTAACCTATAGTCAGATTTCTTCCTAAAAAAGACTATATTCATTTCTAAAGTTAGGAAAATAAATTAATACACTAGTTTTGGAATCAGTGTCAAAATTGCGTATTATCATTTTCATGATATAATAGATCAATAAAAATAATTTTTATTCGATTATTAGTATGAGTTTTTTAATTTATGCTTATTACATAATCATTATTTTTCTCTTAATTTGAAGTCTTTCAGCATATTCTGAGCAATTCCAGAATCAATACAAGCCACTTTTGAGAATTGAAAAGTAAACTTATGCTTCAAGAAATATAGTAAGGTAGGCCAACTCATTAAAAACAGTAGATTTTTCTTGTTTTTTAGGAAGAATTAAGATACAAATTTTCAAGGCGTCTACTGAAAGTGCATATATAACTGCTTTTGTGTGCCTGATTCAGTTAATCTTAACCAGTGATTTGACAGATCAACTAATTGCCTCTGCTAAAGAAGAACAGAAAGATTGGCAAGACATAAGCTATTCCATTTATTGTAATATGAATTATTTGTAATATTTGGTATCCTATGTCTATCAGTTTTAATCTTTAATTTTCATAATAATGACTAACAGTAATTATGATGGTAATGATTAAATATCTATTAGTTATTTAGCATCAAATACATTCCAGATATTTCACCAGGTATTTGATGTTCATTTTCCTAAATCTCATAAATTCTCCAGAAGTTATTTTTCAGATGAGGCAATACAATCTGAGAATGTAATGACTTATTCATCATGGAATAAGCAGTAAATGTGTATAGAATGATAAATTATGTGTAGGAGCTGTTTTTTTTAATTTAAGTAATCTTCAAATATCTAGCTCATTTCATAAAAAAATAGTGAAAAAATGAGTGAAATACTCTCTTACTACAAAGGAAAGCTGTATTCCATATTCTGTCTCTTTAAATAGTTAAGAATATCTACACAAGATACAAATAGAGGCCTATTTATTTTTCACTCTGTAAAACAAAATTTTTCTTTTTCTTTGGAGTTTTGTGTTTTATTTATTTTGGATGACAAAACTAAAAGTAAATTTCCATTATTCCCTTCTTCTCTGTGTACCTTCAAAAATTTACCCACTTAATTACAGGTTTGAAAATTTGCTTTCCTTCAAAACTTCACCATGAACTTGACACATGGGATAGCCAAAGATGCAGTATCTTTTTTTTTTGCCTTGGAAATTTTTGCTTTGGATAAATTGATTCCTAAGTTAATTTTCCTAGGTAAATACCGAGATTCTGAAAAGGAGCACATGTTATCTGCAGAGGCACCTAAAGTGAAAATCTCTCAGGACCTTAGAGCTGTCACCAGATCTTTTTATTCATTCATTAATAAATGTGTTAAATGCCCACTGTGTACAAACACTTCAGTGGGATTTTAAAAGAAACACGGTAAATCAGAAATAGTCCCAAATCCTGAAAGTTTCCCTTTCAATTACAAAAATAGACTCAAGAATAAATAATTTTAGTCATGAGCTGTGTGGGAGCACTGAGGAAGGAAACCAATCCCAGGCTTGGTTACAACCATGACCCCCTTCTACTGCTTAAGGCAGAATTACATGCAGAGAGAAAAGCTTCCGAGTTCTTGGGGACTCTCTCATCTCTCCCCACTGAATTTGTATCCCCCACAATACACTGAACAGTGTATTGTGAAATGGGAACAGAAAGCTAAACAAAGCATACATACCCACCGTCTAGCTGCACATACTATTCTGGGAAAATACAAATGTGTATACAGTGTTTGTTATACAGTATAGTGACTCTAATGCTGAAAACATCCCAGGCCCTAGTGATGGCATCATCGCTCCAGGTTTGCTAACTCACTGGAAGAAACCCCTCTTTTGCCAAATATCAATGCTTTGTGAAGCATTGTTAGTCTTTTGTTACCCAAACTAAAGACAGAGAGGTTGGTTATTATCCCTCACTAACTTGAACATAATTTCCAAACTGTAAATAAGGACACAAAGAATAGACATGGATACTGATATCTATGCATTTTGATGCTAATTGAAACAACTACTTCACAATTGGAAAGTGACTATATCTTGGATCTTAGTAGAATAAAAATACCTTAGTATTTAGATTCTCTGTGCATTGCTAAACAAAAAAACTATGTGTTAAGTAAGCTAACATAGGAATTTATGCCTAAAATGACTTAGTGTCTCTTCATTTAACTGTTCCCATTTAATCAGTGTGTTATATCAGTCAATTAATGCTTCTTCTGAGCATCTGCAATGCTTAATGCATTCTTCTAAGTATTCTGAGGACATTAAAAATTCAGATTACAATCTCACTTGAGAGATTATATATATGCATATGCATACATTATAATATGTCATATATATACTCTATAGAAGGACATACTTTTTATGTTTTAAATAATTCTGTTTATAAAATTTGATTTATACACACTTCTTAGAACTACATCTGATCTGTACAATAGCAAACATATACTAAGAATAATTTGTATATTTCTGTGCTTTCTTTTCATCAAAATAAATATCTAATACATATCATCAGACATACTATATTTTTCAGTATTTTATGAGTTTTTCTGACCATATATCAACTAACAGCAATAGCATTAAGTCAAGACCCTGTTCAATATTTATGTTATTGAAAGTGAAGACATTTAGGGGAAAATATGGGTAAAAGCTTTGGTAGAGTCCTCATATGCAATTTTTGAAGCTGAGCCTAACCCTGACATCACAGAGTTGATAAGAATTTGATTTCCCAAGGAAATGTTGGTTTGTTTACAGTGGCGATATGAAGCCTTTGGTGCTTTACATATTTTTGCAAAACTGAAAGACTATTCCTTAAAGTCTCTGCTAAATCTCCCCACAAAGAATCTCTTCTCCTAATTGACCAAACTTTCCTACTTCTCTGAAAGTGTCCACAGGAGGCTTATCTCACATACTTTCCATTGGTATCATTTTTCTAATTTGCTTTTGAAATGTTGAGAGGTTTAAAACTACATCCAGAAAATAACTTCTTTCTCAGCAGCATTTCAGTAGTTTATTCCTTGTTAAGCATAGAGCACAAGCAAAGTTAAAAATATCCATTGGAACCTATATTTTATAAGATCACGGCAGATTGAAACTTTTCTTTATAAGCAGCTTCCTACCCAATCATGGAATATGCTTAGACTCAGTGAGAGTTCTAGCCTGACAGAGATTACTGCTTTGTTTGGTTGTTTTCAGAAATTGAATTAGGAAATAAACCTCTCATGAGTTAGTATGTTTCACAGGTGGCCCTGATGCGTCCCAATATATCGCCCCTGAGTAGATCCTACTTAATCTTTGGGCAGACAGCCAGTCTCATGCTATTGGGCAGCAGCCTGTAGGTCTGATTGAGGAATGATTTGACAGCTCCCACAGATTTCAATTCAATTTCTTTCAGCCTCTATGTTGGTGGATTTAGGTGAAAGTGCAGTGGCAAGGAAGGAGGCTGTTTTGAGGGACATAGAGAAATATTGTAGAATGATCAGAGGTCTAAGAGAAATATGAGACATTCTTTTTCCAACATGGAAAATAGTGAACTTGGTTTACTGTACAAGCAGTAGGAATTTTCCGAGTAGAGGAGGTTGTATTTGCAAAAGAGAAGTCAGACTGCTTGATGATTAGGAGGGCTGGAATTCAAATGAACTTTGTCACTATTGCCAGTTTTGTGAAAAAAAATATGTCCCTGGTGGAGCACAGATGGCATGTTTGAAGGAGAAACTGATTATGCCAAGAGGTTAGTATGCCCGGGAGCACTTCTCATTGATCTGTGAGGAGGACAGAAAGAGAACTAGTGATTAATATTGATCTATGAGTAGGATACCGAAGATCTATCCATGAAAAGAAATGCATAACTCTTCTCTAAAGCACCTGAGAGAACCAAAGCTACTTGTAATACATATCCAATATACTAGTCATTTTAATTCCCCTGGTCTGGTTTCTTCTCTTCAGTATCTAAAAATAACTGGAAGGAAGCCCATCTGTTTAAAATGTGATACACAAATTTAAAATATGGAACATTAGATATCAGTGTTTAGTTAAAAAAATCTTTGCAGGAAGAATTTTTTAAAAATGCAAAGAGCAAAAGAATAGCAAGGAAAGGAAATCTTAAAATGGTTATGACCAGATTAGCTTCAGGAGCAAAATCAAACTGTGATACTCTTTACAATGGGTTTCCCCACAACTCACCTCCCTAAATGATGGCCTCTATTTTTGGAAGTGTTAGGACAATTTGACTCTTTTCCTTAGTACCTAATAGATACTTGGATTACAAAGAATAAAAGGACCTTCACTGTAATACTGCCATCTCCACTGAAATCTCTGATATTCTCCACAAAGCAATATAAGACTTTCTATCAACAAAATTACTTAGAGAACATAAATTTCAATAAGATGATATACTTAAGTTTCTTGAAACTGAGCTTCCCAAAGGCCATACATTTTTATAGATCCTAATCATTAATAATTAAAATTAGTTTAGCAATTCTGGATATATGAAGTAACATAAAAGAAATTTAATATGCAAGATCTTAATCACATATATAGTAATATTTTTCTCCTAGCAAAATTAATCTGAGACATTTCACTCAAATACGCCTACTCAAAGAGATTAATTTAGTTAAGTAGGTTGTTTGCTTAACTTTAAAATGTAAGTTTACCTAACTTTAAAATACAAGATGGAAAATGGAATATATTACACCATTTATATTGCCCACATATTTTAAATTACTATTTTTCTTTCAATTTTCTCCATTTTTTTGTAAACAGTTTTCCTTTTGTTGACTCAAATGAAACACAAATGTCAAAATTTTGGCACTAGGATTAGATATGGACTATGAGCCATTCAATGGAGAGAAGTGTGTTCAAAGCTTTTATTATGTTTGTAGCTTTGTCATTTTTTTATTTAGTTCTACCCATTTTTGTTTTCTAAATTATGAGGCTATGTTATTAATTGCAAACAAATTTGGAATTTGATGCTTATCTGGATAAATGACCATTTCATGTTTATAAAATATCTGTCTCTAGTAATGCTTTTGTCTTAAAAATCTATTTTTGACTACATGTATATATAAACATAACTATATGAGCTTCCTTTTCATTAATAATGCATGCGGTGTATACTGCAAATAAAAATTTAGTTTCTCTTTCTAGTATTTGCATTTTTTTTCTAAATACATTTGCCAGAACCAATGTCACTATTTATAGCCACCATTGTGGTAGTCTGAAAAAAATGCCCCACCCCAAAGATATACTCACTTTCTTACCCCAGGACTTGTGATTATCATCTTATATGTCAAAAGTATAAATGCTACATTACTTGGCGAAAGGGTCTTTACAGGAATAATAATTAAATTAGTGATTTTGAGATGAGAAGTTCAGTCTGTGCCCTAAATTCCATTACAGGTGTTTTCATGATAGAGGCAAATGGAGATTGCGCACACACACACACACACACACACACACACACACACACACAGAAAGGAAGAAAGAAGTAACTACTGAAGTGATGTGGCCACAAGCCAAGAAACACCAGGAAATGTTACTGCCATCAGAAGCTGTAAGCAAGGAGCAGATTCTCCCCCTAGAGTATAAAGCCCTTGATTTCAAATTTTGGCCTTAAAAATGGTAAGAGAATACATTTTGTGTTGTTTAAAACTTCTGAGTTCATGATAACATGCTATGGCATCTAAGTAAACTGCTTAAACTGCTCTCTGTCAAAATTCTCATTCTTTTTAATATGTCTAGGAGCAAGCTTTGAAATGTATTATAATTATATTTTATCACTTAGAGTAAAAATTTTAATTTCTTGTTCTATTCATAAAGATTTGTTTTAAACAGTCATATGTCAGCATGACAAAAAAAGGCAGAAGGCAAATGATTAAAATGATAATTCCTTGTGCACTTCCTGTTCAACTGCATGCTGGTTATTACCCAACAAAGTCAGTTTTTATTGGAATTCACTAATTAATGAGCAGATATTTATGAAACTCACAGATTATAGTTGCATGAAATTCCTTTAAGTTTCTTAGATATACTCACAAGTTAAAGTGATTCATAATTAGAAATACAATTAACTGAAATCCTACTGAAGTAAAATTTTATTATGTACACACTCTAATTTTTTTCATGTTTAATGTTAAAAATATATACATATACACATGTAATTAGGCAAATCATATTCCATCATGATAAATACCAAGGGATTATCTTGCATTAATAATAATAGCTAGGTTGAACTATAAGATTCTTCTTAGACATTACCTCTAATTTTATAATGATGTGAAAAGTATATTTTAGTATTTCCATTTTAGAAATGAAGAAAATGGGAATTAAAGAGGTTAAGTTACTTGCTGAGGGACATAAGATGATAAGATATAAACTAAAGCTCCTCTGACTTCGTAGCTAAAGTTCTTTCCTCTATCTTGTTCTTCTCTTAATTTTGACAATTGCTACCGCATATTGCTTGGGAAGAGAGAGGTCTTGGAGTAGAATGTGAATTTTTTTCCATCTCCCCGCCCATCTCCTTTTTTCTTCTTCTCCTATTTCTCCTCTTCTCTATCTTCCTCATAAAATAGTCTTTGAGGTGGATGATGGGCATAATCAGAATTAGTATTTTATTTATATTAAAACGAGGTACTGCAATCCTATATTTGGGTTCACATAACTACTAATAAAATAGTTAGCATCCAAATTTTTTGTGTATCACATAATGTGCTCCGTTGCCTTACAAGTTGTTTTGTTCTAAAGTAAATATCATATTTATTCCCAAAAGTAGATGCACATAATTATAATCAGTTGATCTTTGACAAAGGAACAAAGGCAATACAAATGAGCAATGATTGTTCAACAAACAGTACTGGAACAATTGGACATCACCATGCAAAAAAATGATTCTAAAAACAGACCTTACTCCCTTCAAACAATTGATCACAGACGTAAATATAAAACTACGAAACTCCTAGAAGATAAAAAGGAGAAAACCTAGGTGACCCTGGTTTTGGTGATAATTTTAAAAATAAAGTGGCAAACACAGTAGATAGTAGATAAGTTCTACTTCATTGAATTTAAAAATATCCATTCTGCAAATGATAGTACCACAAAGATGAGAAGACAATTCAGACTTAAAAAGTATTTGAAAAAGATATATGTGTTAAAGGATCATTATCCAAAATATGCAAAGAACTGTCAAAAGTCAGCAATAAGATATAAACTGATTTAAAAATAAACCAAAGACCTTAACAGACACTTCATCAAAGGAAATATACAGATGGCAAATAAGTACATAGAAAGATATTCCTCATCATAAGTCATTAGGGAAATGCAAATTGAACAATGAGATACCACTGCACATCAATTAGAGTGGCCAAAATTTGGAGCACTGACAACACCAAATACTGGTGTGCTGTGGAACGATAGAAATACTTATTCACTGCTGGTGGGATCCAGTATGACACAGCCTCTTTGGAAGACAATGTGTCAGTCTCTTATAAAACTAAACAAATATATTCTTACCATAAGTCCAACAATTGTGCTCCTTGGTATTTAGTCATAGGGATCAGAAACTTACGTCCACACAAAAACTTCCACACAAATGTTTATAGCAGCTTTATTCATAATTACCAAAATTTGGAAACAATGAATATGGGTAATGAATTGGCAAATAAACCAAAGTACAATCAGACAACACAGTATTATTCTGTGCTTAAAAAAAAAAAAAAAGAAAAAAAAAAGCCATCAAGCCATGAAAAGACATGGAGGGAGCTTATTAAGGGAAAGAAGCCAATCTGAAAAAGCATACTGTGTGATTCTGACAATATGACAGTCAGGGAAGGGCAGATCTGTGAAGATGGAAAAAGACAATTGATTACCAAAGGAAATGGGAAGGATGAATAGGTAGAGGATTTTTTTAGGGCAGTGGAAATCTCTGATACTAAAATGATGGATACATATCATTGTATTTTTATATAAATTCATAGAAGGCACAGCACCAAGAGTGAACCCTAATGTGAACTATGGACTTTGGGTGATTATGATGCACCAGTATAAATTAATCATTTGGATAGATGTACCATTCTGGTGGCATGTTGGTAATGGGGGAGGATAATCACATGTGAAGGCAGTTGGGTATATGGAAAATCTCTGTAACTTCCTTTTAAGTTTGTTTTGAACCTAAAACTGCTCTTTAGATTTTTTTTTCATATCACATTACCTCATGAGGGTATTTAATTATCTGATTTTGCCCCTATTATTCATTCTGTGGCTAAAAAATGATATAAAATGTTTCATTTGACCAGTTTTTAAATCTCAAATTCATCCACAACTCTATTCTCTTCTTAACCTGTTTCCTTTTGTACCACATATAACTGCTTTTCAAATTCTATCTATCCCATCTAAAAGCTATAGCTCTCAATTTTTTAGGGTGAGGATCACAGAGTAATAGAACCTCTAATAAGAATGTATTCATGAACCTGGTTGAGTTGTCAACTATCTGCAACTTCCCTTCTTGGAACAACCAGATAACAGCTATTTTTACTGAGAGTTCATGTAGGCTCATCTTCAAAATGCACCTGTTTGATCTAGGTACCTGTCCTGAAGGTGGATGCAAGCAGCTTGCTGAGCAAGGAGAGGAATGGGTAGAGTTAGAGCAGCCTCCTTGGCTGAGGACCTCTCTGTGCCAAAGCTGTCAGCAGCTGAACTGAGAGGGGGCACTATTGGCACAATCACCCAAGTGCTCAAGTTCTCCATTGATAGGAGGGTGATGGGGACAGGGAGCTGGGGGCTGGTAAAATGTTGTACAGACAGTGGACTCTGAAATCAGTTCCAAAGACACTGGAGAGAGTCACTGAAATCCCTCCCCTGCCCAGTGGATTGGTGCTAGGCTACTAGCATCTGCCACCTGTTGGCAGAGGTAGACCTCAGGGCACAAAAGAGAGCCTGGCCTGTCCATAGCAGGAAAACATGCAGCTTGGGATCCCTGGGAAGGTATTTCTCCCCATCAAGACTATAATCAGGGGGCCTGCCTATTGTATTCCCACTATCACCTGCCCCCCTATTCCCAGATACACAAAATACAAAGTCAAAACTAAAGTCATAGCAACAAATGCTAGATAGAGAAAGTAAGCCATGCAAAATACGAATCACACACAAAAAGAATCACTCATGTCTCAGAGGGGAAGAAATCATGATTTTTCCGGGAAACAAATCTAAAGCCAATGAGTGGGACAACCTAATAGCCAAAGAATTAACAACAGTAATAATGAAGAAAGTACATGAAGTATAAGGATCACAATTAACTACTCAAAGGTATATCCCAAGTATTGGAAATTAAGAGATAGATTATAAGAACTTCTTTACCAAAGAAGTCTAGGTTAATAAGAAAATGCAAACAGAAATTCTGGCTGTGTAGAATACAGTCAATGCACTGAAGACAAATTTGGAAAGTTCCATAAACCAATTTAAGCTTGAGAAGAACAAATCTCAGAAGTTAAGGATAAAAAAAAAAAAAATGACTCTTATGGAAAAGGGGAGAAAAAATATTTAGGGAAAAAAATTAAGCAGCTCTTAGAAAACTCTTAAGATTCTATGAGAAAAACATAAGGATAATGGGCATTCCAGAAGGTGAAGATGGGGAGAATGGAACGAAGAATTTATTTAAAGAATAGCAGAAGCATGCCTGGGTGTGGACCATGTAACTCTCAAGGACCTGACCTGGAGCTGGGAGACCAATCAAAATAAATAAAAGTGTCCCTCCTCTTCTTTCTTACCTTAAAAATGCCTCTTCCTTTCTCTCTCTCAAAAAAAAAGTATAGCAGAGATCTGGACACAAGA
This sequence comes from Solenodon paradoxus, assembly GCA_004363575.1. Taxonomy (NCBI): domain Eukaryota; kingdom Metazoa; phylum Chordata; class Mammalia; order Eulipotyphla; family Solenodontidae; genus Solenodon; species Solenodon paradoxus. Next base: position 1,527,748 of record RJWH01000097.1, read on the forward strand.
TAAATCTGACACAAGAATTGACCACAGAGTTTCAAGAAGCTGATAGAAAATATAAATTTCGATATGCAAAAAGGCCCACACTAAGACACATCATTATGAAATTATCAAAAGCCAGCAATAAGGATTAATTACTAATGACTGAAAAATAAAAGAGAAACATGATCTACAAATGTACCCCCATCAGGCTATCATCAGATCTCTGAGCAGAAACTTGACAAGCCAGGGTGAAGTGGAATGACATATTCACATTATTAAGACAAAAACCATCAGTCAAGAATGGCTCTCTCCTATAAAATTATCATTCAAGTTTGTGAAGAAATAAAGATCTTTCACATTAAACAAAAGCGAATGGACTTTTTCCTTTCTAGCAATGTTGAGAGGAATTCTTCAACGTAGAATAAAGAGGTCTATACACATTGAGAAAGTATTATAAACCAATGGAACTATCAAATCATGGTCACAACTGAAAAATAAAATTGAACTCATTCCCAAAATGTACATATACAAAAAATTACATTCAGTTTCAGGCAGTTCACAGTTATCTTAGGACCCATCCTTAGACCCCAGTCTCAGAATCCCTGTTTTAAGTATTTTTTCTTTAATCTGCCCCAGTTTTCCATCCCCCAACCCCTCTTCAGCTTTCTTCATCTTTTGTCTCTCAATTAACTCTCTACCTTCTAACTCAGGAATTATCCATTAACCAGATGCCAAGACAAACATTCTAAAATAGATTTCTAATCATCCAGGGCAGGCACGCCAATGCTCATAATGTACATCTCTTCCCAGCTCTATTCGTGGTATCAGATTGGTAGCTTGAAATCATTCATAGTGGGAATATTTACACTATGAAAATTGGCAAATGATATCAGTATGGCCTTTTATTTAAAAGATAGTTTTGCGAGCATAATATTGTTTGTGTTTTCCAGTGTTATGTTTGCCAATGCTTATAGTTCTTTAGCAGTTTTACACTTCCATAGTTTGACTTCAGGTTTCCTTTCTAGCTCCATATTTCACTATTCTCAGGCTTCTATACCATAACCTCCAACCAACACCAAGTTGCTCATAGCTCACTGATTATATACTAAATGATTTTCCACATCTGAAATCCATTATGTATCCATTATTAGTCAGTCCCAATACCAAGAACACCTCTTCTCAAGAGGCAATACTACTTTGTTGAAATCAATGATAATATTTCCCTTTCTGTTAAATCTTCTCTACTGCTCTCCAAATCAGTCCCTACTCTATTCCATTACCACTCCATCACTCCTCTGTGAACAATTATTTAGGAAATATCTTTGCATGCCATCCAGCAAGGGAAATGTCTGTCTATCCTAAATTTGTTCTAAGTTCCTCTAAGCAAAGCCTGTTCTTATCTTTTTGAGTTCCCAGACTGACTGTGATAGTAATTGTAGAATTTTATTCATTATCTGTGCACTAGACAGTAAAAGATTATTAAATTTAATCAAACTTTTTCATGGTGTCATTACAATTCAACATCTCATTTAACTTTTAATAGATACCCAGGTAGAACAAATGTTCTCTATAACATTTAGAAAATTTGAAAAACTGTATCAACTATGAACAAACTAGCAGATAATATCTATAGTATGACACGTTTGTCTTCAAGGCACATGAGGGGGTTATTTCTAAGCAATTAACTTCTTGTTCTAAAGAAGAATATGTTGTGTTTCTTTGTAACATGATTTGACTATGTGCTGTGACCCTCTTTTGAGGACAGTTATTGGGAAATCTGTTTTTAGGAGAAGGCTTAAGAATTTATGGTTTTGCCTAGCTTTAGTGGATATTAGCTGAGCTAGATGTCACATCTTTCCTGTGACTCATTCCTCACAGCAGTCAGGAAGAATGAATATTTCTATTCCTAAATTCCCAAAGAGGAAAGTAAGGCAAAAGAAGACTGTGTGGTTTGTTCACATTTAGCATGAAATGTGAATAGCATATGCACTGACACAAAGCAACCAGACAGCATTTTAATTGCTCATCTAACCTCCAGAAAGAGTCACCATCTGTTGAAATGCTGAAGATTAAAAGATATAAAACCTGACAGAAAACTGAAAGCACATAATCAACGATAGAGCCTCATCACAGATCTTGGAATACTTCCAGGGTACAATGTAATTTATCTACCAGTAAGGAAAGAATAACACTGCCAATTAAAAAAAAGTGAGGAGTAGCACTCGTATGGGCATAGAACACAAAATGAAATAGTGTTTTAACCTTTGAGAGACAGTCCACAATGAAGGCCTTGTTGTCTGTAGTCAAAGTAATGGCCCTCTCATTGCCCCAAGTCTAACTTTGTCCCTGAAAAACCTGTGTTTTTATCACTGAGATTAGTTTCAATCAAATTATCAAAGGCTAGATGACATTTGGCCATTGTCACAGAGCCAAGTTTTTCATCCCTTAAAATGTCAGTTTTGCTGTAGATCAGTTGTTAATGTAATATGTATATATATATATATATATATATATATATATTTAGAATCTCATTTTGTAAGTCAAAATCATAAATATGAAAATGAAACTTTAGCCCCCCTTATAGCTCTAGTGCATGAAAGAACTTCCAAAGTGTTTAAAGTTGACTAGTCACAGGTATGAATATACTGACCTGACCTCAAATCTTTCCGTTTCTAAAGTTTTTAAAGTAAAATTTCACTGAATCCTTGCCTTAACTATAATCATCACTACCCAAGAAATATTTCTTAATAACAATAACAGCTAATACATATTGCAACAATCTTTACATTAATAATTCCTTTAATTCTCACAGAGCTCTAGATCCATATTGTCATCAGCCTTGTTTTACATTAGGAGATACCAAGGCATCATTTTTTAAATATGCTCAATAGTACAACTAGTAAGTATTAAAGCTATAATTCCCGCCTAGGCAGTCTGGAACTAGTGTCCACATACTTACCATTATTTTAAACTTCAGGAACAAAAATATTGATACATTTAAAAAAATATTATATTTATTAAAAACCTACATGCAGTGGAGCTTTCTACCTGAAGTTTCTTTTCTTTTTCATTTTCATTTTTTGGTGAGCATTTGGTGGCAACTTTCACAATGTTCTCAAATAAACTAGACATTATTAATTTGAATTTATAATGACGAGTTGCCTACTGTGATGTGCCAGGTACCAGGTACTTCTGGGAATCTGAAAAGTTAACCAGGCATGACCCTACCCTCCATAATTTTGAGTTGGAAGAGGCAGATTCATAAACATCACAGCAGTATGGTGTAGGGTTATGGCAGGATACACAGAGCTTCATGAGAGGACATAGTCGCACGCCACCTAGGCAGGGAGACTAGGAAACTAAGTTAAGGCAGCTGGTGCATGCTTGGAGACTGTGGTAAGCAGAATAATACCCTCCATCTAACCCTAAGAACGACTATGACCTAATCTCTGAGACCTATAATTATGTCACCTTTCATGACTAATGAACTTCACTGAAGTGTTTAAATTAAGAATCTTGAGGTAAAGGACATTATCTTCAATAATCTAGGCAAGCCCTATGTGGTCACAAAAGTATAGGAAAGGCAGAAAAATAAAGAGATGTGAAGATAGAGGCAGAAGTCAGTGATGGGATAGTTGGCTTTGAAATCAAAAAAGAGTCCATCAAGAATGAGGGCAGCTTTCAGAAGCTGGAAAAGATAAGGAGCAGCCTCTTTCCTAGATGCCCCAGAGGGAGCACAGCCCTGTCACATCATTTATTTTCAGTCCCATAAAACCCATTTTGGACTGATGATCTGCAGAACTATAGCATAATAAATCAGCATTGTTTTACATCACTAAGGTTACTTGTTACAGCAGCAATAGGAAACCAAAACAGATGCCCTTCGGGTCTCATCTTAAACATTAATTCTACAGGTCCTTTCTGACCACTTGGACAAAGGTTTCCCCTCTTATTCTCTTATTTTCCTATCACCTGAGGTTTTATTCATATAGTTATTTCATATAATTTAATATCATTTTAACTATATAATTACTGTTTTACTTTTTAAATGTCTTTTCTACATTGAGCTCTAAACGCCATAAAGACAGGAAACACATTTTCCCCAGAACAATGCATAGTAACTATGGAACACTTGATGCATATTTGTCGAATGAGAGAAAGAATACATGAATGAGCTGAGTCTTGAAATATATCAATCATTAGGTAAAGATATAGTGGTGGGCCACTTCAATTAAAGATTGATGCTGAAATGGCATATTTTACTAAAAAATCATCAGAATATTCTGGAGGATAATTTTAAAGGACCAAGGTTAGAAGCAAGAAAACAATATTTTTGTGGAAATTGTGCGAATCTGAAGTGAATGTGATGAAGATACAAAGAGAAGGCAACTAATTTACATAATACAAAGGAACTCACTTTTGTCTCATTAAAAGGCATTCTCTTGGCAAAAATAAAGATCACATGTTAATTTAACCAATTTTTAGCCTACTAATAATATTTTTTCTCAACAGCTTAGATTTCTAGAGAATTTATTGTTTCCAGAGTATATAAAACAGCCTTTCAGAATTTTTGCTCAAAACCAAAATCACAATTTTTTTGTCATAGATTTATCCTCTGCACTATATATAGTATATAAACATACTATATACTTATTTAAGTATACATATATGTCTAAATATATATTTGTTTAAAACAATTTTAAATCAACAGTTTGAAAAAAATCAGCCTCAGTCCTATACAATATCAACGAAACCACAATTTAAAGTACCAGACATGTTTTTCTAAAACATAATCGTATAAACAATTACTAAAATAGGTGTTGTTTGGTAAGTATATAAAATCGTTTCATCATGTTAGCACTAATGTGCCATATTGTGGCTGACATAGAGAACAGCAAATCTGTGTGAATAAGCCTCTAAAAATGGAACAAATTGATTTTACAAAAGAAGACAAAATTGAGTAAGAAAAATTTGGTTCCATTCTCATCTCCAACATTGGTTTACTGTTCAAACTTAAGTCTGTCAATTCTCTGAGTCTATCTTATTAAGCTGAAAAATGATGGCAACAATCAGAATGTATAAAAGGTCTCTTTTTTTTAAACCTCTACCATTCTTTGAAAAGTTCAAACTTTCCTCTGAATGCCGCCAATGGAAAAAGTTTCCATTACTAGGAAAAGTGATAAAAATCAGAAATTTTATATTATTTTTTAACTATTAGACTGGCTTTTGATCAGTCCAAAATAGGAGGCTTTCTATGAATAAAAATTAGTCTTACACAACTTTTGGATCAGTTCTCTATTCTAACAGATTTCTAGGAAGATTTTTAATTTGAATTAATTAAAGTAACACTGCTTATTACACTATATAATTTCATGTGTATAGTTTCTTGCTTCAGCAAGTATATATGGCACATCACACTCACCATCCAGTATACAGTAAGCACCCACCATCAACTACTCACCTCCTTACTGATGCCATTCTATCCCCACCCTCTTTCTCTCTAATACCATTATGTTGTCATTCTAAGGATTTGTGTTTGTTTGCTTTGTTTCTTTATACTTCACATATGAGTGAAATACAATATTTGTCTTTCTTCTTCCTTCTGACTTATTTAACGTAACATAACCCCCCCCCCAAGTTTCATTCATCTTGTCACAAATAGCAAGATTTTATCTTTTTATAGCTGTGTAGTAGTCCATTGTGTATATGTATATGCATATATGTTTATGATATCTTCTTTATTTATTCATCTATCCTTGAGCATTTAGATTGTTTCTATATCTTAGCTATTGTGACTAGTGCTTCAATGTATATAGGGGAATCTATATCTTTTCAAATTAGTGTTTTCATATTCTTTGGCTAACTACCTGGAAATGGAATTGGAAAAGGTAATTCTATAATTTTTTTGAGGAATCTCTGTGCTGTTTTCTATAGTGGCTGTACCAATTTACATTCTTTCCAACAGTCCACAAGAATTCCTTTTTCTTCACAGTCTCCTTCACGTTGTTTCCTGACTTTTTGATAGTAATAATTCTAATGGGTTTGAGGTAAAATTGCATTATGGTTTTGATTTGCATTTTTCTATAGGTAATAAAGATGATCTTTTCGTGAGTCTATTAGTCTTTTTTGGTAAATGCCTACTTAAGTCATTTGCCCATTCTTCAATTGGGTTGTTTCCATTTTTTTGAGTTGTATGAGTTTCTTAAATATTTTGGGTAATAATCCCTTGTTTGATATATAGTTTGCAAATACATTTTTTGCCTCAGTAATTTGCCTTTTCATTTTAACAGTGGTTTATTTTGCTGTCCATCAGCTTTCAGTTCTATGTAACCCAATTTGATGTTTATTTCTGTTTCCTTTGCTGTAGGATGAATCCATGAAGACATCCCTAAGGATGTCATGTCAAAAGGCGATTGCCTGTGTTTTCAACTAGGTATTTTATGGTTTAAGTTCTTATATTTTTAATTCATTTTTTATTATTTTTGTATACAGTGTAAGACATTCTTTGACATGTAACTATTCAATTTTTTCTAGTGTCATTTATTTTTGATTTGTTATAAGTTACTTGTCCATGTAAGTGTGGATTTATTTCTAACCTCTCAGTTCTGTTCCATTGATTGTGTGTGCCTACTTTTTTCCCACTACTATGTTTGACTACTATAGTAATTTGAAATCAAGGAGCATTAATACCTCCATTTTTGTTACTTTTTCTCATGATTGACTATCTGTTAGAGTAGCCTTATATAAATTTTTGCTCTTATTTCTGTGAAGAGTAGTATCTGGACTTGGATAGGAGTTACACTGAATCTATATGTTTCTTTAGATAGCATGACCATTTTAACAATGTTCATTCTTCCAGTCCAGAAGCACAGAATGTCTCTCCATTTCTTTGTGTCTTCTTCAATTTCTTTCCACGTTGTTTTGTAGATTGCAATGTACAGATTATTCACTTCCTTGGTTAAATGTATTTTCTATGTATTTTATTTCTTGTAGTATTGTTTTCTTATTTTTATTTTGGCCAATTCATTGTTTATATATAAAATACTTCCAATTTTTGAATATTGGTTTTGTAGTATTCATTTTTGTATTCATTTTGTAGTGTTCACTTTGCTGTATTCATTTATTATTTCGAATAGCTTTTTGGTATAGTCTTTAAGGTTTTCTATGTACAATATCATTATATTTGCATATACTTAAAATTTCACTTCTCTCTTTCCAGTCTGTATATCTTTTATTTCCTTTTCTTGTTTAATTGCTCTGGCCAGGACTTCTAATACTATATTAATAATAGAGGTGAGAGTGGGCATCCTTATCTTGTTTCTGATCTTAGAGGAGAAAGTTTCAGTTTTTCATCATTGAGTATGATGTTACCAGTAGGCGTGCTGGAGATGACCTTTATTTTTTTAGGTATAGTACTTCTATACCCATTTCATTGAGAGTTTTTTTTTAATAATAAAATGTACTAAATGTAATCAAATGATTTTTCTTATCTATTGAAATATGATTTTCATTCTTCATTTTGTTGATGTGTTGTATTGCATTGATAAAATTTGCTTATGTAAAGTTGTTTTTTAATTCCTGGAATAAATCAATTTGATCATGTTGCACAATACATTAATATATTGTAGAATTTGGCTTATGACTATTCTGTTGAGGATGTTGTATCTATATCCATCAAGGATATTGGCCTATAATACTTTTTGTGATGTCATTAACAGTTTGGGGTATCCCAGTAATGCTCACCTCATAAAGGATTTAGGAAGTATTTCTCCCTCTTTGATTTTATGGAAAAGCTTGAGAAAAATGGGTAGCAGATCTTTGGATGTTTGGTAGAATTCTCCAGTGAAAGCATCTGGTCTTGTAATTTGGGTTTTAGGGGAACTTTTTGACTATTGGCTCAATTTCTTTTTGACTACTGGTTCAATTTCTTTTTGAGGATCAGTCTGTTCGATTTTTCTCTAACTTCAAGCTTCAGTCTTTGAAGTTGCTTTAATTTAAAGAATTTATCAATTTCTTCTAGATAATCTTTTTTTGGCGTACAGATGTTTATAGTAGTCTCTTATGAACCTTTATATATCTGTGGTACCCATTGTAACATCTCCTCTTTCAGTTCTGATTTTTTTCAGTCTTTTCTCTCTAAAAGTTTATCTGTTTTGTTCATTTGTTCAAGAAACCACCTCTTTGTTTCATTGATCTTTTATACTCCATTTGTATGAAATACCTTTTGCCAGCAGTTTATTTTCAGTCAGTCTCTGAAGTGAGACTCTTGTAAGCAGCATAAAGTTGAGTCTTGTTTTTTTAATCCATTCAGCCATTCTATAACTTTTTATTAGATAGCTCAGTCCATTTACATTTAAAATGATAATTGACATGCATGTACTTATTACTATTTTGCTAGATTGATTTCTGTTACTTTCACAGTTCTTCTCTATTGCTCTTTTTTTCTTTTTAGTATCTTCCCTTGAGGTTTGATAGTTTTCTTTAAGTGATGAGTTTAAATTTGTGTTTATTTTTTTTTACATTTTTACTAAATATTTTTGCTTTGTAGTTACACTGAGGTTCAGTTATAAGATTATATATATTCCATTTTGATTTGACAGCTATTATTTGAGCATATTCCAAAACTCTAAACTCTGTATTATTACTTCCCCCGAGGTTTATATTTTTAATATTTCATTTTGCATTCTTATGTTATATAATTCCTTGTATAAGTATTATAATTTTAGTAAATTTTTAGTAAATTTAGTAAATTTATAAATTTAGTAAATTTTAAATTTTCTTTTCACCTATAAAGCTATAAAGCATCTCTGGTTTTATAGGTGATTAGTCTATTTCTTTTACTGTAAATTTATTTTTCCAATAAGATTTTTTTCTCTTTTGTATGTGTTTTAGCTTTTATTTAGTTTCTTTTCTTTTCAATGTAATTTAGTCTCTTCAACTGATGCAATGTCATTTTAATAGTGATGAATTTCTTTAGTTTTTGCTTGCTTGGAAAACTCTTAATCTCTCCTTTATCTAAATGACAAACTTGCCAGGTATAGGATTCCTCTTAGAGTTTCTTTCTTTCAACACTTTGATTATGTCACATCACTCTCTTCTGGCCTGCAAAGATTGCTAACAAATTTGCTGATAGCCTGATGAACTTTCTCTTGTACATGATTCACTCTTCTTCTTTTGTATCTCTTTATATTCAATTTTTTATAAATGAGAACATATCTTAATGTGGGCGTCTTTTTATTACACTTATTTGGGGCTCTTTGGTCTCCCTATACAAGGATGTTTGCTTCTTTCCACAGATTAGGGAAGCTTTTTGATAATTATGTCCACAAATATTTCTTCTAGTCCTTTCTATTTTTTCTGGGATTCCTATAATAATAAAAAAAAAAAACATTATTCCTCTTGATGTGTTTTAGAGGTCTCTTTCTTTTTCTTCATTTTTTAAATTCTTTTTCATTTTGATTTTATTTCTGGATGAATGCTACTATTTTGTCTTCCAAGTCACTTACCTGTTTCTCTGCTTCATCCAGTCTGCTTTGGTAACCCCCTCTATTGTATTTTTATTCTATTATTGTGTTCTTTACCTGTATGACTTATGTTTGAATTTTTCTTAAAATTTCTAGTCCATTCATTCTTTTTCGCAGATCACTAAACACTTTTATAATCATTTCTTTGAAGTTTTCATTATGTAGTTTGCATATTTCTGTCTTTAGGGTCTTATTCTACAGTTTTGTCTTGTTCTTTTGTTTGGAGCATGTTTCTCTATTTCCCCTTTTCTCTGTATTTGCTTACAAATTTTTTTTAAAGAAAAGTTCAAGCAGGAATGAAGGCGAACAGACAACAGACAGGAAGAGACAGGAAAAACAATTCATTTTATTTATTTTATTTAGCTGTTCATCCCGATCACTTTTCCCTGGCTTCAGGATATAAATCTGGGTCCCAAGGATGTATGTGGACTACATTCATCCAGAGGCAGTGAATCCAACTACTGCACCATGAGGGTCATGCCTGCTCCTATCTTTTAAACAACTATAATAACTATCTCAGACCCAAGAGTTTGCTTTTATGTGGGTATGTCATGTGGCATTCAGGAGTACTTCCCAAGTTAGTTACTCATAAGAGTAACTGCCTGTCTTGTCAGACAGGCCAGTCTATGGCACATAGGTTGAAGTTGGCTGTGGCCCTTGACTATGGTGTGCTGGGTAGGTGGTGATGTGAGACCAGTCTTAGCCCATAGCTACCCTGAGGGAGTGTGTGGGACTATAAACCAGGCAATATTATTCAGCACCAGCACAGGTGCCTGGAGCTGCTGACACAGGCCTGTATGTATAGCCCACATGTTTGCCAGTAGGTGGGGCCCACTTGCTAGAGGCACAAGGGCCGAGCTTGCTCTGTGAGTTATGGCCTGCTTGCTAGCTGATAGTTTGCCTATGTAAACTGCATATGTAGCTACTAAAGGTACACAGGACCTGCTGAACTGTGAGGAGCACCTCTGGACAGCTGGGTGCTTGTGGCACTGACAGGTGGGCCAGTATCAGCACACAGGTGGTTAAGCTACCTGCTATGCAGTAGCAACAGCAGTGGTGCATGGAACAGCTGCAGCATTAGCAATGTTGCTTGGAGTTGATCGCAGTGACATTTGGGTCTGGCCACAATGGTGACAGCTGTTTTATTCTGGGCTAACCCCAGCTGCAGCTAACAATGAGTACATAGGATAAACTTAGCAGCTTTGGCAGCACCAATGGTAGAGGATAAGCACTGATTCTACTGCTGAAGGCGTGTCTCATTTTCTAAGCTGCAGGAGGTACATCAGTTGGCTTCCTGTCTGTAGAGGTTTGGCCCACTTGTTATCAGGCGGGTGGGAACTGGCAGGGGTCCAGTCTGCTTGTTTCCTGAGTAGACCCTTTGATAACAGTTATTTGACTCTCAGCTAGCTAGGTTACTTTTAAGAAGTATGTGGTCTTTTCAGCATGAATTTTCCTTTAGGAGTATGGACGGTGGGTTCTAAGCACCATTAATGCTGCTATTAGCAAGGTCAGGAAAGTTTGCCAAGATGGTGCCTGCCAGTGATTCAGACCTGATGGAAATCCCTAATGTCTCTTGTGTCTCAGCAGAATTGTAAGGGTAGTATCTGGGGTTTCTCTTCCTAGGGTCAGGCATTATTGATAATGGTGACATTGCTGCTGTGAGTCTATGGCCCCGCCCTATAAGGGCTGGTTCCTTAGTCTCTACTTACCCTTCATTTCCCATGTTTAATTGCCTCTGTGTCTCTATGCAGGGGGTTCCTGGGCTTGGCTCCTCTGTGCTGGATCAAAGGATGGGCCTACCAGGTGCTGGGCACAGCCTCCCCCACCCCCACTCCCCAGGAAAACATTCCACACCTTGGAGATCTCTTTCTGATTGATTTCTCTTCCCCCAGGAGGGGTTTCTTCCTTCCCAAGACCCTTTCTCTGAAAGATTTTTCTGGATGTTACTTTTCTGCTTTTCTGTCATTTGCTGTGGAAATTCTACTGGTCCAGATTTCAGGTCTATTTCTGGGTAAATTCATCCATATTTAGTTGTAGATTTATTGTGTATGTGGAAGAAGCTAAGTAAAGGTTCTTTCGATCTCACCATCTTGCTGGAAGACCTGTACTCTTAAGGTTTCTGCTGTTGTGTTTGCTTAGCTCTGTTTTACTGTTCCATTAATTTGATTATAAAAGGGGGAGCTGCAACATGTTATTCAATTCACTACAGTATTTTAGGCAATGAAAGGTGTAATGTAATATTACAAAATAAATGTGTCATCTTAATGTAGATAAGCGAATATAAAACATTTTAGAGATTACATTTCTTAAAATATTCCATCAAGTCACCCAACACCATATAAATTTAATGTCAAATATTTTAATCACTAATTTTAGATGCGAGAGTGTAAATTTAAAGTAAAACAGGTGGAAAGTTGCTTTTGCAATTCCTTATTCCAGTCTAATTTTATCCCATTGGCATTTGCTGAGTATCTACCTGATGAATTAATTTAATCAAGTATCCCTTTATCAAACCATTGTAGTGTAACCAAGTTAGCAAAATCTCATTATATCTGGTCAAGATTATTTTGAGAAATGTAGTAGTTCAAACAAGTTGAGCTTCAATTGACCTTCACAGATATTTTTTCAATTTCTAAGTTTCAATTGTATAAATAAGGAAACTAATCTCCTTAAAAGATAAGGACAGTTAATTTCAGGAATTTGAAAACAACTTAAATGCAGCATTTGTATAGAAATAGGGAGTTTACTAAATTTTGCTCACCATATCTATACATAGATATTTAAATGCATACATATTAGTTAAATATTTACAACAAATTTTTAAAACAAAATTTTAATATCCTTAAAATAATCATTCATATTATATTTATACATATATATTTATGTTTATAAAAATAAACTTAAAATATTCTCCTAGGCATTATGTTTAAATGTTGTCATTTCTAATAGCTTGTATTTTCACCATGAACGTTAACTGTCTTTCTCCAGTTAATACAAAAGCAGATAAATTATAGACGCACTTGAACATGGTTTATTTTGATTGTAAAACCATAAGTACATATTTCTAAACTAGAAAGAGATGTCTATAGAAATATAATTTAAAGTTATATACAAAAGCTCAGCAGTATGAAACACCAACTAGATCAAAATGAAAGTAAATTGTTAATTCATAACTTTATATATGTTTTTATTTTAACTTTTGGGTAAAAGAATACTCTTCTTCCCATTAACTTTAATGAATGTATTCATATAGAGATCTTTTTAAGTTGTCAAAGATATAGGCTCTGAAAATATTTAACTATAGTATTTTAATATGTATGTATTACATATAAGCTATAAACACACAAATATAATTTCCTCTTTTTTCACATAAGGAAAATATATACATCCAAGTTCATCATTCAATAATTATATCATCATAGGATCAAAGCACAGTCTCTGAACTTTGGCAAAGCCTAACTAATGAAAATGACCTTTTCTGCTATTTAAGATAGAATATTCTGTCTTATCTACAGATGCCCGCTTAATCTTTCCACTTCTGCTTAAAGATAAAAATGTATTATTCAGATAGACAGATTTCAGAACTATGATTTATTAAATCCTCACTATTGCCAGTGTTTCACTGCTTCTGAAATTTTTAAGCTAAAGTTTTATGGTGATTTGAAATCTAAATTTTAGTACTATGTTAGATTGCTAGTTAGAAATAAGAATGATTTGAACTGTGATGTTAATTAAAACCTGCATAACTTTTGGTAATTTAATTTTTTTTCATATTTCAATGCATAAAGAGAACAATGTTTAAATAATGAATAATGTGAATAGAAATAAAGAAATTTTAACAATAAAAAGAATGAAACTGTTAGCTAACTTCATCATTCAAATAAAATCAGAAATATTCTCTGACAAAGCAACTTATATTTTCCTCTTTATTAAAAAGATCTCTAATTAATACAGTAATTTTAGTTATTGGAAGAGATCTGGAAACCACAAAAAATTATAACAAAGGGAGAAATTTCCAAAAAGAAAATAACTATTCTCCTTTTGGCATACTTATACTTGAAGATTCACACACATATTCTAAGTCATACAAGCAAATGTACATGCACAAGTTTTTCCTTCTATTTAGCTAAGATTACAAAATACACTAAATTTTCACTTTAAAATTTATCATTATTTTTATTTCCATTTTATTTTCTTTGCTAACACAACTTTAATATTTAAAAACACAGTATGTCAAAGTTAAACCAAAATTTATCTTATTTTCCAAATTTCAGTCATGTTCAATTTTACCTATTGTATTAACACTGTAATATGCTTATCAAGTTTTTTCTACCAAATAATTAATTATATTTAATCTTTTCATTCTAATAGCACCACCACAATCCTAGGCCAATATCTATTATGCTGCATTAACTTTAGCCCACTACAATCCAAATGCCACTTAAAAGCATGGTTTTAAAACTAAAATATACTGACTGGTATTTTCTACCTTGCTTAGACACCTTAGTGACTGTTAATGTTCTTGGAATAAAACCAAGGTTCTTATCTCATCATGAACTAGCTTTCTCTTCCAATAACAAGTTCTGGTTGTTCTAGCAGCCTTACAGTTTCTCCTTGATGTCAGTTTATATTCTTTATGACATGCAACCTTCTCATGTGATCTTCTGTTGACCTAGAGCAGTTTCCTCATTCTTCATATAGCCAACTTTGACATACCCTGTATGTCTTACTTTAAGTAATATTTCCATATAGAAAACACATCTTATAAGCCTTCCCAGTCCCCTGAAATTCTCCAGAGCATTGACCACAATTGTAAATTTTATTAAATTACTTTTATAATATTTAATTTGTCCTTATTTTACACGTTTTCCTGTGCCTTGCTATTCTCACTGAATATCATGGGAATGTTTCTATGTCAACTGGTATCAATTTTTGTTATTACCACATGGAATAGTTGAATCCTAATTGATGGACTCATTCATTGATTGCTGAACTTTAACCTTAATTACTATACACAATGCTGAAATGAAGTCCTATATACTGTCACTTTCTTGAAAATAGTTTCCAAGGTTTTGTCTACAGCTTTTATAAATACATATAATTGAAGTAATTTGTGTGAACTCTTAAAAAGTTGTAAGTTATGTATTTCTACAAGCAATATAATTACATTTTTCTCATGTACCCACCAATGATAGGTATTATAGATTTTTTTCCAGTCTAATGAGAGTAAAGTGATATATCATGGTTATTTTCATTTCCTTTATGAAGCTGAAGCTCTTTCAGTGAATTTGTTAGCTATTTGGATTTATTCTTCTGTGTATAATTATCTATCCATATATGGCAAATATTTTTCTTTTTGTTGCTTTTCTTTTTCTGTAAATTCGTAAAGATATTGATATATTATGGATTTCAGCTCTTTGTGTGCTGTATTCACTACATTTTTTTCTAAATCGATCATTTATATATTGACATTGTGCCACTTATGCTTTATAGAAGTTATAAATTTTAGACATTCATAATGTTTACCTCATCATTTATGTATCTTTTTTTCTATCTTGTTTTTATCTGCAGGATCTAGTATTTCTTGTAAGTTGTGTAATGTTTTTATATTTATCTTTTATATTTAATAATTCATCTGTAATCTGTTTTCATATGGCACAAGATGAGGATTAATTTTATAGGGAAATATACAGGCAGGAGTAAAGGCAAGCAGGCAGGGAGGAAGAGAGAAGAGGAAGAAACATTTTATTTTTTTGTTTAGTTGTTCATCTTGGTTATTTCCTGGGGTCCCGGCACCTTGGGATGTATGTGGGCTACACCCAGTGAACTAAACTGCTGGGTCACCAGAGTGTACCATGGATTCACTTTTATTTCTTCTAAGATGAACAACCAGCTGACCCATCGAAACTTAATTAATAATCCATCTTTCCTTCACTGATTGAAACAAAGTTCTCGTATGTTGTACATGCTTATATTTAATAGATCTATTCCTGAATTTCTATACTGCTCACTATTTGTATATGTTGATATGATTACCAAAGCTTTATTTTTTAGTAGCATGATTCTAATAACGCAAGGGTCACACATTATTTTTCTCTTTTATATATTCTAGCTTTATTTTGGCACTTAATCTGCTATATATATATATGACTATATTTTTTCTAATCTTATCTGTTTAAAAATATAGTTGGGGGATTCTAAAGATGTATACCATCTTAAAATTAATTTCCGAGGGACTTATTATATTCAGTCTTAATCACTCAAGAACACTCTGGCCCCTCAAATCCTTTATTCTGCTAAGTAAATTGTAGCTTAGCTGGGTTTCAACTTTTGTATTGTAATTCTATTTTCTTAGTTATTTATAGGTGCTATTTCATTGCCTCACCATTAAGCTGTGAATGAGATGGTCAGCATCAGTCTGGTTTTTCTGTAGGCTGCTTTTTTGCCTTTTTCTTTCTTTCGGTTTGTTTATTTGTTTGTTTGCACTCAAGCTTGGAAACCTGAAGTTTCTGCCAGAATTTGCCTAGGTGAGTGCATTCTCTCATTCCGTCTAGAACTTAGGTCCTTTCAATTGACGATGTAGTTATTTCTTCAGAAAAAAATAAGTCCTTTTTGATCATCCTTCTTTTAAATCTATTCCATTCTCCTCCTGCAATCTTATTTTTCATATTTTAATTTTCTTGAATCTATTAACTTTCTTATATTTTCCATTTTATGCCTATAATCTGTTAATACTGTCCTCTGTGCTTTGGGAAAGTGCTTAACTTGATCTTGAGGTTAATACTTCAGATTTCAGCAGAAATCAGCCTCTCCTTCATTTATACACTGAGTTGTGTAGTTGTGAAAAATGATGCTTTAGCTTCAGAAAGTGCTCTAATGTTTCTTTTTTAATTTATTTTTAAAAATCTCTTCCAGAAGATGTCTTTCATTTGGCTTGAATTCGATATGCTGTAACTGGTCTGGCTTTTTCTGGTTCTTCGTCCCCTGAGATGGATGGGTGTTTTTCTTTGTGTGCTGACTGTTTAATAACTTTTAAATTCCCTAAGTAGCAGCATTCTGAAAGGATGTTGCACAAAATGTGTTCTACCCCTATGTAATGAGAGTGCATAAGTAAGAGGATGTCATTTCACTGGTAAGGTACTACAGGCAGATCCTGGGGATGATGAGAGCTCTCTGCATAATGGTCTACATTTCTCTGAGGACCAAACCCTTACCAGGATCTACTGCTCTCAAATTTACATTGAGACTCGCTTATTCCCCCAGCTGCTCTTCCAACTTACAGTGAAGAAATTCCAGTACCTATTTTCCCAACAGGAATGCCGCCAAAGCCTCAGCCACATTTGTGCATATCTGCCTACAGAACCCTGTAGCCATTTGTATTAGAAGTGGCAAATAGCCTGGGTTTTAGGTTAGAGGGACAGGGAGATGAAAATAGTCATCACTATGGTCCCAGAATACCTCTTCCTAATATTTTTGAGAGCTTGTCCTTTCTTTCTAAATGTTTTTTGTTCTCCAAGAAGGCATAAACCCACTGTATTTTACTCACCACAGTGTATCTAGGACCTAGTACAACACCTTTATCAAATAAAAGCCAAATAAAATGTTTTCAGAATGAATGAATTTTTGTGATATTAATCCTTAATGATTATGTTTTATTTAAACGTACAGAGCTATAGACCCACTGTCCTCCATTATTCTTCACACTGTGTCAGTGTTTAGAAAGAGCTCCCCAATCCAAACACTTGCTAAAATTTTACACCTGGATTCGTGAGGATTTTTCCTGTTATCTGACAGTCCAGAGCTTTGCTCATCTGAATGACTCACTGACTTCCCTTGAGCCTATCAAAGAAGAGCTAGGACTTCCTCGCTCAGGCAGCATATGTTCTTCTTATAAAAGAACATGTTTGCATTTATCTCAGGAGCAATTGCATCTCAGTTTCCCCATAAAACTAAATAACCCTCAGGAAACCATGTAAATTAGAATTATGTGAGCAATATATGACGATGTTTTTAAACAGATAATGAAAAAGCACACTGGAGAATTTGTTTTCTAGTTGCTTTTTTTAATTTTTTAACTAAGAGAACATTAACTGCTTTGCCAGTCAAAAACAGGTGCAAAACCAGTGATCAGGTGACACTGTTGCCTTGACAGAGGATAACTATTCTTACTCATAACAGATATATCCAAAGGTGAAATGACAGTATGTTCTGGACTATTTTTACCCGTAAATTTTCACATATGTTGAAAAGAATCTTTCTGATCTCTCCCAGCTCCTCTCATACTCCTCTTGTTCTGTTGTTTACATCAGTGATATTCACACTGTGGGGACCTTTCCATACCCCCAAGGACCAGACCGCAGCCCATACTGACTAAATCAGAATCTCTGAAAGTGAAACCCAAACACCTGCATTTCTTAGAGCTTCCCCAAATGATTCCAATATGTGGCCATGTTTGAAAATTGGGCCCCAGGTCCCTGATATTCAAGGAGCTGTCTGAGGCCCAGTATCATTGATATGACCAGGGAACTTGTGAGAAACATCAATGTCAGGCACCGTCCAAAAACTATTGAGTCAGAATCTGCGTTTTTAAAAGGTGATAAACATGTACATTCAAATTTAGGAAGTTCAAAGCCAGACGACCTGCTTTATCTCACTGATTCTGACCTCTGCTGACAGGTTGGTTCCAGCAATTCTTTCAGGAGTTGCTAACTGAGTGTTATTCTGCTCCAGGCATCTTGTAAATGCTAAAAGATATACTGTACAGGTATATATAGATTTTTTTTGTGTGTCACTGGAGAAAAATAGCATATAATACATATTAAGATGTATCACATTAATTTTATTTCCTGTAGGCCCAGCAAAATCATTGAGTAGGACTTGCTGGTCTATGAGACTAGTCAGCCTCTAGGTGGTCACACAATCACTATAGACCTGTGTGCCTTTTCCCTGGTGAAGGTTTCAAGTTGAAGACATCCCGATCCAGTGACAATCACCCATAATACCATAAAATATTTACCTAACCAAACTGCTAAATTATACTTAAATATTCTGATTGAGAAAAGTAGTATTGTCTAGGATAGCTGTATTCTGGTCATGGAACTCAGGTAGTTGGAGAGATTTTTGCACATAATCTGAAAATTTGATAGTATATCTCTATACAGGTCTTTTAGCTTTCTTTTCTTATTTTTTTTTTAAAGGAAAGGTGAAGGCAGGAATAAAGGTGAGCAGGAGCAGGCCGGGAGACAGGAAGAAAGAGGAGGAAGAAGCACTCTATATTTCATTTTAGTTATTCATCTTGGTTGTTCATCGTGGCTGTTCCCCCACCCCCACACCACTTACCATACCACCCAGAATGTGAACCCCAGTCCTTGAAATGGTTGTAGACTGTGCAGCTGAAGGTAAGTGACAAAACTTCTCCCTCAGGGCTCACCCTGGATTATTTTATAGACAGCTTTTTGTAGGTTATCTCTTTAGCATTTTAATTAGTTAACTGTTAATGTATTTGTGTTTTTTTAAGTATATTTGTCTAAATTGCACAATTTCATCATCTCTTTCATTTACAAATTATAGATGACAGACATCCCCACCATTTAGCTAAAAAAGCGCAAGGTAAAGCCTCTGTTCTCTAACTCCCATTCTGTATCTTCTCCCTGTCCTTGCTCTGGTAAGGATTAGGGGATACCATATGACTTGGGCTTAATCCCAAAAGAACAGTGAGAAAAGTAGGACTATCATATGTCTGATAATCAGTTAATTGTTCCTTTTATTGGAAGAAATGCTAGGGTAGTTGCAAAAGAATATAAAATCATGGTCAAACTTATGTCAGCTAGTAAACACATATCCAATGACTAATTGCAGTCTACTAAGAAGGTGTAATAATGTAGAAGAAACTCTCCCAAAATTAAGGACTTTGCAATCTAGATGAGGAGTTAATTTTTACACTAATATCATTTCACAATGACTATACACTGTATCTTTGTATCAACTATATCATACATATTTCCTTCCTCTGTCTTTCCATTAATATCTACTCAATACTTGCAATGTATAAGGCACTACTGTCCTGCTAAAAGACACTTGCCATTATGGGTATTATATTCTAATACAAAGAGACTACATATATGTATCTGGATGGAAAAGTAGATAGATAGATGATAACAATAAAAGCAAGGAAAGGTAAAAATGTCGCAAGAGAGCTGGTGACTGGGAACAAGAAGAAACTCACTTTGTGGAAGAGTTCTAAAGTTGATGCCTGAATAGAGAAAAGGTATTTTAGTCATGAAAGAACAAGTAACAAGTTTCTGAAATAGGGATGAGCTTATCATGTCCTAGAAGCAGACAGAGTCAGTATGTTAGGAAAGTAAGAGACTTTCCCATCTTAAATAAGTGACTTCTTTGGTTATCTTAGAAAGAAAATGAACACAATAGCTCAGACATGGAAAATTTTTATGTGCTAGGCCTAAAAGGAGCGTGATCTTTCTACTTATATTTCATCATTAGAACTCCAGACTATGGCCATCCCTCACAGAAAAGGAAATTAGACTATGCAGACTATAAATTCAGTAAGAAGAAACAATTTGGAGCTAGTTGTTGTTAGCTATCAGAGTTCCTGGTATGAAATTCTTGCAGTGAGCTCTGCTATCAGTAAATGTGTTCCTGATTCCTTTTGTAAAGCCTATGTCCCACCTTAGATTCTTACCCATGTCTCCAATATCTCTCATTCTGTGGAAATTCTATTCCTGCTCCCAACTCTATGTCTTGTGGTTGGACCGCATCTAACTGCAAATTTCCTAATATGGATCTTTTGTCCATCACGCCATCTTCCTTTTCTCAGCATCCCTGACTCATTCCCATAATCATAGCCATGGAACATCATGAAATAGGTCACAGAGTGTAATAATTAAGATCCAGAGCCTAGTATCGGCTTGTCTTCATTCAAATATCAACTCTGGCACCAGCTGCTTTTGTGACCTGGGTATGTTATCTAATGTGTCCAAGCTTCAGTCCCTCTTTCATAAAACGGAATTATTAGTAAATCTATAGATATTTTGTGGGAGTTAAATGAGGTGATTTGAGTAAAGCATGTAAGCCTGGCAGAAATAATTCTAGCATAAATGTTCCTTGTAATCATGTCATCATCATCATCATCACCACTGATTCTAAGATAAAGCTGATATAACTTGTAATGTCTCCTGGCTGCTGCTAGGCAATCCTTTCCTTTTCCTAGTTAATTTTTTAGGCTATCAGATTTTTCTCTAGGACAGCTTTAAATCTTTTTTTTGTGTGTGTATAGTTGTCTTTTTCCTCTAATAGATTGGAAAGTACTTTGTTTTATTCATTGTTATTTCCCCTAAAATGCAGTGGGGTATATAAATATATCTGTTGAATTGAGTTAAGGTCATAAAGCAGAAATGACTCATTTTAAAATAAGAAATTGGAAACTCAGTTAGGTAAATATTCTGGTCAAGTCTGTAGAACTAGTGAGAATTGAAACTGGAACCAAAACCATATTATAGCTCAGTTTCTCTTTATATTGTTCTTACTATTGAGAATATTTCACACTCAAGATCAAATGTTGCCTTTCTTAAATGTCTTTCTAGGAATTAGCAATGTCTTTTTTATTTTATTTTTTATTATTGTTTCTTTTGGTTTACATTGCTACTATAATTTTCAGGATAGTAGAGTCTTACCTCACTATGCATATATCCTAGCAGATCCAAGTTAATCATTTCTTACTTCCTTTGAACTTTATTAGCAACTGTATCTTATTCTCCTATATTTTATAAGCATATCCAATTTCATTATCACTTGTGAAGTCATCAATGTCACAGTGACCTAGTCAATTACCATTACTCCCATAGCATCTTACACAGTTCCTAAAATGTGGAAGGTAACAATAACTGTGTTGGGTTTAGTCTCATAAATGCTGTATGCACTATCTAGTCCCATTATGCAGAATGCGTACAGAGAGCAATAACATTTTGCTTATGAGTTTCTCTGATCCCCACTAGAATTCAGCTTTTCCAGATGAGGTGCTCACATTCAGAGCTTTATAGATTCTTAATCCACCATTGTTCATTCCAGGAGAAAAAATGTTAGTGCCCATTTTTCAGTTATAGTAATAATTTAAAAACTGTATTCCTGTTGATCACTATTATCTGAAATTATTCAGTTGAACTCTTGAAATTTATGGGCAAATTATTGGATACTCTTAATTAGGTACTCCAAAGAGATAAAAAAAAAAATCTAATGATGCGATTTTTGAATGAGGATCACAATTTACATGGTGACATTTCAGAAGTTCAAAATTCTTCAAAGCTGTGGTCATACCAAATACATTATATTCAGGATGTCAAAAGTTTAATGAACAAAAAGGGAAATTCAACTAAAGAATTGAAGAATATAGGAAAAGGTATACTTCTTTTACATCTAATCATTTAAAATATCTAATTTTTAATATTTTAATTTCAAAATATACCATTGATATATTTACACATATGCTTATATTAGAAATGAAAGCTCAAAATATTTTGCTGATAGACCTTCAAGATTTTGTAAACTACTACTTGACCTATCATTGCATAGAGCTGACCTTGTCTTTGAAATAAAAAAATAAATCTATCTTCTCTGTCAGTATTTTTCTTCCTGTCTTTTATATGTAAGAATCTAATATTTTAACAAATCCAGAACTAAAAGACTCAGCTGTAAAGTTTTATTCAGAGTTTATGCTACAGTTGGATTCACTACCATATAAATGCATTTCCATTATTTAAATTTTAGAGTAGTGGGAAGGGCAGGGGAGCAAAGATCAGCAGAGAGGAGGGTAGGGGGAAGGGAGTGGGAGGGGGAAGTAAGGGAAGAAGGGAAAGGCTATGATATTGATCTTCTTCTTAGTGCTGTTCAGCACTAGAGAGTAGTGCCTGTCAGCATGTAGAGGCAGGCTGCTAAGTGGAATCAAAAAGTAATCCATGGCAAGAGTAGCACTATAGATTTCCATTCCCCCCTACCCTTGCAAAATGAAACTCGGCAACTCATCTATTTCTTACTTGTCAGTGGCAAAGTCAATTATCAGGACTTAGAACTAAAATGATGAAAGAACAAAGTGCTACATAATAGGGCTTCAAAACTATGTCTCCATTAATTGCAATGTATTTTATAAAAATTGGTGAATATTGATGAACTCATGACCTTTAGAATGGTAAGGAACTAAGGGATGATTAAATAACGTGTTGATAAAATTCAGTAAACACTATAACTCTGTTCCTAGCAAGAGTTTTCTACATATAGTAGATACAACCCAATAGTATATATTGTTTTAATATTTATTTAACTATGGTCATTTTTTAAAGATTTTTTAGAGCAGAATATGTTAGATTATACAAAAAGTATTCATCTCTGAGAGATAATTTCTTTTCTATTCCTAAATTAACTACTAAGATAACTGTGCTAACTTCTCTAAGCTATTGTTATGCAAAATAAGTATATAGAGAACATATAGGATTGTCACTGCAGAGTCAATATTCAATAACTTATTTGACAATGATTTACTTTCCATTGGGATATAGGCATCTTTGGTTGTCCTTCCCAAGCACTAGTGATCATACTTTGAATCGTGAGGTCACACACATGGGTAAAAATGAAAATAAAAATGAAACACTAAGAGAGTGTTAATGAATTTGTATTAGTGAGGGATGGTAAAGAATTATTTATTCTGCTTTGAAGCATAAAGCTAATTTTATGTTTCCTAGTCACATAAATTTCCTCTCTTTCTGTAATCCAACAGGTGGCCTCCATGCTATTCATGTTTGTAAATATTCCTTTCAAGGGCCCAGAATAACACAAGCCACTGAGGCCAAGACTCATACTGAGCTCTGTAATACAACCTCCAAATTTTGTTTAGCACTTAGTCATCTTGACAAAGATAGTATTTCTCGGCCTTTTTTTATAATTAGGAATAGCCCTGTGACTAAATTATGATTATATGACTAAATTCTAGTGAAAGTTCTTTGTGAGCTCTCCCTAATATCTCTTGCCCACTTTCTTCTTATGCATTCTTCTGTCCTGCAGCTTTTGGAATACAAACTCTGCTGTGTTGAATTGTGAGGACAGGATGCAATTTTGCTGAACAGAGCTGTCTCTAAGGATTTTGCAGAAGATAGCTGCCATACCTACCGTGGTTTGCAGATCTCTAGACTTTTTATTGGAAGAGTAATACATTTCATTTCATTTTTATTGAGGTAATATTGCTTTATAAAACTAAGTTTTAGGTGTGCACATTCACTTTTCATCAAATATGAGATATCACATCACAACTTGCCACCAAATTTCTAGTAATCCTCCACTGCTGTCCAATGGATTCCTACTCCCTTTTATCCCATCGTCACCCCCATTCCCCTCTGATAATTTCAATTCCACTCTCAGAGTCCAAGGGTAAGTCTTTGCTTTGTATCTTTTATTTTGCTTTGTTTTTTGATATTGCACATGAGAAAAATCATTGTCTTTATTTTTCTTCTTCTGATTAATTACTTGATATAATCCCCTCTAGTTTCATCCATGTTGTCATGTACAGTAAGATTTCATCTTATTTAATAGTTTAGTAGTATATCATTGTGCACTTATACCACATCTTTATCTGTTCATCTGTTGGGCACTTTGGTTGTTTCCATTTCTTGGCTATTGTAAATAGGTGAAACAGATGTCTCTCCTCTTTTTATTGCTTTTGTCATTTATCTGTCAGTCATATCTGAAATAAAACCTACCTCATTATGCCACACAATGCAGCATATATATTAGAGCAGAATTCATTCAGACCTTTTACCAGTACTTTTATGATGCTCACGTATCTAATCCCAATTCCAGAACCATGCAGGAATCTATTTTTCAGATGGAGCAAAAGGAATGGACATTTTTAAGGGTGAGTGTAAAAACTTACTTTTAAGAATTTCCTTCACTAGAGGTACTAATTGTGTGTGTCTATAATATATACATGTACACATGTATATATCACTTAATATATAGCACTCCTAGGAATAGAATGATAATTATAATCAAGGCTATGTGTCTGAAATAATCTTACCTGAATTTGATCTGATCTATACAGAACTGTCCTTTTAAAATGATGTATGATGAGAATTAATTACTATATGCATTGACATTTTTAGAGGAAACAATTTGCTGGGAGCCTGGCCTGGAGTTGGTCCTGTCTGCACACTCACTCACTCAGGGCTGCTGCAGAAAACGCACTGCAAAATGTCATAGTCAGGAAGCAAACTGATGGAAGACTAATTATCACTTGTAGAGAACAATCTGACTGCAATGGCTGTTGCATAACACACAGATTCAAGGTGAAAGGGTGTCCAGGTTTCCAAGGTGAATGAAGGGCTATAAATCCACTTTAGAGGTAAAATAGGTATAACATATTGTATGTGTAAAGTACATTCTCGCCACAGAACTTAAAAAGAATTGCAAAGATAGGCCAACAGCCTCCAAACTGTTCTGGAAACATACAAAAAGAAGATAATCTGAACTTACTTCTATTCACCATAAAAACCCTAAACCACTACCTGAATCCTTTCGCCAGGTAATCTGAATACCTATTTTGCAGGAATGATTGAGACCATCAGATATGAATTTCCTTTCCTCTTCACTTTCCCCTTCCAGTGTTACTGATGCCTGGAAACATTAATGCATGGACACAACTCTGTTCGTTTGGGACCATTCAGTCTACATGGCTTCTCCTAGAACTTGCTGCATCAGTCTATTCCATTTCCTTACATATTCAAAGACTTCCTTTCTATTTCTCCCTTCCCCAAAGTTACAGTTTCAAATCTGCCTTTTCAACCTTCCTTCCCCTAACTGGCATTGTTCACTTGTGGCAAAACTTCTCAAAAAAGTCTCAGTATTTGCTTCCTCCACTTTCTCTCCTATTCTCCTTGTTGATCCAGTTACCTGGATTCTCTCACCATCTTTAATCAGTCTTCTTTATTAAACATCATTAATATTATGCTAAATTATATAAGTGACTTTTTAGACCTCACTCCTTTTGACCAGTAAAGTATCTAAGCACCATTAGTTCTCTGCCTTTTCATAAGCCAAGCTCTTCCCTCATTTTATACTGACCCCTGCAGGGTCCCCAAATTATTGCCAAATCCTCCTTAAAATGGCTTTCCTTCCTTAGATCCTCCGAATCTGATTTTCTCCTCTTCCACCTTCTGTGATTTCTTCTGACTCTGCTTTCTCTGTCTGTCCAACATTTACATCCAAGTATTCTTCAAGTTTTCACCTTGGTATATCGTGCTTCTTACTATGACCATAAATACCATTTCAACAGTTTTCATGATTAGCTGCATGCAAATGATTATCAAAAACCCCACTATTTTGGCATGCCCTGGTGAAGTAGTGGTTGTGCCAATTGCTTCCAAAGGAGAGCAAGCCACACACACCTGGGTTCGAGTTCCAGGTCCAGAGGAAGCAACCAGTGTGCACAACTAAATAAAATGATTCTTAAAAAAAGCAAAACAAATCTATTTCAAGCCCCGAAATTTCGCTCAGGCTCTAAACTAGACACCCTCTGTGAATTCTGCATATTTGTTAATTATATAAAGCATAAATATCAATATATTTCAGAGTATATCATCCTACATTGAAATTCTCTCTCTCCTTCCTTCTGTGTTTCTTATTCCAGTTAATGACCACTCATCATTTTAGTCTCTAAGATTTGAAATACAAGTGTTATTGTCTGTCCCTCTAACCCATGACCTATCCCCAGTCTTGTAACTATTGGCTTAACTCTAAGTAAGTGCAAGGAATTATCTCACCTGCTATGGTCAATGCAAAGATCAAGTGTAAGCTCCCTAAAGATGCCTAAAAGTCAGTGTCAGCTCTAACAACTCTGTCCACACAATGACAGTTATTTTCGACATATTTTTATTCTCATAGACTCTGATTCAAGCCACATAAACTTTTTCATTGTTCATTGTTAACGCCTCACAAGAGGTCTAACTCCATCCACTCTCTTCATATCAAAATGTTCCTCAGCATTGTTTCTATAGTAACCAATTTTAAAAGAAATGCAATCCAGATACTTTTCTGATTAAAAAGAAAAACCTTCAGTGTTCCTTCCTGCACCCAAAACAAAATCCATACTTCTGCTTAGAACTTTAATTTCAATGCAATTTGTTTGTATTCATAACACAGATCCTTTAGTGCATCTGTTTATAGGCACAGACTAGATACTAGGGATACATAGTCCATGACTGTATGAGATCTAAATGAAGCACTACAGGGTCACCAATAATTTTAAATACAATTTACCAAAAAAAGGTTAGGATTCTATTTTGATAACTTTTATTATTTATTTTGTTTGCAAATATATGCTAATTTTAAGATATTGAAATTTCTTCTCAGTCTATGAGTGTATATACTGCACCTGCCACCACCAGAGTTCCAGTGTCCTTCACCACTGCCTGGTTTCCTCTCTCCCTCCTCCCCACCTCCTACTGCCCCCCAGCCCCGCCCCAACAAGCATCATCTGTGTCAAAGTCAGACTCCTTAGGGATTAAAAGATGTGTTCTTAAGTCAAGCAGTTGACAGTAATTCAGAAATAATTCTACTCTTCACATGGTCTTTTTGAAAAACATTACCAGAAATTCAATTTATGCCCTGCAGTAACATTCCACCAAAAATATTTTTCTCCCTGTCCACTAGAAGTTCTCCTTTCTCTGAAAGCATTGTAGTCTATTATTTGTTAGGAGTCTTAAAAATTTCTCCCCAGTCTACCGAGGTGACTATTCAGTTTTGCCCCTGGGTTCAAATTTACACTATATTATGGTTGTTTTTGATCAGTTACTGAGAGAGTCTGCATCACAAAAGTAAACCGAGGAACTGATCCTTTTCTGAAACCTTTCTAATCCTGCCCATCCATGACTTTGTCACAATTATTCCCAGCCTAGAAAAGGGGTTGAAAATGAAAAACCCCTATTTGAATTGTAAAATATGCTGGAAAGACAACTGGAGAATATTTACATAATACAAATTTGTGTCTTCAAATAAAAAAAAATACACAGGAATTTCCTTGCTAGGAAATCAGTGCTGGGGGCATGAGAAGTGGGACAGGCCAGGCAGAGATTGCTATCCAGAGGAGATGCTTGAGTTGAACCTGTAAGAATGACTTAACCTGTGGAGAGAAAGCTCAGAAGAGCATGATATTTGAGGCAGATATTTGAGAATGGACTTTTAAACAATGGTGTGACTTGAGCCACAAGGCTAGGAATATGTAAAAAGCTTCAGGATTCAAGTTGCAGACTAGACCAGAATGAGAAAGCAGTAGAGCTCCTGCTTTGGACATGGAATTAGACTGAAAGAGAATTAGAAATTAAGGAGAGTGGACAGATAGAATTTAGAATTAAAGTCAAATGAGCGCGCTCTCTCTCTCTCTCTCTCTCTCTCTCTCTCTCTCTCTCTCTCTCAGTTGGAGGTAGAAGATGAGGAGTGTGATAATTGTATTAGAGAAGAAAATAATGGAGAGGCATGTGGAGGCTACATATGTGTATAGGGTCACCCCCCGGAAATTCGGTGGTTTCAGATGTGTTAGGCAATTAAGGGGGTTTATAATTCAGACTAACTCCTGGATCCCAAATAGAGATAACTGATAAGTGGAAGCCATCTGAATAGAGGACTAGGATGCCAATCTCATTGAGGTACTTCCTGTTCTAGAAGCTATGGACAAAAAAAAATTGAAAGGAAGATTCCATCTGTTTCTTGCTGCATGTAAATAAAACCAGTCATGAGTTCTAAGGGTGGAAAGGGGTAGAGAAAATCATGAGTTGCTATCTCCTAGCTTTTCGGCATTATTTTCCATTACACGTTTCTTAATTTTCTTTTAAAATTTTGGTATATCCCTCAGGGCACAGGCTCACAAAATAGGTAATAATAATTGTTTGTTCATAAATGCTATTATGATTAATATAAGAACCCTTCTTTAACTTGCCTTGTTTATTATTTGTACATTTATCTTTTTTTTTAACATAGAAATCCTTATAACAACCACTAGCCAAATGAAAAACAGAATGTAACTCAAAACTTACTATCTACCTATTTTCTTGTCTCCCAACTGCCTCTAAGTGGTAAATATTATCCTGAATGTTTATCATAATGTTGCTTTGTTATTGCCTTTATATATTAACAATAGATATTTGCATTACATATTTCTGACTAGGGCTTAATATCTAAAATATACAAAGAACTCATAATACTCAATAACAGAAAAACAGGCAATCCAATCAAAAATTGGGAGGAGGAATTGGAGAGACATTTTTCCAAAGAGTATATACAGATGGCCAACAGGCACATGAAAAGAGGTTCCTATTCCCTGGCTATCAGAGAAATGCAAATTGAAACAACAATGAGATGGTACCTTACAACTGAGAGAATGGCTATTATCCAAAAGACTGGAAACAATAAATGTTGGTGAAGAAGTGGAGAAAAGGCAACACTTTTACATGGTGGGAATACAAATTGGTACAACCCCTATGGAAAACTGTGGCGATTCCTCAAAAAAGTTGAAGATGGAAGCCCATAAGAGCCATTACACTTCTGGGTATCTACCCGAAAGATGCAAAAACACTAATTTGCAGAGATTTATGTACCCCCATGTGACTGCAGCCCTGTTCATGAAAGCTATGAACTGAAAACTACCTAAATGCCCAATGTCAGATGAATGGTTAAAGATGTGGTATATATCCACAATGGCATACTACACAGCCCTTAGAAGAGATGAAATCATGTCATTTGAATCAACACGGAGGTATCTAGAGGGGATTATGCTAAGTTAAATAAGTCAAAAGAAGAAAGATACTAGATGACCACTCATAGTTGGAACTGAATAGACATATTGTTCATTCAATATTATACTATAAAAATTTATTCATGTCGATATATCTAAGCTATAAATCCTTTATTATCCCATACAAATTCGTTATCTCTATGGACTATTCAATTCTCCTGTCAGACTACTCCTTGAACACACAAACACCCAGCTTCTTTGCTTTAATTAAAGGTATTCCTCTGCCTTTTCTCCCACATCATGAGTTGAGCAAAATGTTAGTTAGAAAAAAGGATATTAAAACAGCTAGTCTAAATATGTTTAAAGTTACAAAGTAAAAGAAAACATAATATATTAACAAATAAATCTGAAAAGATAAATGAAACTGTGAATACCAGATGGAAACTTTAGAATTAAAATACAGTACCTGAGATGGGGAAATAAACCTCACTGGATGAACTTAAGGACAAGTTGGATACTATAAAATGAATGGATCAGTAAACTTGAAGACAGTTAAATGAAAATGTTCACACCGAAGTACAAAGAGGACAGACAGTAGAAATAAATAAGAAAAGGAACCACCAAGTGACATCCAGAAAAATAACAAGCTTTATAACATATGTGTAATTAGAATCCCAGGATGGAAAGAAAGAGATGTAGAAAGGAAAATCATGAAAAAAATGTTCCTAAATTTGACTACAAGTATAAAACCACACATTCAAGAAACTCAACAAGCCCCAAGTATAGTAAACCCAAAAGGGGTAGTAGTAAAAGGGAAATAATGTTAATGGGAATAAAAGTTACTCCCCAAAAAGCAATATAAGATAATAGCTCAGAATGTTGTCTTCAGGGATAGATCTCTTGGTTTAAATAGTAGTTATTCCATTACCAGCTTATAAACTTGAACAGCTTACAAAACTTCTCCGTCTTTCTCTTACTCCTTATATAAGGTTGATAATAGTAATTGTTTCTTAAGATTGTTGTGAGGATTACACAAGTTAATACGTAAAAATAATCTGAGAATGACTTTGTACATACTACCTACTGTACATTCTAATTTCAAATAAAAGGGAAAACTTTGATTAAGAGAAGGAATACAGAAGCAGTAGTATGAAGACATGCACAACAATTTGAATGATATAAATTGACTCATAATAAGTTTCTGTATTCTTGGTCTGTATTCTACCCATACATATGTTCTTATATATTAATGCCCAACAAGTAGAAAAGTATAGTAACAGTTCTAAATTTTTTAAGTATGCTACATATAACATTTCATTTTTATATAGCATATTCTCCAAAATGTACAAATTTTTGTGCCATCAAAATTTGATATGAATACTCCAAGTACTCTTTGTCAATGTATATGTAATTATAATATCTAGAGAAAGACTTATTTATTTATAAAAATATCAATATAGATTCTCTACAGTTTATCAGGAGGAAAATATATCATGTATACTTATAGCAATTACTGCTTTAAAATAATCTGTATTATTATTAGCCAGTAAATTATTTTCTTACTAATCTAGTTTAATTTTAGAATAGTCCTTAATTTAAATTATTGATGCAATTTTACATAATCTAAATTGACTTTTGGAATTAGTAAATCAGTTGTAATTTTCAAAAAAATTATTGACCTAAATGACAGAGTCCTGTGGTGACTCTGGTGGGACTATGCCCAGCAACCAATGACTGACACAGGCAGGTGTAAGCAACAGACTTTATTGGCAGTCACCTGAATTACAGGTGGGCTGAGCCTGAAAAAGGAGCCAGCCCCCACCAGAGTTTGGTTGGGTTTATATGGGCTGATTGGGGAAGTTGGTTGGGGAAGCTGTACTTTTCCATAAGCAAGCAACATTCTTAGACTATTTGGTGGTCTTCCTGGAACATGCTTACTTCAACGTCTAGTGGATCATCTGTTTCTTTCAGGTTGGGTCATTTGGGTGGTTCGGTTATGGATCAGTGGCTGCAGATCTTTTGTTAGGGTGAAGCTGCTTTTTAGAGTCTCCTGTTGACTTAAGATTAGGGTTAAGAGTTTGGTTATGTTATTTAAGCTCATGAAGCTGAATTTTGTAATCTGTAAATTGAGAAGATTATACCAGATGCTGTCTAAGAGCACTTTAAGCAAGTAAATGCTGCTATTCTCCAATTCCCAAAGATAAATCTTCACTTCTGATCTGTCATTCATGAGCTTTTCATACAATACTGGTAGTCTTTAGGGTATTTTTATTTTGATCTCCCATAACTTAGAATGTATTATGTAAGAACTCATTAGTCTAAAATAATTTGTCACTTTCACTTTATGTCTAAATTATAATGCTTTTCCATTGTACAATTTTAATCTATATAGATGAATAATAAGTGCTAATTGGTTAGTAGGAGAGCAAATGGGGGAACTCTGCCCCCAAGGAAGTAGTTTCTCTTTGGCAAAGGAAATATATTTGGAGGGAGTTTCAAGGATGGGGAGTTTTATAGGCATCTCTCAGTTCAATTTATTTTTTCAAGTCCACAAAGATTGATGTAAGTTTTCCCAATGCATGAAACGTATTTGTTATGGCAAAGCCTCCAGACAGCGAGAAGACTGACAACCAGGCACTCAAAAGGTAGAGGAAAAACACTATTGCTAGTACTGGGGCTGGCTCAGGGGTATTGTTACCCAGAGCTGAGCAGTAGGTCTAGGGGAGCTCCTTTTATACTCTGAGGTAAATGTTCATCCCCTTGGCTACATGTGATTTCTACTGGCAACTCTTTATCAGTTATGTACAGCTGCAGAGTAGGGAGGCTATGCTTGCTTGTCCTTAGTCACGATAATGGGACATAGCTACAATCTCCATAGTACAGTGGAAAATTCTTGGCAGACTAACTTTTGCATAAGGTTTTATACCATATGTTCAGATAAAATTTTCAGGCATGTGAGTGCACTCAAAGAGAATTCCACAAGAAAGTTGCTGTTTAGGGTCCATGGCACCCCAATAAACAATTACTTTCTTAACCAGGGAAATTTGGACCTGGACTACACAATACATTTATTATTTCCTTGTCTCTGGTTGTACTGTTCCTCTATCTGGAATGCTGTCCCCACTTCTTTCTGCTTTAAAAATAGGCAGTATAACATTGTAGTTGAGATTTAAGGATATGAGCATTGTAGTTAGAAAGGCCTGGGTTCATTTCCTCTTTTATTATTTGCATCGTCTCAGGCAAGTTACCTAAGCTTTCTTAACCTTAGTTTACTCTGCTGAAATGCTTAGCACTGATTTTACACATGGTAATTGATATATATATATATATATATATATATATAATTGCTATCATAATCATCACCATTATCTACTTCTAACTCATTCTTTGTTATTTTTAAACCCATAAAAAATTCCAAATGTTTTTCAGTGTTAGACTTAAGAATAAATGTTGGTCTACCCCAGGACTTAAATATTGGTCTGGTCTCTGGATTTGCTTTTCTAAAAAAGTCCTGTTTCCTTTTTCTACTCTACTTTCTTTGTCATTCTTCATGCCATTGAAACTAAGAGAAGTAAAATAAGACGTAATGCAAAGTTATTTTGTTATTAGAGGCTATATTTCCTGAGTCCAGAGTTAGGAAAGCAGAGGCTGAAGCTGTGGGAGAGAACTGAGCAGAGTGAAAAGCAAAGCAGAGAGGAGAGTGATACATCCCTGATGTCTCTTCTTAGTGTAGTGTTTTTATTTCTGAAGAAAACAGAACTTAACAGAGAGATATAGAAAACCTGAGGGTATTCACTTGAAATATTGCTGATGAAACAAAAGAAAAACCCAGGTTTGTAACCAAAATTGAAGTAACAGTTAACCTATTTGTAGATGGTTCCCCAAATCCTGATTTCCACTTTGGACTAGATTAGTAGCAAAATGTTTGTGAAAGCAAAATAGATTCATCAAGTTAATGCCCAAAATAAATCTCTTCTATTATCTGAGATGCAAAGAGAACAAAGCACATTGCACTTACTATATATGCCATAGCACAGTTTTCACCTGGAAATATTTTTTGACTATTCACAGGTGTTTCCTGCACAAACTTTTGAATATAAATACATATTTTTTTAATGTCCTGATTTTTAACTCAAATTCTAGAACTTAATAAGTACAGGATGTTCTTAAACAAAACTAAACAGTTGGATCTGACATCTGTCTCATAACAGACAGCCCCTCACCACTGTTATGTGTGGCAATATCATTTCTAAAGTAGGATCACAGGCAGGCATTGTCATATCATTGTCAGCCGGCACCAGCCTCGATGGTAGAAAGTAAGTAAATAGAATTTTGTTGACATATTTCATAGCAATTTGAAACATTTTACATCTTGTACCTAGAATGCTATCGCATTTTTCTTCTTTTCAGAAACATACTCATCTAGCCCAGTGGCGCTACAAACAAAATGAAACTATTATTTCACAAGCATTTGCCCATCTATAAATGAAATCAAACTTATCACTCATTATTTGCATGCAGTTGTTTTTCCTGCATCAGCAATGAGAAGCCCATTGTAAACTTGTATTTTTCCCTCAGTCCTTATCTGTAAGATGTTAAGATATTGTCTAGGGCGAGAAGTACGCTTTCTGTGGCATGGTCCCTCCTTTCTGAAGCTCTCATTTAATTAGGCAGGACATGACCAATCAAACAAGTGAGATGATACCTACCCTTCTACAAATACACACAAGACCAGATAATTAATATAAAAAATTAAGAAAAACTAACCAGTACTATAATAATTGCTATATAACCAGCATTATGTATGTTAATCTTTATTCAATAACAGTATATCTTTGAATAGAAATGATGAAAGGGCATTCTTGCCTTGTTCTAAATACTAAAGAGAAAGAGCTTAATATGTCACGAATAAGTACTATGTTAGATTATGCTAGTTGTAGATTTTTATAAATTCTTTATATCAAGTTGATATTCTCAGTTCTTGAGAATTTGATCATAAATGAATATTGGATTTTGTCAAATGCTTTATATTTATTGAGATGACAGAAGGATATTTTTGTTAATAATGTGAATTTTATTGAATTTCTAATTATTATTACTTGTTTTTGATCAGTAATACTTGTTTTGATCAGTAATGCTTGTATTTGATCAGTCTAGTTTGGGTTTAATCACTGTTGTAGATTAAAAAAATCTCTGTTGCTTTTGAGCTTATTGACTATTTGCTCTTTGGCTATTTTTTGTAGTTTGCATTTCTTCTACTTTTCTTTCTAGCTTGTTAGCCTAGAACATTAAGTAATTGATTTTAGACCTTTTCTCTGTTGTAATATAAGCATTTGCATCTATAAATTTTCCTCTAAGTATTGTTTTAACTGCATTCCAAAAATGTTGAAATGTTATATTTTCATTACTGGCATTCAATTCAGTATTCTCTACTTTTGTGATTTCTTCTTTTCCAATGCATTATTTAGAATTATGTTACTTAACTCCCCAAAGTCTTGTGATTTCCTAGGTATCTTATAACTACTGATGTATAATTTTCTTCCTTCAGAAAAAATTATCTAGCACTATTAAGTCTTTAAAAAGTTAAACATTTTTAACTTTATTTAACCATAATTTGTCTTATGGGCCAACATATGATCTATAAAGATAAAAATACCATTTATTGAATTTAAAATGTAGTTTGGAGTTGTTGAATGTGTTGTGTAAATGTTAAATTAGGTACATTAAATTTTAGATTAACATTGTCATTGCTGCTTTTTTGTCTAGTTTGATCATTTGCTGAGAGTAGATTAAAAAGATATAAATATGATTGTGGAATAGTTATTCTCTTCCTTTAATATGTAAGTTATTTTGAAGACTTAAAATCTTTAAATACCAATTACCCCCTCCTGCCTTCTATATTATCATATACAATTTTGCTGTACTTATAGTTTGTTGTTTTACAATTTGGTTATACATAAACTCTTTTAAACATTTCATACATAAATATACCCTTTCTGAATTTTCATTTTTCTATACAAGATTATCTTCTCTCAGATTAAAAATATCTATTTAGAATATTGCTCTATTTTAAAGTTTTATTTTGTTTGTATAAAAAATTACCTTAGTTTGGTTTGTCTGAAAATCTTAGTTATTTTACCATCATTGTAAAGTATTTTCAGTTGATATAGAATCGTATTTTACACCTACTTTCTTTCAGTACTACTAAGACTTTATGTATTAATCTCCCACCTGGAGATAACATTATAATTTTAAGTAATTGGGAAAAACTCTCTGAGGAGATGAGAGATAAGTAGTTTCTTAAACATGTTCCTGGATCCTGTGGAAGAAGAACATTCCATAAAGATAGAAAAGTAAATTCAGAGATGGAAACACATCTTTCATGTTTCAGAAACTGTCAGGCAAACAAACAAAAAAAGACCAGCATGGCTGGAGTATAAAAACTGTGAGTAAATATAATAGAAGAAAAATTGGTCCAAGTCATGTAATATTTTACAAAACAAGATAATATATTTGGACTTCAACTGAGATACGATTGCACAACTTTGGAAGGTTCTGCATAGTGAAATGCCACACGTGATTTGATTTGCTATTTTTAAATTACCTTACAAACATGCCATTTAATCCTCACAAATGCTAGAAAGATTAATGTAGCAAGTACTATAATAAATATCTATCTCATGAATGAGGGAACTGAGGTGATTTCTCTAACTTACATAGTCAATAAATGACAGCGCTTGACCACATACCCTTGTCTCTCTATTTCCAAAACTGTCTATACGCATGTTTTGCTTTGATCAGTAGTACTAACAATTGTGTGTAGTGCTTAAAATTCATTTTTTCAGAAACATTTTAAAAAATGTGTCCATTTTTGTTTTTTTACCCCTCAACCCTGGGTCATGGACCCAAGTCCCCAGTCTTTATATGGTCCACATCCCAGTCATGTTTCAGTGCCCGGAGTCACCAGGATACAGTGAGATTCATTTATTAAGAACATTTCTAAGAGTTACAGGCCTCGATAGGTTTATTTTCTATTTGAATTTTTACACCTTGCTATTATGTATATAAAAAGATTTTTTCAGTAGAAATGGAACCCAGGCCTACTTTCTTTCAGAGAAATCCTAAAATAGTTATTTTGACTTTTTAATTATATCTCAATAACTTTGCCACCTGTTCTCTCATTTACACAGTCTTTCCAGAGATTGATCCAAACACAGTCAGAAAGCGACTTGTAAATACTGAATTAACTTTTTAAATTCCTAGGATCCCGCTCTCCAAACTTCTTCCTTATTCCCATTATGTATTTATATAATTTGAAAAAAGAAGATAAAAGTAAAAATATCTGAAACCATTTCATCCAATACTGTAAGTATAATAGTATTACAATTTTAGGCACAAGGAAGCAACAATGAAAGGAACCAGTATCACAGCCAAGTTGTCAAGGCCAGTGCCCTGCAGCTAACTGGTAAAAGTTCATTCTCAGAGAGAAAGAAAGAGCTCGGACCACCCACCATCCCTTCCTACTCCACTGTCAGAATTGAAAGTACTTAATTCACATCTATGAATCATCATGCAGAAATATTTACAGTATTATGAACATATATACACAAATATTTATCTCAGAAGAGAAAATAAGAATTAGGGTTGATAAAAAAGTTTATAAAGAGAGGAAGGAGTAAATGAATATAATGTACTTATACTACAGAATATTTTGCAGTTTGTAAAATGAGATATTTCTGTTCTAAAAAACAGCCATTTCTAAACTTACATTGTTCCATGAAGAAGTATATACCTAGTCTGATTCTATTTTAGGTTTCATAACAACTACAGCAAAGTGAATCTGTGGGTTTGGATTAATACTGAGAAAACTTCTTTAAGAATAAATACCACATCATTAATAATAGAGGGGAAATTAAGGGCAAGCTTTTACTTCTTGCTGTGGATACTTCAGAATTTGCTTAAGTTGTTTTTGGAAGGCATTTTTAACTTGTGTAACTTTTTGGAAATTATTCATAATATTACAAACTCATTTTTTGTAACCAGTGTTTCTTTACTAATAATCCCCAGGGGTTCTGCGAATTGTCAAACTGAGGAACTTTATGTATTTTGAAAACACTGACCTGCCCTTGGGTCAAAAAGCATCTGTGCAAAGACAAAAGCAAACAACTTATTACAAGCAGACACCTTAAGTAGGGTGATTCATTATCTTCTCTTCCTATGTTTTTGTCACATCATTGTTTTTTATTCTTAATACATGTATGCCTAAGCATCAACATAAGGAAAACAGAGAAAAATGGGATTCAAGTCTAATCTTAATTGCTAGTAATAGATGTAATTAATATAGTGTTAACAGGCTCTTGCAAAAGATACCTATAAGAGAACTCTCCCAAAGTAGTTAACATTTATGTGGTTTTCCAGGTGCATTTTCATTACTTCTCTAGCATCCTTTTTTGCACCTCAAAAGCATTTGGGTCAATCATGCCAGCTTCCCTTGGTGACTCACAAGAGATTATATAAATTGTTGGTCATGCTGCAAAACTATATAAATGTTGCTTAAAATAAAATTTATTTCAGGCAATAGGAATAGGAATTTTCCCCCCAAATTCATAATTTAAATTTGGCTTTGAAGTAGATCATGAAAGGGAAAGGCAATTATACATGAGTTTATAAAGATTTAATAGCACATTCGATTTTCCAAATTCTCTGTTGTTACATCTTAAACCATCTAGTATAATGTTATTATAAATGAGTATTTGCTATTCACCAGTGTAATGACATGTTGTAATGATGCCAACCTCTACTTGGTATTCACTTGTCAAGTCTCTTATTGTTTTCTATTCTATTTGAAGGACTCTTTCACAATTAACATTTCTCTGCTAATCAATTTTTGTCTTAGTAGAACTGTGGTACTTTCACATTACAAATGTCAACAATTCCAGTATGAGTAATGACTCATAAATAAATAAAATTAGACACTTTCATTACCCAATCTCAGAAGAAGGAAGTGTTGCTGAGTGATTAATGTGAATTATATGAATTAATTACTTCTGAGTTTGGAACCCACCGTATTTCTGGATCAGTTTTCTGCAGCCTTTTTCTAACTTTCACCACAATACTGTCAGTGAGACCACAGAAAAACCCCGGATTGAAGGCTATTTCCTTATAATAAGAACTCTAACAGCAGGGCCACTGTGTAGACCAGAAGCTCACCACAGGTTTCCAGTGTAGACAGTGGAGCCCTTGAGAGTTTGTTGCACTCTGATACTACAGTCTGTTCTAATGCTATTATCTAAGGACTGTGCCTTTTGAATTCTCTCTTTGGGGCTTCTCTGTCCTATTCTCAATTCACTTTCCATGGCCCAATTTCCATTTATTTTTCCCTTATATAAAAAATTCCTCCTTATCCTAGAGTCTTTGTGCATTTTCCTAATTTCTTGTTTTAGCTCTTTCTTATTTGAGAATATAATTAAATTATTCAGAGCATTGGTCTCTTTTCCTGGGATGTATTGTTTGATTTGTTTCTATATTCAGACAAATTCTTAGCACAGATATTTTCCCCATTTTCATACTATGAAATCCCGGACTAGAGTATTAATTTGCTTAGACATATCTGTCTTTCTTTTTAAATCAAAGGCTGCTCCCTTTCAATAGCCACTTTTCCTAAATCAGATATATAAACAAGTGGTAGTGTTACCTTTCTCTCAGTGAAACTGCTTATTGAAACTCCATAAATACCATTAAACAATAGTGGGCAACTTCAATGCTAGGCGTATTCACAATTGCTATCTCACTTAACCCTCCTTACCAACTCTCTAAATTAATTATATTCTCTCTAGCAAGGGTCAATAAAACTTGAGCCCAGACAGGTCACATAATTTATCAAGTTTACATAACTAGTAACTGGCAACTGGCATAGCTGGGATTTAAGCTCTGGATTCCTAAATGTAAGACTACTACTCATTTTTTTCTTACCATTCTTTCCATATTCTGTCAAACATCAAAACATCAAAAGTAGAGCAAGGACGTAGAAGTTCAGGTCCTACTTGACTCTTCAAGCTTTGTGGTTTTATGTTAATTTCTCCATGGCTCTGCCTTTTCACCCATAAAATTATTTCCCACTTAACTGGGATATTTTTTAAATTAGTGAAATTTAACTTTGAAATAAACATGGAAATAAATTCTACTATTGTGCCTTTAGCCTAAAAAGATTCAGCGTAACTCTAA
This sequence comes from Solenodon paradoxus, assembly GCA_004363575.1. Classification (NCBI taxonomy): domain Eukaryota; kingdom Metazoa; phylum Chordata; class Mammalia; order Eulipotyphla; family Solenodontidae; genus Solenodon; species Solenodon paradoxus. Next base: position 1,567,255 of record RJWH01000097.1, read on the forward strand.
TGAGAATTAATCAATAAATATTAAGGAGAATTTCATGTATCATATTTTTCTCTGGGAGCCTCTATAGGATACTGAAAGTGAATTTACCCTAGGTAAGAAATTATATACAGCCTCTTAAAAATAATGTGATTAGTAGACGCAAGTGTCTGGTACAGAGGGGTTAAATATTTCAAAATAAATTGTATATTTATCATCTAATCATTAGGTTAGAGTATGTTGTCATTGACAGTGGGGAATATTTTGTTTTCAGGAACAAAAGAATCTCATTTATGTAACTCTATATAAAAACCATGGGAAAAGGAAGAAATGCAAGTGGTAAAGTCTTTGGTCAGAATGGGAAGAAATGATACCGCCATCTGCCTTACCCTTTGCAGGGGAAACTCTGGAAAACTTTGAAGTGATGTATGTCAAAGAAGGGAAAATAGCAGTAGTAGTTGGCCTGGAAATAAATGAAAATCTCTTTGATATATAGTCATATGACAGGGGTCAACTGTGTTAATCCCAATATCCTTGTATCAGCATAACATTTGTGGTCACCACTGGGTTTTAAGTGCTCTAACATGAGCTTGCAGGGTTAGATATGCTCTTTTAGGAGAATGGAAACCACTAGACCAGATATGTAACCTAATGGTTTGCTTATCCAGGTGAATCACACGTGTACACATCTAGGAATTTTCTGGCATTTGCTCTAGAGGTATGTGTCAGATTATCCCTGTGCTCTCTGGAATGTTGGACAACCCAGAACGGAACATAGGTATATTGCAAATTTATTCATCAGATTCTAGAAGTAACTTAGATGATTAGCATAACTATTTTGTCATATTGAATGTTCACTGCCTTTTTTCTGGTAACTGAAATGGAAGAGAGAGGGGGTGGGGAGAGAGGGAGAGGGAAAGAGGGAGAGGGGGAGAGAAAGGGGGAGAGGGAGAGAAAGAGAGATGAGAGAGAAGGTAGGGAAAGCAAGAGATAAGGAGGGAAGAATTTTAAATAATTTTATGATTATAATTTAAGTGATTTACCATTGACCTGACTGAAATGTGACTGCCAATCATGTGACTAGACTCCTTGTTCACATATTTTTAAATTAATCCTTAAATTACTATATATAGCTATGATATGTCTGTATATATATTTTAAATACATACATTCAATGACAGGCTATTCAGATGGCACGTATAATGACACTTGGACTTAATGGATTCACGTTGTAAGAATAGATTCATATCATGGCTCTAAGATTTGTTTATAATAGGTTTTGTTGAGAGTTTTTACTCATTTATCTTTGAAAAGGGATTGCTAATTACACATACTTTACAGATTTGGGGGAAGTTCACTGTGATCACTGTGACTTGTAATATGTAAATCCCCATTCAGTCATAACTACAATTGACATTGACAAAAATTAAGTAAACTTTTTCAAAAACAGCCCAACACTAGAGGACAATCGAATAATAATTAATGTGAAAGTCTGGCTATGAATTCTATAAAAATAAGCTGTGGTTTTCATGCACTTCTGTGTTATACCAGCTTCTAAAGAGGCATGTTCTTCCTGCCCACAAAGACGAGTTGACACTAATTTATAGGCCATATCAGACTTTAATCTTTCCTCTGTTATTTATTGCATATATTGCTTTACATACTTTTAGCGCCTAAAATAAACATGTCAGAAATCCAGTAATACTTCCTTGCCTAAAGTTATTTTTCATAAAATGTCTCCAGTAGAGTTCAGCATATAGCTGTCATGTCTATGATACAAATAGTATCTAAAATTGAGCCTTTCAGAACCATGATTGTGCTTCACTGATTACAGCAACCTTTCCTATTTTTAGCAAGGAAAATTCATGCTTCATGGCAAAGGATTCAGGGCCAGACACAGGAACAGGGAGGCAAAGTTAAAACTCTAAGTAAGGTCTGCTTTCTGCTTGCTCCATAGAATCTGATTTGTAAGAACTATTTCTTCTTGATTTTTTTAGAGTAACAAAGGTCAAATCAACTTTAAAGGATACAAAACAAAAGGTCTTATTTAAGTTTTTTCCACAAATGTGCTTCAATATGTATTAGGTCCAAGAGCTCCTCATGGGTAAAAAAAAAAAAAAAGCTGCAGAGCATTCTGTTTTCAAATACAGAACCTACACTCTAATCCTTTTCAGGGACTTATACAAGTAAGGTATTTTTAAAGCTCTGAAAAAAATCATACAATCAAGAAAATTATTTAGCTTTATTTTATTAGCATTTCCTAAGTTCATTTTACCACAGAATGCTTTTATTGCTTAACATTTACTCTGATCATAATTTGAGAATCTCTGTTACTGAAAGAGCATACATAAAATATAAAAATGAAAAATAATGACCTTGGAAGTAAGCATGCCGGAAACATAGTGTAAAGAATTTCATAGTAGAGCTAAGGCACAGGAATAAAGAGATTCCGATCTAAGACATTCCAATTTTTAGAAATTTTGTAAATAAAATATCTACAGATTAAAGAATAATTCCATCGGGGGAACAGCACATGCTTATACACATGTGTACATAAACAATCTAGACTAGAAATTTCAGTCAGAATGATCTCTGATAATTAGATCCTTAGTTACTGGCAGAGAAGGGTATACCGCTTCACAAAGATGACATGTGGGGTTCACTTCATATCCAATCATTTACTGACATTTTACTGACTTATGGAGCTTAGTGCAGAATGGCATTATTACTTTCAGTCTGCTTTGCCACTTCCCAGTTAACAAGTGATTGAAAATATATATTGTGCTAAGTGTGTGAGTGCATATTTGGCTACCTACCTACCTAGTTTGCTCTCCTCCCTGCTCAGATATCTTGATCCTCTCTTATCATCCAGTTCTGTATTCCTCATCCAGGAGGAATTAAAGAAGAACCTTTCCAAGATTATGGGCAATCAGTATTGAATAAAATATGGTCGTGATTCTGCCCAAACAAGTAATGTTCAGCTACTCCAAATTATTTCTTAGACAAATAAAATGATTCCCTACTTGAGATCACAATTCTTGTTACTGAATCTTTATTCTGTGGCTTGGGCCTGAAACTATTCTTGCTAGCAGAAATATGCTAGTGTCTCTACAAGTGTAGCAAAAGTATTCACAAGAACTGGAATGAAAGCTTAGGTTCTAGAACTAGAGATAATGTCAAGGCAGTCCTAGCTAGAAGGCTAGTTTGGTTCTTATCCACTAAAGTAGTGACCTAGGCAATCTTTGAATCTTGTTTGTATCTAAGCCCACAGATGTGGGTACTGGAGAATGTGTGAAGATAGAGGATTCAAAGGCCAGGGGCACCTAGCTCTCCCCATGACTACTTCCATATGCTGCTAACCTAAAAACTTTTGCTTGCTTACAACTGCAAATCCAAGTCTAGAGCAGCAAAGTGGAGTCAAAAATAAGTGGATGAATCAGATAATTCAGGTCTCTTAAACTATCATATAAACTGACATTGGCCAGAAAATTGGACAACAAAGGTGTCAGGATTTTGTCTTGAGTTATCCTGCATTTCTAGGACAGACTTCTTCTTTTCCTGAGTATCTTATCTGATCAGTAATTTCCATACTACTGCCATCTCTGTCATCAACAAACAGCATTAATTTGTAATTTGTGATATTGTAATTTGTTATTGTGGTATTAGTCCTACACGAAGCCATTTCAAAGATATAATTCTTGTCCAAAACAATGGAACATAAGACTGCAGATTTCCAACCAAAATGAAATGGAGAGGTGATTTGGCCTGTTTCTTTTCAAATGAGACCCTAAGTTATGTGTCTGAGCTTATTTTTATATCAGGATTAGTAAGAATCTATCTACAATCCATTTTTGTTCTTGTCACATTTCACAACAATTCATCCATATTTTAAAATTAATTCAACATTCTATATTCATTAAATTTTATGTCTATAAAATTCCTTTGGAACATTCTAATTTTGTCTTTTAAAGAAATTTTTGGCAAAATTCTAGTCATAAAAACATAAATTTATGTGTAAAGGAAAAAAGAAATTGTTGAATTTTTGAAATATTTGAGTAGGACACTTGACTATAAAATATAAAAAGAGAATGGAATCAGTAGTACTGGTGATCAATTTGCCACACTTTTTATCTGCTCCTACTTACTGAATATTGTATTATGCTGAGGGTAACACCTCGACTCCTTCCTGTGAACATGTTCTGTTGAAAGTGCTACCAAAAAAGGGATAATGTTCCAAAGAAAACCAAAGTTTATGTGAAAACTTTAACCTACTTATAATTTTAGTTGTTCACATTTAGTTTGTGAAAGAGCAATAACTTCATACTTTTTTTTCTGTAGTTCAATCCCTCTTTGAGTCATACCATGCTTAGTCCTGATTTGGTAAACTAGAATTTCAATTCCCTTTCTTTGATAATTACAGGGACTTCTATTGTTCTTTAGCCATAATCATTGACCCTGAACCCCAGACCAATGACTAAGGCGCTGAATATCTAGTTGATGCCTACAACTTACTGTCTTTATATACTGCCTGCTTTTTCAAACATCCTTTACAATCATGTTCTACACACTACAAGCACTACTTTCAAACTTGCCTTCTGTAGGATGGCTTTCTTTCCAGTCACACAGGTACTCCTTATTGCTGAATTCTCACATGCCTAGAGTCTGATTTTTTCCTTCTCCTGTATTTAGGACTTACGTCATCATCACCTGATTCGGTCTCTATAGTCTTTGAGTCCTGGCCATGCTTTTCTTAAGCTCATTATTTTGCTAAAAAAAAATAATAATCACCTTTACAAAATTAATAAGCAGTGAAAAAAATTATTTGAGATGGAAGAGAATTCATGGAGATAGTAATTTTAGAAAAGTATGATGAAGAGTGAAATAATTGATTCTTCATTGTTACGTTCTTTCAGCAAAGAGGATATTAAATATGCTTTGTCAGTCAATATGGCAGGCACTGAATATTCACTATTGAATAAGATGGAATTCCTGCTGCTTGCATTCTAGTTTAAACCGCATACTTTCTATTTAATAAAGCTGGGTCAGTTTGGAGAAGTCATTTTGTAGCTTAAGATTTTCTTTATCTCTTTTTTAAAATAAGGAATTTAAATTAGTTTGTGCCAAATATTTTATTCATCATTATATTCTAAGAAAAATAGCCCTTTTGCAATCAGAATAAATAGCTAAACTGTAGATCCTTCCATATATGCTTTACCAATTAGCCAAAAACAGCCTCAGTTGGTTCTTATAAAACAGTTATTCCTTCCTGAACATGGGTATAAAAGGAAAGATTCTTCAGTAGTTATAAGCACCAGTAAACCAAAGAAAAGAACATGCTTTTAATTTGACCTGTAAATTCATCTTTATAAGAACTTTGAAGTGTTAAGTAAGAAATTTAATAGATTATGTAAGTCATGAAGTTAAGAAATAAATGATGATTGATTCCAATTTCATGTGATCTTTCTTTTTTCTGTAAGCTAAGGATCACAATTTGAAGACATGAATGCTCTTCCATTCATCTGTATCCATAGTCCTATACATTGGGCCCTTCAAAGATCTGTTTAAATTTTATATTTACAGAATAGCTTTGTAAATATTGGTTCCTACTTAGTACATAATAATGAAAAAGTTTTTCTATAGCCTATCAAAAACTACTTCCAAATATCCAACTCAAGTAGAAATAGAAACAGAAACTTTCCTGTCAAATCAATGATATTTATACCAGAGGGCAGAGAGGCAGGTTGACAATTGATGAGTTACTTATAGTCTAATTTGAGTCTTGCACACTCTTACAATTATCTGGCAAATGGGCACATGAGTTCAGGAAGAGCTTAAACTGTCATAGAGGAGTCAGCTTGGGTTTTAAAATGGTGGGTTCAGCATATTCAATAGAAATGTGAAATAGGCAGCTAGATTTTTATAGACAACAGAGGAGATCTGAACTAAAGATCCATATCCAGGAGTCATCTGTTTTCAGAGCTTTTGAAGACACTCCTAACACCTTATATTAACTGCACTGAAAGACTAGGGAATTGACCATGAGATTGTAAATGATTAGAAAGAAACAGATAAAACTCTAAGCTCTCAAGAGACTGAGTGGAATCAGTAGGGCAGAGAGCAGCAGGAATGCACTTAGGTAACTGGCAGTGGGTGTTGAGCATTCTGGTTAAGAAAGAGGACAGGCACAAGTGACAGGGTTCCAAATGCAACAAAGATGACAAACTTTAAAAATGCTGAGGCAGTCCATAGAGAATACTGTCTTCACAAATATAACACATAATTTTCAGAATGTGAGACAGATTTACACAGGAAAAGACTAATTTAATTTGAGGGATTCTTGTATTGTTTTTTTTTTTTTTTTAATTAGGCCTGGTCTGCTTAAATAAATTGTTAATTATAATTACTTGTGTTATTGTCCACATAATGGCCCAAATTCCAGAAACTACAAACTCCGTAAAATCTCTAGTCCTAGCATGGTGTCTAGAAGCAAGGACTTGTTTCAATGAATGAATAAATAAGTGAGTGAGTGGCTCAGTTTCTTACTGAATTTAGAGATAAATGTTAAGTTTCCTGCTGAATTTATGTATAAGGTAACATTATACGAAACCTGGGTATTTGAAGGTGTCAGGATCCTATTGTTCTTGGTTTGAATTTGAATCTATTCTGCTGAAGGTATTTTCAATGAATAGATGTTAATGAGTCAGTATTTTAGATCTTTCCACTTAAAAAAAATTTCCTGTTCTATTTGACTTCCGATCTTAGAAATATTTTAATAATAAAAGGAAAAAGGTGGCATAAGTAATGGTTAATTATTTTTGCTCCCACGTGAAACATTCTATTCATGGTTTAATTTCATTTGAATATTATTCTGCATTGCTTTTGCCATAGCAATATCTTATTTTAATCCTGAAAGTATTAAGCCACAATTTAAATGAAATAATACTTAATCACTCCAAATATTCTTTTGTCACTTTTCAATGAAAGTCACTGTGACACAAAATTTTTAAATAGCTTCAAAGCCCAAGGTACCCAGGGAAACTCTTATATGGTCTCTCTGGAGATTCTTTCAGAGATATCCTCCCTTTAGGATTGGAAAAAAAGCTGGGTAGTTTGGAGGTTTTGTTTACTTTTTAGGTTTTCTGCTACATGATTTGCTTTTGATACTATGATACTTTTAGGTAGTTTCCCCTTTCCTTTATTGATCAAATGTGGTTTAGATATAATATATTTGCCTAAGGGAGTTTTGCACGCACATTTTGCTGTTTCAAGGCATTTCCCATACCCAGTATATATTCACAAAAATAAATCACAGAAAGACAGCTTTATAGCTTTGTTTTCTCTAACTGCCTAATTGATTCTCTTGTCTTTGCTGTGTTTTTGCTTCCTTTCATACTTTCTGTTCTTATCTAGGGTAACTTAAGGTTAGCTGCAAATTGTCATTATCCCCCACTGAAAGGTGGACTTTTATTTCTTTTCTGTTTGCATCTGGTTGATCTTGTAGCAATAGAGTGTGATGGGGCGCACCTAGTGGCCTCAAGGTGTATTTCACCCTGGGAGTAGTACCATGCACATCCCAAGGTCCCAGGTTCAAGAATCAAGGCCAGGAAGAACAACCAAAGTGAACATGAAAAGTAAGTAAACCCTTCTTCCTCCTCTTTCTTCCTGCCTACCTGTCTCCTAGCCTTCATTCCTGCCTGCATCTTTCCTTTAAAACAAGCAACAACAAAAAGCCACAATAGAGTGTGACAGAAGTAACCCTGCCAGTTCTAACCCTTTTGTTTAGAGGGTAGCAGACTCTACTCCCTCTGTCCTGAAATATTGACTTCTGGGACGCTTCATCTCAGTATTCAGGTCTCATACTGCGAAAAGCTCATGGGAAGCCATATGTAAGTAATTCAGTTGAGAGCCTCAGATGAGCCCCAATCTAAGAGTAGCATTGACTTCCAGCAACATAAGTAAGAAATCTCAGACATTATATTCAATGGAATCTAAGATGACTCCATTCCTAGTCAGCCAACATCATGTAGAGCAGAAGAAACACCTAGCTGAGCCCAGGTACCCCACAGAACCATGAAAAATAATAAAATGGTGGTTGTTTTAAGTCCCTGAGCTCTGGGTTAGTGTTTTACAGTATAACTAAAACACTACCTCCCAGGAAAGACCTCATCTTTCTTTATTTTCCTCTTTATAGTCCTCCTTTTAAAAACATTCTCTTTAGGATTCTTTTTCTAGCCCCATATAAGGATCCTATTAAACTCCCACCAAACTGAGTGTGTCCGGGAAAGGAATATCTGTAATTTTTGGCAATATTTTTTGTTCAAGATGCTAAATTTCTGAGTAACCATTTTCAAAACAAATAAGTTTAATAAGTAGCAAAAACTATTCCTTCTGTATTTTGGAAATTATCAAGGATAAAATCATGTAAATAGTACAATTGTTGTAGCTGTAGTCAGAGTTGCATTGTTAAAGACCATGCTTATGTGAATTCCATCACTTAAATGTGAATTCCATTTGAGAATTTAACTTTTTCTTCTAGTGAAGCACATCTTTCAGAGATCATTTTCTCAGTATACCTGTCTCTCAGTCTTCCCGCAGCATTTGATTACTGTTTGATTCTTTAGTCTTTTCAGCTTCCTCTTAACCCCTGATTTTAACCATTTCCACAAGTTCCTCTGAGTATCTCTTCCTCTAAATATATACTAATATCAGTCAAATTGGACCTTGCTTTGCTCCCAAATCAATCAGGTCTTTATCCAAATTTGCATTTCGATACAATTCCCTTCTTCATGTTTAAAACAGACCTTTCACCAAATTTCTGTTTTAAATTTTTTTAACTTTATTTATTTAGAGGAAGAAAACAAGAAAAGTGAACAGGCAGACAGGCAGGTGGGAAGAGAAGGAGGAAGAAGCACTCGTACATCCATAGATGATGGTTATTAATATTGATTGTTTCCCCCAGTCCTGGACTTTATGTGGACTACGACAGAGCTGCAGACGTAACCACTGAGGCAGCAGGGTACATCTAATTTCTTTAAATGGACACAGCTCAGTGATACAAAGTCACATTGGGTTCAATGAGAAGTCTCAATAAATATTTACCCTTTATTTTTTATTTCCTCTCATCACCTTACTCACCTACTCCTTTTTTCTCTTTTGTCTAATTCCCTTTTTTCTCTACCATGATTCTCATTCAATGGAGCCCCAAGGTTGAAAAACCATTTGGAATTTGCTGTCTCAAGCCTCACATTGCACACTGCCTAGCCCTCCTACTCAGTTTGCCCCTGTCTCTTGCCTGGAGCTCCAGGAAGCAGCATCAAGACACGGCAGGTAGGCCCAGGCCTGTGGGCATTGGCTGCTGGGTTCACTTTTAAGACCCATCTCAAGCGCGTCATTTTCCCTAAGACTCCCTAGTCAACATGAATTTCTTTGATTTGAATCCTCACAGTTTGGTGTTTATCTTTTATGGAAGCTATCAATATTTACTGTGATTAGAGGGAATATATAAATATGACTCATTTTCCTACTAATTACTAACCTTAAAAGGCAGACTGTGTGCCCTTGTGGATCACATAATAAGCACCCACTCTTTCTTGTCCTTATTATTTTGTCACATCATTTTTTATTTATATTATAATTATCACTGACCAATTCTTTAAAAACACCTCACATAAACTATAATTTAGCCATTATCCTCAAACCATCCTAATTAAGAAAGTTGATTATAGAAGCCTTTTTAACCAAGAAATATTAGAGAATACTGACCTTTATATCATATCTAATCACGAAAGATTTGATCCGATGAGAAAGTAGGCTGATTGGGAACTAATTTTGTGATCTAGGTCCTCTCTTTGAGTTCATATTTTGTGTGCTTGAATTCTCCTCTTGTGAAGACATGTTTTGATTTAATACAGAGAAGCCATTGTTTTCTCTGTCTTGTCTCCCTAATTTATGTCGCTTTATAACTTTCATGAAAGCTTTCAAGGTCACCACCAATCAAACCTATCATTTGGATAAAAATTCATTGCTTTATCAGGCCATTTTATCTGTTACATCATTTACTTGGCATGACCTCAGTGTCTTACTAAAGCTATTTCTGTTGAAATGAAAACAAAGGTATTTTTAATCTAAACTAATTAAAAATATAAACTTAAATATGTAAATAAAAATACAGAATTTTAGAAAGCAAAGGAGTTTCTATGTTTTGTGGGTTTTTTTCCTCATTTTGTCAGTAGAGGATGAAATCTTCATTTTGTCAGCAGAGGATAAAATCTTATGGGAACAATAGCGTATATATCATATGAGTACTCATAGTACCCAGCACCAAGCTTTGTAGACAAGAGAGTCAACAAATGCTTTATAGTCTGATTATATGAGATGGGTCCAAACAGTGGCAAAGATGAATAGATCTATCATGGTTAGAGATGGACAATGTGAGAGCCTGTGTGATTTTCAGCTTGACATGTTTATTTAACAGTTTATTTTTTAAGGCTTGATTTTGGGAAAGAAGTTCGGTCTGAAAATACCAATATTAAAGTCACTAATGTGAAAATGGTGTTTAAAGACAGGGAGTGGGCAAAAATGTCCAGGAAAACCAATAGTATGAGAAAAGAGATAGTGAAGGAAATAACCTTACTTAGTATAAGTCTGAATGCTTTAGTAGAGAAATAAAATAGACGTACATTTAATACACAATATAATTCATCCAGGACTAAAGAAGTAGTGAATACTAAATAGTGAATATACCCATCCTCCTAATCTATAGCAGAAATAGCTCTTGGTTTATCTATGGTAACAAAACTGAACACAGCTAGCAGGAAAGGAAGCTAGGAGTAAGTATGGGATGTTTGTTGAGTGAGTGAATGGATGAATAAATAAATAAATGAGAAAATGTTACATGTTATTTCTGGAATTCAGAGACCTAATGGTCAAACCTGTTTGTCAAAACTTTCTTGACCATTTCTCAACTGAATTGGAGAATCCTTCCTTTTCTTTACTTGTTTTCTATCCTATCCAGTTGCTAACTACAGCTATGAAAGTTATGTCAAGATTCCAAGAGATGTAACAAAAAGATATCCCTGACCCATTTCTTCTCACACTCTGTTACTGAATCCCTGCCATACTGAGCATGAGTATATAATGAGGATCCCTTTTCTCATCTTAACTTTTCGTTGTCTTCTCTGAGCCCAGATTTCTTCCTTCTGACTCTATCAAATAAAAGATACTGTCAAAGCTGTAGTTTCCTACAACCCAGTCTAAAATGTGCCTTCCATAGACTTATAGTCATTGAGATACTCTGATAAAAGTGAAAGGTATTTTATAAACTCTTCAATTAATTCATTCCAGTTAATAGAATTTTTTAGATTCTACATTTTTGAGATATTTAGTAGGAAGCTGGAGGCTGTCTGGTGCAGAGGTTGAAGAAGGAGGATTCAGGTAAGTTTCTTACACAAAGCTTTCTCCTCTTTATGAATTTTTTTATATTTATATATATATTTTTAATTCCTGTATTTTCGGTGCCTGTTAAGGTATTGTTGGATGGCTAAGCAATGACTCTCCACACTTCACTCTTCTTTAAGGTCAGGCCCTCCACACAGATTTACCCTCCATATGACTTTATACTCATAGAAGGTGTCAAGATCTCCTGCCTCAAGACTATGGGTCCTGATTAGTCCAAGCCAATAGTATCATCATCACCCTACTTCCCTTGTCAGTCATTGTATTAAGAAGAGTTATGGTACCCAGTTCTGGAGAATGAGATAAGATGGTAAATGAGCTGTGACTTTTGAAAACCGAGTTTAATTTTAAAGAGAAATACAGAAAGAAATACTTATTGTTTTCTGCCTTTTGATATTGTTTGGTGAAGATATAGATACTTTTCTTGTAAATTTCATTTAAGTAACATTGCATAATTACATAGTGCAGATTTAAGGGGTTTGTCATACTAAATCAATGCCTGTATATACTGCATTAAACTCACAGCTAACAGTTTAGTTCATTCTTTCACTTTATTTTTGATTTATTTTATTAATTTACCTACCTCCTCCACCTTCCCCTTCTGGTAACCACTAAATTTACCTTATAGATTAATGATAACTTTGCATTATAACATTATGTCAGTTTCAGGTGTGCATCATTGTAAATCAACGTCTGTCAGTACTACATTGACCTCATCACTAAGACAGATTGTTGAAATTGCTGCAGTTAAGACCATGGAAAGTTCTGAAGAAGGGCAAAGTGAGCTTTTTAGGATAAAACAACTAGAAGGTATATAAATAACCTGGCCTACCTCAGGACTTCTTACTATGTGACATTATAAATTTGTTTTATTTATATGAATCTGAAGTTAGGTTTTTATTACATGTCCCCCAAAGCTTATCACCTCTTATAGAAGGTCCTACTAGTATTATGGAGTCAGGTGATATTCAAGGAGCAAACACCGGCTTCTAACCAGCTAGTGTGTGAAAGACACTACTCTGGGATTTCTTTCAGGGTGAAGAAACCTGAGGAAATAAACCAAAGGAAGTTAATTGCAGCCCAAAGTGATCAGTTTCTATTGTCAAATTAAAAGAAAATAGTAATCAGGTGAAAAAAATATCACAACTTGACTCTTCTAAAACATGTAAAGATTTGGGATCAGAATAGCCTATTTTTAAGATACACAAAAAATTTGTTAAATGTCTCTATTTCTGTGACCTCCACATTATCCATATAAATGTCAGTTATTCCCCCAAATCTCTTTCTCTCCCAATTTTAACTCCTAATCTACTGTCACTCACAGCTGCAGACTAACTTCCTCCCAGCACTTCCTTTTCTTCCCCCTCCTCCTGTCTTTCGCCTTCATTCTTTCTTCCTTGCATCAGAACAAACATATTTAGTCTATTTTAGAGGTAAATTCCCCATTGTGCCTCCTCTGGAGTCCATTGCTCTGTTTTATTGTTGTGATTATGAGGTATAAAACCCCAGGAACTTATACGGTAAAGTCAGATTTCAACTAGGGATCAAGAACACAAACCTGTGAACTCTCACACCTCATACATTATTATTTTTTTGTTCTCAAAAATTCACAGATCCAGAAACTACAGGACATATGACCTGATTTCTTCAAAAATTAAGTTGCAAGGGAAGGGGTTAGGAAGGAGAAAGAGATAACCTGGGAACTTGGAGAAAGACTGAAGAAACATAGCAACCAATCATAATACGCAAAACTTATTTTGATTGTTTCTACTGTCCTCCCTGCCTCCCCCAGCCTGAATCACACTCATTTAGATGCCATTTATGAGGTAATTTTAAATTAGAATGCTGACTAGATAGTTGATGACACAAAAAATGTTAATTTTATTTGTAAAAATATTATTGTGGTTATGTTGCTTTAAAGACTAGTTAACTTAGAGATATATTTACTAAAACATTTACAGATCCAGTTGTATGGCCAGATATTTGCTTCAAAATAATATGGGAAGGGTAGAAATGGCTACAAATTGATTATTGTTGAAACTAGGGAATGGGTACATAAATATTTCTGTCTTTTTCAGTTTATGTTTGAATTTCCCTATAATGAAATATGGATAGATGATGATAATGTAGAGGTATAGATAGATAGGTAGATAGATAGATGAGAGAGAGAGAGAGAGAGAGAGAGAGAGAATGCACCATTGGTAGGTGACTTGGTGATGTATGTTTGGTCAAGTCTTGGAAGAATAGTACTAGAAATTATAGTTTCTTGAGCCTAAATGGTATTATGCACATCAATGGTCTACTTGCATAGTTCCTTGAAGATATTTATAATCTGCATTCCAGGCCACTACATGGCACTTGCATTGATTCTGAAGGGCAGCATGACCTTTCCATATTTGCTCAACACCTAACTACCCACTTTGTATATCCATACAGAAAAATTCCCTAACTCTAACCTTTGCTGACACATCTTGAAACAGGATGGTAAAGCAAGCCCAAGTCATTAGATAAATTTATGGTATTTTTCTTTTAGTCATTAATGCTACCTGTCAAGTGTTAAAGGAGTTTTGTAAATCTGCCTTTTCTGTCTTCCATTTAGTGTGGTCCATACGTAAAAAGGAGGTCTAAGACCAAATTCTGTTTAAACATCTCATTTGAAGTTGTCTCAGGAAATTATTTTTAATTCATTATGACTTATTATTCTATCAAAGATTATAGCATCTTCAAAATATTCACTCAGTTTTATTAATCTAAATTTTTATGTTCATTTCAAATGGTTTAAATGCAATTCTCTTTTATATTTCATTTCCATTTATATAATACAGTTCCAGTTTCTAGCTCTGTGCCACTGAGTATGGACTTCAATTACTGAAACTTTAATAATCCAAACTCAAAATATCTATGTATTCCTATAACTTGGAGTCCCCTTTGTACAACTTTCTTTACCTGAAAAAAAATGTAATTCCTTACTTAATTATTTAGCTTTGTGATTCTTTGGAGCCTATGAGAAATTCACCCTGTAGTCAACATGTTCAAAATTAGGAGATCTAATCAAGATCTCAAATCTTATAGAACAGGGAATCCCTAAAGAAGATTTATAATGTAGCAGGGGAACTGGTAAGGGTCAAAAAACAGCAGTGACTTTTAAAAATATCCTCTCTCATGCTCTTCTCACTATAATATATGTCCACCTTCTTTTGCTCAGCATTGCATCACAAAATTCATCCATGTTATTTAATGCAGTAATAGTAACTAATTTCCATTGCTCATTGGCAAAGGTTAGCAAATAGTTTTCTTGAAACACAGCCATGCTCATTGACTCTCTTGCTTACATATTATCTGGGGTTATTTTCTCCCTACTTGAGCAGACTTGTAATGGAGACCTACGAAGTATTTCAAACTTAAAGTAATTACTATTGAGTCTTTTATAGAAATGGTTTGCTGAACCTTGCTAAGTGATATTCTATCTTATGAAGACAGCATATTTTATCCATCCTGTTGATGATGATCAGTGTGTTGTTTACAATGTCAAGCTACTGTGGATAATTCTGTTATAATAGGTATTCTTATCCATAAATTTGATATGCATTTGTATGCATTGATATTTGGTATATAGGTAGGAATAGATTTCTTGGGTAATTATCTGTTTATGTTCATCTGATAGTTATTGCCAGTTCTCCAAACTGGTTGTACCAATTTTCATTCCTACCAGTTATCTGAAATTTTCATTGTTCTACATTGTAACACATATTAGTTTTTCTTTTCCTTAGTCATTCTCATTGATTTAGTAGTATTATCATATTCTGATTATAATTCACTTTTTGGGTCATGATTAATAAGGGTCTTACATATTGTTAGCCATCTGGACATTTCTTCTGTGAAATGCCTATTTAGGTAAACCACTTGCTTGTTTTTATATTAGTTGTCTGTTTTTTCTTACCTATTTGTAGACATTCCTTATTTTAGATACTAATTTTTTTTAATACTACCTGCCTTGCAAATAACTTCTCCCACCCTGGGACTAAAGCTATTCATATGAATTGTTTTATGAAGCACAGAGGTCCCTAATTTTTATGTTGTTCAATTAATTACCTTTTTATTTATGATTAATACATTTCTGTGTCCACATAGGAAATGTTTGCTTGTACAAAGTCAAAGATATTCTACAGTATCTACTTCTAGAAGCTTTATTGTTTTACCTTTTACACTTTGAGATTATAGATCTGATTAGAATTAGATAGCATATAGTGGAGGCCATAATTTTTTTCAAGATGAAAGTGAAATATCTTAGGTGGGATCATTTGTCTTTTCCTTCCTTGTTTAATACCTCACTTCGCTTCTATGTTCCAGAAATTCTCTGAATGTGAGTCTTAGGAGGAAGCAGAATCAATCTCCTACTATAAAATTCAGAGGCCGGTTCATTGCTTTGAAAATTTCTGAGGTAGTTACTATTCAATGTGTGTTCGGGGTCAATAAATAGAATATACCTGTCTTGGAGTTGGAGGTGGGATTGACTGACATAAAGGAGCAGAGGAATTAATTCTATTGCAAAAGCAGCAGCAGCATCTGGTACTCAGAGGTAGGACTGGCAGTGTAGCCATGGTGACAGCCAGTGCCCAGTGCCAGTCAGCACATGCTGGCTGCAGGCTCCTGCTTTCATGTCTTGTGACAGTGTCCCCTTTTCCTTTTTTGATTCTGGCTGCCTTGTCACCTTTTATACTTGCCCACTTTCTCATTCATTAACTTTGAAAAGTTCTTCAAGTAACCAATATGTTGAATAAATTATTTTTTTTTTAGCGGAATTCAGCCAAAGTTCACCTCCGTAATTAAAAATTATGACTTTAGAGAAAATGTTGCAGGAGTGACTAGAGTGCAGAATTTCCAGGAAATCTGGAGTGTCAGGAACATCATTCTTAAGGAATTGGAAACTGGTAGCCCATGACTTACTATGACAAAACAGCCAATAAAATTATCCCTCGAGTTCCCTTAGAATGAAATACTCACCCAAGGCAAGATTTGGGAGACCTGTGTCACTCACTGATTGTCAATGAAGGGCAGGAGGTGGTGAATTCCTCTAGGCAAGGTAAAGACTAGAGCTTTTAACGGCAGTTGAAAAAAACAAATGAGACATTCAAAGCCCAAATTCTGGTCTCAAGGAACAGACAGGCATGTTCAGCACTGGCAAACGACCACCTTCTCTATCACAGCACTATGGACTGGAGCTGTGTTGCTTGGAACGTGGGTATCCGCTGGCAGTGGCTGTTGCAGCTGCGTCCCCACTAAGTGTCACTTGAAAGGCAGTGGATAAAGCAAATCTTATCAGTAAGCAAACCTGGGACAGTTGAGAACATTGTCCACGTTACCTAAAACAAGAGTTAACCCAGCATTAAGATCTACGCCAGTCTTCAGAGAACTAATAGCTTGATTCAGCTTTGGGAAGGAAAACGAGAGAGAGAATTCGTGGAAAACAATTTTGGCAAAAACCAATGTAGTGTATGTATAGACGTGGTGCATGTGGATAATTTCGCTCCATGAATTCTTCCCAGTTTGTCACTCCAGAAAAGGTGTTTCATAATCAGGAGGAAAGGTGATTTACACTGAGTTCTTCCCCAGAGTCCCCAGTATGTGCTCAGTGGGCTCATGCAGAAGGCGACAGAGTAGCTCTATCAGCTGTCTGTAACTGTGGGACAAACCTCCCTGGAACATCGTCACTCAAAGCTAAGGAGTGGGGGAGACCCGGAAGACTTATAACATGAACATTTGCTGTGTTATTTCAGGGTCCTTCTTTCCGGGTCTCTACTCCAGTCAGAAGTTTCCAGGTCTGTTTAACTATTTAAGGTTCAGGCAAAGTTTTACAACTTTTATGGGGGCTAACTGCCCTCAACCTCCCAATTGCTCATTCTTGGATTACTTTAATTGCACAGTTTGAGTCATTTCTTTGAGGGTGACCCATTTACTTTGTCCCTAGGAATTCCATGTCCTATTAACCATTTTCACAACTTTCTGAACATCAGACACCACCTGGTAGCAATTTCAACTTTTGTCACTCATTGAACTATGTCTACCAGACACAATAATAGCTAGTAGCTAAGTGCTGCTACCGAGCTCGTTTCAAGGGTCTTTGCCTCCCCAGTGCACTTTTTGCCATTAGCCTTCACCTCCAGAGGATGGCCGCCGATGATCTTAGACTCAGGCTCTTGCTCCCCTCATTTGGATGTCCTTGATTGCTTTGGTCAATGGTATACCTTCTGGACTTTGGGACTTCTCATCTTGCATGGCATATTCATAGTATTTTAACTCTACCACATCCACAGCTCTGAGCCTTTTAATCATTTTTTATACTATGTCTTTGAAATTCTGGCATTTGTACTTCATAGGTGGTCAATGACAGAACTGGTTGTCATCATTTCCCCACATCCTTGCTAGGCTGTTCAATCATGTATCCCAAAAGAGTCATCCCAAATAAATTAAATCCTTCATTCAGACCTTATGTTTTGACCAATATGGTCAAGCATTCCCATAACCCAGGGCCATGTATACTCTTTCCTGGTCCCAAGGTCATATATTAGCAGATTCTGTAGCAACTTGGAGGGGTAGTAGTTTTCCTTCCTTACCAGAGTCAGCGTGTCCAGGAATTTATTCTGGGTTCTGGTGTTATCTGGGGTTATGCTGAGGTTATGTTGCAACTCAACACTAGCTATTACCTAGTGGACAATAGGGAGTTGAAGGCATATCCTACAGACATGTGGAGATGCACATTTTCTTTGTAGGGAGAAGACCTATATAAAAATGTCCAAATGAAATAGGGTACCTAGTATTCAATAGGGGGAAATAAACCTATTTGAAGGACCAGAGAATTTAAGGAGATCTGGAAGTCAGGAATTTTAGAGCATCAACTCATCCCAAGGTATAAGGGGTGGGGGTTTTTGGGTTTTTTTGTTGTTGTAGTTTTCACCCAGGGCCCTTATCTTGATATAGCAAACCTGCCCTGGAAGAATTCGGTCCTTTTTAGAGTTCAATTACTTTTTAGGTCAGGTCAGGTCCTTAGTTTCTCTGTCCTACTGCTACAGTAGGACAGGAGATGAAAGCCTCCTTTATACTACCAAAGAGACCTTCAAATGTGGCTTTCAGACGTGGATTAATCATTCTCAGCTTTTTGTTTTGCTATTCCAAAATATCAGTCAAGCTTAGCCAGTCACTCAATTCTATCTTCTTTGAAGTTAATATTGTAGTAGTTCCCTCTTGTCTGTGGGGATGTGTTCCAAGACCTCCAGTGACTGTTTGAAACCACAGACAGTCTCCATCCCAATATATACTATTTTTCCTTTACATCCATACAATGATAAAGTTTAATTTATAAACTAGACTCTGCACAAGACTGATAGAAATAGTAATAAAATAGAGCAATTAAGACAATATCTCCTAGTAAAAGTGTGAATGTGGTCTCTGCAGGTAACTGGACAGGCAGTGAAACCAGAGGTGAAAGTCTTAGCAATTATACTATTATCTTGTCTCTGTACTCTGAGATCACCAGTAATGGGATCCTGGTTACCTACCATACAGCTGTTGATCTAATTCCAACTCTCAACTCTGTATGTGCTCTCTTAGGTCATTCCCAACACTTACCTCTCAGATTGGTTCCTTGGTTCTGAGACAGATAAGCATACAGGAAGTTTGCCAGGAAGTGTTCTTTGACTCAACACCGGTGGAAGGGAACAGAAATGAAGCAAGAAGAATCTTGCAGAGGGAAAAGTTGAAAGATTTTATAAATGACTGAAGTAAAACCTATGAGAAGTCCTAAAGATGGGACAACCCTTCACAATTGTTCCAAATTGGAGAAAAGAAAATGGGTCACCACCTAAAGTCCCTGTTGTGAGGCAGCATTCTTCCATTGAGGTCGTTTCCAAAGAGGACTGACAGCTAATGGCTGTGAACATCAATACTACCCAAACTAAATGAATACATTTCTTATCCTGACCAAAGCTTCCACCAGAAGGCATTCACTTCATAGTGGAAATAAGGAAGACTATAAATGGAACAGAGTGATCTTTTTTGAGCAACAGCAGTACTACTAAGACTTTTGGGAAAAAAATCATGGAAGACTAGGGCAATCCATAGGACAGGACTGTTTCAAGATCATTTGAATGAGTTATATGTGAGTTTTCTTGATGATGCCATTTACTCAGGTTACTGACATTTTGCTGTACAAAGGTATTTTCATAGTAGAAGCACACAGGAGTGGCAATTATCCTGGTCTTAATGTGTTCATGGGAAATTTCAAATTCTAAATTTTAGATAGGCGAAATGAAGAGGAAACCATTTTAGGCAGAGGTACAGCAGTGACAGAAGCCTGACATAAAGCAATATGTTACCTTCTTTATGTCTTTGTGTCTAAATGCACTGTAAGGCACTTGAGACTAAGATTTTTGGCATTGGAAATAAAGGTTTGAGGGTAAAGGCTACAAATGTTGTCCCCCTGTCACCATGACAAATGAATCAGGAAATATTAAGTGTCTTACACTGTGTATCTCTTGAAGGATGACAGTTGTCAGTATAAAAGGATGTGATCTCAATGAAGGAATTTTCAATAGACCAGGGATGTATTTGATGACATACAGTATTTTCAACCGTGACTTTAAACCATTTATAATCACTTGTTTTGTTTACGTTCAGCATTTTTAGCACATTGGCATCTAACACCAAAAAATCTCAGGTTGGAGGAAAAAAGTGCTACGTCCCTTTTTATGTGCTTGACCCCTGGTATTTCAGCTGAAGATATGGGTGTCATTGACCTATACTCCTATCTTCAGTCCATTTTTTCTTTTAGTTTTGTATATTGTCTTTTCTCATCAGGAGGCAGGATATTGAACTCTTTCCCACTAATCATCCTATTGCTAACTAATGTGTCTGCTCAGATTCACAGGAGTGCTCAAGCTGGTCACAGCAGTGACGCAATGGCTTTCTGTGAATAACTCCAGGCTCCCTGGAAAGGCATTGCATGACCTTACATGCCATCTGCCAAGCCATCTGCATCTCACTCTGGATCCTAAATAAAAGCAATTGTCCCTGCTAAGCTATACATGTAATTCATTCAACAAATACTCATTGAGTGTCTACTATGTGAAAGACAACTCTGTAATGCGCTGTGGGTAAAAAAAATTCTACAGAGGAGAGCATTATGAGCAACTAACTACAGTGTCATATGTGATAAAGAGATTTGCAGGCAAATTCTAAGAGAACAATATGCACATTTAGAAGAACATGCATATGAGTTTTTCTTTATGTTAAAGTGTCCATGCCAACAAGAACTTAACCTACCATATATAAAAGTAGAAACAGTGATAGTGAAGGCTATTTTAAATTATCTTTAGTCAGCTAATTATTGTGGTCATCAAGTGAATGAAGGTGGCACTGCTTTCAGCCTGTGAAGCATTATCTATTACTCATCCTTGGTTGAGCAGAAACCCAGGGAGAAAAAGATAGATTAGCTTGGTAGGTGAAAGTGGGGGAATTTAAGATCAGCAATACTTCTTGTTACACTGATATTATTGCACATTTTTCCTATTCCTATGTTTTAGACTTACTTATGTTGGAAAGTATGTAAAAATGGAAGTATGCTCTTGCTATTTCCCTATTATATAAATTATGTTTTCATGTAATATTTATATAGTTATACATTTATGGAACATGCCTATGATGTGCTGTATACTGGCCTGTATTACAGAGTTAATGTCATTTAGTTCCTTGCAGTTACTCTTGGTTGTACTTATTAATATCCCCATGCATGTGAATAAACTGAGGCTCAGAGAGACTTCATAATGCAGCAGTCGGGGATTCAGCACTCAGCTGGATAACAGATTCAAAAGGTACAATTTCTGAAAGTGGAAACAGGGGTAAGAAAAAATCTATTGGGTGGTGCAGTACATAGAAAGGATATGCAATAATGACCACTTCCAGGGTCCACTCTAAACCTGGACCCAGAAAGAAACCGGGAGAGGTGGATACTACTAGAGTCACATGAAGGCTTGAGAGAAGAAAGGCCATTGTTCAAAAATGGGCACTTCTGAAAATGTTTAGGCGTAGCCAGAATGGTAGGGGCGCCTTCATGGGAGATGCCACACTTTTCAACCTTATTTCTTCCCAATGTCTCTTTTAGGCAAGCGAAACCAATTTGTTTAAACACAGAAACAGAAATTTGGAACTTGCTAGAGATCAGTTCAGAAGTGGGATTTAAGCCAAAACTTAAGATTTTTTAACTTCAGGATTTGGATCCCTGTTTCCCATGGCTTAGAGGCACCTCTGTCCTAGTGAACTGGTGTTTTAATTTTGTATTCCTAAAACTCCCAGTACGGGAGACTGAAACAAGATAAAAAGTTAAGGATTCAAATAAACCAAGGAGAAGGCCAATAATACAGAATGCTGACATACTGTAAGAAAACTAGTTTTCTTTTTAACAGGGGAGGAAAATATCTAAGTTGTCTCATTCTATCTCTCAATTTTAATGAAAAAGTATACATTAATATAGGCATTAATCTATGCATTATATTTCAACCGTACTGTGAATAGGAAGAAATTATTAAAAATTATATTTAATGTTGGGAAACTTCATTTTACTCCCTATTTATATTTTTAAAAAGAGTATTTAACTTTCAATTAGTTAGCTTTGCAAAGTAAGATATTTTCCCCTTAAAGAAAAATTTTCTCTGTTTTTCTATGTGGTGTATACTGTGTCCTAAAACATCAATAATATGGGTGTAATTGACACAAACTCTAGTTGGTGTGTACAAGAACCATGATGCTGTTTCAACAGTACTGATAATTTCTAAAGAATATTTATGCAGTCTTCTATTTCACTCTGTTGATTTAGAGTTATCCTTAAGGCTCAATCATCCAAAGTGCTTCTGAGAAAGCCACAAAGTATTTTTTTAAACACCAAAATGTTTCTTTCCTCTGTATAGTGAGATTACATTTTTTTTTAATTTTCCTTTTTTTGCTTGTTTCCAGTTTCTAAAAATTTTGGTTATTTTTTATTGCAGTAACATTTATTTTACACATTAAAATAAAACTCTTACATATAGTTTCCCCACATGTGCATTTTCCCCATCCCTCTGATGTATGTCAACACACTCTGCCCTCCACCACATCACCAAGTGTTCTTCACCACTGTCCAGTGGGTTCTGCCACCACTTACCATACCCCAACCACTACCCCCAATCCCATTCCCTATTGGTAACGTCGGATCTATCATAAGTGTCTAAGGGTTGATTTTGATTCATCTGTGCCTTTGTTTTGTCTGTTTACATCCCACCTATGAGTGAGGTCATGTGTTATCTTTCTTCATTTGTCTTATTTCATTGAGCATAATCCCCTCTAGATCCATCCACATTGATTCAAATGACAGGGTTTCATCTCTTCAAAGAGCTGTGTAGTATTCCATTGTGTATATACACCACATCTGTATCTATTCATCTGACATTGGGCACTTAGGTAGTTTCCAGTTCTTAGCTATTGTGAATAGGGCTGAAGTGAACATGGGGGTGCATAAATCTATGCAAATTAGTGTTTTTGTATCTTTTGGGTAAATACCCAGAAGTGAGATGGCAAGATCATGTGGGATTTCTGTCTTCAATTTTTTGAGGAATCTCCACACTTTTCCATAAGGGTTGAATCATTTGCACTCCACTGTGTAAAAGTGTTATCTTTTCTCCACGTCCTTTCCAATACTTTTTGTTTCCAGACTTTTGGGTAATAGTCTCTCAGGTATTATAGGATATCACATTGTTGTTTTGATTTGCATTTCCCTGATAGTTAATGAGGAGGAACATCTTTTCGTGTGCCTGTTGACCATCTGTATATCCTTTTCATAAAAATATTTCTCCAGTTACTCGTCACTTTTTTTGATTGGATTGCCTATTTTTCTGTTACTGAGTTTTATATGTTCTTTGTATATTTTAGATATTAAGCCCTTGTCAGAAATATGAAATGCAAATATTTTCTCCCAGTTATTACGTTGTCTTTTTGTTTTGGTGATGTTTTCTTTCTCTGTGAAGAAGCTTTTAGTTTGTTATACCCCCAGTTGTTTATTTTTCTTTTTGTTTCCACTGATGCTGAAGTTGAGTCTCCAAAGGCCTCTGTAAGCCTTATGTC
This sequence comes from Solenodon paradoxus, assembly GCA_004363575.1. NCBI lineage: Eukaryota > Metazoa > Chordata > Mammalia > Eulipotyphla > Solenodontidae > Solenodon > Solenodon paradoxus. Next base: position 1,590,832 of record RJWH01000097.1, read on the forward strand.
ATGGAATGTCTTTCCTATGTTATCTTCTAAGATTTTTATGGTTTCTGGTTTATGTCCAAGTCTCTAGTCCATACGAGTTAATTTTAGTGAATGGTGTTAGAGAGTAATCTAGCTTCATTCTTTTGCATGTGGTTGTCTAGTTATCCCAACACCATTTATTAAAAAGACTTTTCTTTCTCCATTGTATGCTTTTGGCTCCTTTGTTATAAGTTAACTGTGACTGGATCAGATTCCAGTGATTCAGTTCTATTCCACTGTTCCATACCTCTGTTATTATTCTAGTACCATACTATTTTGATCACTATCGCTTTGTAGTATAGCTAAGTGCCTTGGAGTGTAAGTTCTCCAGATTTGGTCTTTTTTTTTTTTTCATATTGCTTTGGCTTTTGGGGATCTTTTGTTGTTCCATACAAATCTTAAGATTTCTTGTTCCATTTCCTGGAAATAATCCCATGAGATTTTAATGGGGATTGCATTAAATCTGTATATTGCTTTAGATAAGATGATGATTTTAATGATGTTGATACTTCCCAACTATCGACAGGGGATGTCTTTCCAACTCTTGGTATCCTCCTCTATTTCTTTTAAGAAGAACTTGTGGTTTTCATTGTATATGTCTTTCAGTCCTTCGATAAGTGTATCCCAAGACATTTGATTCTTTTTTACTTCTCTTTTAAGCAATGTGTTTTCTTGATTCTTTTTCTTCTAGCATGTTGTTTGTATATAAGAATGTGACATATTTTCGTCATTGACTTTGTAGCCTGCCATTTTACTGTATTCATTGATAAGTTCTAGTTGCTTATACATACACATACATATATACATATATATATATATAATCATGTTGTATGTAAAAAATGATATAGTTTTACTTCCTCTTTTCCATTTTGGGTTAATTTTATTTATTTACTTGTCTAATTGCTCTAGCTAAGACCTCCAATATGATGATAAATAGCAGTGGTGAGAGTGGACAGCCTTGCTTGTTCCTGAACATAGAGGTAATGCTTTTAATGTTTCACCATTGACTATGATTTTGGTTGTGAGTTTTTCATATATGGTCTTTATTATGTTGAGGTACGTACCTTCTATCCCCATTTTATGCAGGGTTTTTCATAAATGGATGTTGAAAACTGTCAAAAACTTTTTTGGTGTCTATTGATATGACCATATGTTTTTTCCCCTTGCTCTTGTCGATATGGTGCATTACATTAATGGATTTACATATGTTGAACTAGCCTTGCATCCCTGGGATAAATCCCACTTGGTCATGATGGACAATCTTTTTGATGCATCGTTGGATGCAGCTTGCTAATATTTTGCTGAGAATTTTTGCATTTATGTTCATTAGAGATATTGGACTGTAATTTTCTTTCTTGGTGATGTCTCTATAAGCTTTTTATATCAGTGTGATATTACTCTCATTGCAAGTATTTAGGAGTGTTCTGTGTTCTTTAATATTTTGGATAGTTTGAGAAGAATCAATATTAATTCTTCTGTAAGATTTGATAAAACTCATTAGAAAAGTCATCTGATCCTGGGCTTTTATTTTTAGGGAGACTTTTGACTGCCTCTTCAGTTTCTTTGTTGTGATCTATTCATGTTTTCCAATTCTACCGGTTTAGTTTTGGTAGATTATATTTTTCTATAACTCTGTCCATGTCCTCAAGGTTGTTTATTTTGTTGGCATAGAGCTATTCATAGTAGTCTCTTAGGATGTTTTATAATTCTATGGTATCTGTTTTAACTTCTCTCCTTTCATTTATGATTCTAGTTATGAGAATTATCCTTTTTTTCTTTGTGAGTGTAGCCAAAGGTTTGCCAATTTTCTTCATTTTTTCAAAGAATTAACTTTGGTTTCATTCATCTTCTGGATTATCTTTTGTTTTCCATTTCATTTATTTCTGCTTGCATTTTGATTATTTCCTTTCTTCTACTGATTTTTGGCTCTAATTGTTCTTTCTCTAGTTTTTTTTTCATGGAGGATTTGTTGCTTATTTGAGATTTTTCTTGTTTCTTGATATAGGTCTGAATTGCAATGAACTTCCCTCTTAGTACTGCTTTTGCTACATTCCATAGATTCTGATAGCTTGTATCTTCATTCTCATTTGTCTCTAAGTATCTTTTTAGTTCCTCTTTGATTTCCTCTTTTACGCTAGAGTCATTTAGAAGTATATTGTTCTGTTTCTAATTAATTTGGGATTGTCCATCTTTCTTTTTGTGGATGATTTCTAGTTTTAAGCCATTGTGGTCAGAGAAGTGCTTGGTATGATTTCAATCTTTGTAAATTTATTGATACATATTTTTTGTCTTAACATATAAGCTATCCTTGAGAATGTTCCATGCACACTTGAGAGGAAAATGAAATATGTAGTCATTGGATGAAGTGTTTGACATTACCTATTAGACCTAACTGTTCTGAATGGTCATTTAAAGCTGCTGTTTCCCTGTTAATTTTCTGCCTGAGTGATATGTCTATTGCTGTAAGTGGGTGTTGAAGTCTCCTGCTATTACTGTGTTGCTGTCAATGACTCTCATCAGTTCTGATAATACTTGCTTAACACATTTTGGTTATTTCATGCTCATGCATTAATAAGGTTTAGGTCTTCTTGCTGGATTGACTCTTTAATCATTATGTAATGTCCATCTCTGTCTTTTGTTACGCTTTTTAGTTGGAAGTCTGTTTAATCTGAAATAAGCATGGATGTTCCTGCCTTTTGTGTTTTCTATTTGATGGCAAGATTGTCTTCCAATTATTGACTTAGAGTCTTTGTTTATCTTTTGAATGAAAGTTAATTTCCTGAACGAGCTATGGTATTCTTCATTTCTTGGTTATCTTGCTTCATTTCTTCTCTTTCTTTTTTGATGTTCTCTTTTTCTTCCTCTATTGCTTTCTTGATTCCCATGAGTAGGTTTATCACTGTTACCCTAAAGTTACCGTCAGGTAGTTTGTATATGTCTGTTGTGTTCAGATTTTCCCCTGGGTTTTTTATTGGATCCATCATTTTGCATATATTTCCCTGTTTCTTTGCTCTGTTTTGCATTCTGTTTATATTTCCATGAATTAGGTTTCCCTGCAGTGATGGCCTTGTATAAGGTATTGACTTGTACCAAGTAACCCTGGATGTTGATCTGAAAACTGGGATTTCTTGAGTTTTTTGGTGTCACCACCAGTTGGATTTGTTGAGGTTCTTCTTTGACTCCTCTATTGCTGCATATGAGTTCAGCTTATGAAGTTGGAGTTTGTATGGGAGATATGGAATCTTCCCCCAGCATCTCATCTCCATACTGTCATGAGCACCTTGCTGTTAGCCTACAATCAGCAATCAGACTGCAATTCCTCCACTCTTGAGATGACAATAATAGTTAGCTGATGGTTTATCCCTCTGGAAGATTCTCTTCTTCCTTTAAGCCTAAGGGTAGGATTTCCAGTGGGCAGGTCCTATGGTTCCAGGGCAATATGGTGGGAGGGGGATACCCCTGGCTACTTTGCAGTTATGACAACTCATGGTGCAAATTTCTTGCCAGGACTTCAGTTCTGATAACTGGGGCACTGATCCTCCTTCCACCCTACACCCAGACCCTCTCCCCTGGCTCCATGTCCTACTCCTGCTGGGTGGGCTCTGCTGCTTTTGTGAATCCTGAGAGAACTAATCCTTCCCACAGTTCCACCCCCTTCACTGAAGCCTTAATCCTGAGCCCTGAATCTGTGGCGTAGCTTTGAACCCTGATGTTTTCACTTACCGTTTCTGGTCATGATTGCTGCTGTGGCTCTTTAGCCTCTGTACCTGTTTTCCCTCAGTGTTTATTTCTAGAAAATAAGTGAATTCCTAGTTGCTCTGGGGGAAGGATGTGAGTCTTGCTCCTACCAGGTTGCCATCTTGACTGGAAGTTCTCAAAGAATTTTTTTAAACAAATTTTTCCAACATCATTCTGTTTTTACTAATGTTTATTAACTCCTACTATAGTATTTGAATTACATAGCACATCCCGATGGAATAGCAGTTTGTGCCTTCAGCCACTGCAATCCACATACATGTCAAGGACCCAGGTTCGCATCCTGGCACTGGGGAGAACAACCAAGATGAACAAATAAACAAAGTACATCTTCCTCCTCTCTCTTCCTGCCTGCCTGCTTTTGCTTGCCTTCATTACTGTCTTCACCTTTCCTTTAAAAAATTGCACTTCTGAGGAATGCAAGACCATAGGGAATGGAAGAATTCTCTGAAAGAAACAAATACCCTACCTTCTCTACTCTCTCTGCTACCATTTTCTCATCTCTTGTAGATACCTCCCACTGACAAAATCCACCAAGTAACAGAAGGAAAGTGTGGTGCACTCTCAAAAGTTCAGCACTGACAGGGTAAGCATCCTGAGGGGGAGGTTGGGGCAAACAGAAAATAACTAACACACATAACTTGCCCAGAGTCACACAGCAGTGGAAGTCAGTGCCAACAGATTCTACACAGGTATGTTCTACTTCAAAGATGTGATTTCTACCATGACACATCATCTTCTCAAAAGATATTAATAGCTATTTCAGAAATCACACATATTTAAAACTAGATTTAAAAAAAAAATCCTTCATAGAATAAAAAGTAGTTTGTCTTATCAACAAAAGGATTTCTATGACTCAGAGACATTCAAAAGATTACCTTGGTATGTACTGAGATCCTTTCATGAAAATATTCAAATCTAGTAGATAATAAATATTTTGTGAATTGCTCTATGAATGAATGACCGCTTCTCAGGGCTCTTAGAGAAGAAAATTCCTATACTTGTGAGATTTTTTTTAATTCAATGAGCTCTGAACTTACCTTCTAAAGCTTAAGATTCTACGATTCCATAAAAATCCAATATGCTCCTCAGGTCTATAAGTTAATAATGAGGGTTATCCTAAGGAATTAGTTGTATACGCTATTTAAGCAATCACATGACTAGAAATCTTACATTGTCAAGGGGGAAGAATTACAAAGCATCATGTCTCAGGAATGCTTCAGCTGTTGTCAACAAAAAGAAATTGAGGAGAAATGTTTAAACAGTAAGAGGAGAGTGTAAAGCAGTTGTCAGTGCTGATGTCTTTACACTTCTCCAGGGGCTCTTGCTCATGGCTGTATATTAGCTGCTGCAGCAAAATCATCAGTTTTCATGATAAAGCCCTGAAGAAGGAGGAGGTGGCAAAACAGAGGCTTTCCCGGGAGTCTTACTCACAGCAGAATTCAGGTTCTATTTCATAACAACCCAGATGTGGTCATGACAGAGGGTTGAAAATGAGACCTGGTTCAACCACCCAAAAGCATCTGTGGTAACTTCCATTGCAATATCAGTTGTAAAAGGGTCCTCCAGCAGTAGAAGTTAGCAACTAATGATAGACAGCAGACTTCTCACGGGTTCTAGTTCAGTACCTTGTAGGCGTGTTGCATTCTGTTACATGTCCATTAGAGCTTAGAGTTCAGGGAATCTTAGCCCACAACCTGCTGGATAAGGTATTGCCATGGCTGGTACATTTCTCTGAATTTGAGGGCAGCATTTACTTCTCCAGTTGTATGAAATGAAATTAATTAAATTAAGAATCTCTGAATTGGGAGAAATTATTAACTTATTTTAGCCTCAAACCCATAGAGATTTCCGACATTTCCAACAAGGGTTTTATTCAGCATCTGCTTTAAGGGTTCTGGCAACAAGGAACTTTCTAATTCACAAGGCTGTATCACTACCTTGTTGAAACATACCTAAAAAACTATATTTTGAACAGAAGATGGCAGTCTCTTAAATTCTAATTATTGACCCTAATTTTTTCTAGAGTTAAGTTAGGCTAAATCCCTATTTCACTTGACATTCCGTAAGTATTTGAAGTCATCTTTCATGTCCCCACTTTGATCACTTTCTCTTGTTTTCAAACCATTTATCATTTAGGAATGCTTATCCTACTAAAATACAGTTGATTCTATCCTTAAATTAAAAATGAAAACAGTTCTAACATCCAAGATCAAGAACATGCTATAGGTGGTACAAGAATATAGGCTCATTTTTCTTGTTTATATTATTTATTATTTCGAGACTCAAGATTATATTAGATCTATATGAAATTCTGGTTAGTTAGTATAAGATAAATTACAGAACTGTGATTCTTGACACCTTCCTTAAGTTGAGTCACCCATTTAATTATTTCATTCCTGCTATGAAATTTACTTCCAGACTTTTTTTTTCATCTTCAGGCTCTTTATATAATCATCTTCCACAATGTCTGTCCTTATTTATAGGATCAAACGTCTTTTCATATGTCTTGTTGAAAACCATTACAGTATAATCATAAAATTCCTTTTTGAGTAGGTATTTTTGATAAATGAGAGAACAAAGTAGAAAATTTCAGTGAAACAATATAAAATCCATTAAACTATAATAATTCTAGGAATTCTTAAAGGTGGCTAATTAGAATCTGTCAAAATGTCTATATAGTTTTTCAACAACAAAACTGGTACTTGTAGTAGGAAAAATTAAGGTAATTATCCTGAAATTTTTCTCTATTTCACCAAAAGTATATATCTAAGCAGAGATAAAAGAATTTTAACTCATTGGAATGTAGCCAGTATGGTTATAAGTGAGAAATGAAGACAAAAGGACCTCTGAGATAGCTATAGAAAATGACTATTTGGGTACGCCCTGGTGGAGCAGTGGTTGGGTAAGTCGCCCCCCAAAAGGATAAGCCACATACCCCCGGGTTTGAGTCCTGAGTCTGGGGAGGAAACAACCAATGTAAACAACTAAATAAAATAAAATAAAGATGCTTCTTCTTCCTTTCTCTTCCTACCTGCCTGCCTACTCACCTTTCTTTAAAAAAAAGAAAAGAAAAGAAAAAGTGATTACTTGATGATCACAGTATGCAGGGAATATTAGAGGAAATGAATAGAGAGAAAGAATAAACAAATTAATTGTCAACATTTTAGGGAAGTTTTGTGGTTAAGTGTCTTCTCCCAAATTGCTTTTGAAATGTACAGGTAGGAGGTACTTGAGCAAACATTGGCAAATGGCCAGGCTATTCTGGGCATTATGAACAAACTAAATGTACTTAAATTCATGAGACCAGATGGTAGCTACCTGAAATTTTTAAATTATCCCAAGGAGGAAATTGTTGAATTGTTAGCCAAAATGAAAAAACCTTTCTTCATAAATACAGTGATACTAACAAATGAGAGTTTGCCAAGACCATGAACATGAAAAGAGACAAACCCCCCATCCAAGTCCCCCACCCCAAGCCGAAGTCTGTGGAAACTAAACTATGGCTAGAAAATCATTGTCAAAAGCTGACTCACTTCACTGCATACATTAACACTTCGAACCTAAAACAACACAACTTCTAAAGAGGAAATCATCCTGGCCCCATGAGTACATGGAGAGAATAAAGGAAACAAATCCACTCACTCAACAAAGGTTTGCTGAGCCCCTGCTAGGTACCAGGTGCAAGGGAAAAAAATGTACATTTCAAAATATGCCCAAATTCGGAAACTTCTATTTAATATCTGGAGAAAGAAATTAAAGCAAACTGACATATAGTGCATAAATTGTCATGGATTTTCAGGATTTTTGTTTGTATCTCTATCATAGATAGCTATGCCTCAGAGAATCAGGATGCATTATTCTGTGTGCCTGCCTTTCACTTAACTATAGTCAGGATGGAGCCTACTGAAAATTGAACAACAAGGCAAGTATACCCAAGGACTGAAAGTATAAACATTAAGAAAAGTTAGGAGCAGAAGGCTTTGTGAGAAAAAAGAAAAAGACCTACAGAACAGTGGAAGAATATTACCAAAGATCAGCATCCAATTTAAAGGGGTTGTGTGTAGGGTAGACAAAGGAATCAGGTGGCTTCTAAGAGGAGAGGAGCCTAGCTTCTATCCTCTGTTTGCCCACATACACTGGAGATGTTTCTGAGGTGTTGGCATTATTTACTTTCACAAACTGCCAGCTACAAAGTCACAAGGAAGATTTCTAGAAACTTCTAGAGTCTAGAATGCTAATATATGTAAAACAAGCCAAGGATATGAGGAACTATAATGTCACAAGAGAGTCTAATGAGAAAGACACGTACTGACACATTGTAAGTTCATTTATTTCTGAGAACGAGGGTCAGCTGCACACACAAAGAGCAATGGTATTCCAGCTGACCTGCCTGTCCTGCTCACTGAGCATTGACACTCAAGCAGAACACACACAGGGAATAACACGTGACCAATACACACATGACTTGGTGAGGAAGCTCCTGTTGGACTAAAGGGATCAATCAGATAGGGAAATGATTGCCTCCTTCATGTTCCCTTTGCTGTAAATTGTTGAGGATTTTTAAGTAACCACATGTTTTAATCTTGTGGATTACCTGAAATAATGAGATGGGATCTAGAAGTTGCTTAAAACTGGGACTTGGGGATCTGCTATAGTTTGAGGGGGGAGGAGGGATGGAGGAAAGGAGGGAGAGAGAGTAAATACAGAGGGACCTTTGATAGTTATTTGAACACCATTGGAATGATTCTGAATTAAAATCACAATTTTTCTTCATATTTTTAGCCACAAATTCTAAAGTTTATCTTACATATTCACTCTATTGAAATATTGATGCAGTTTTCTGGTAGCAATTAGTTGAAGCTGGTCACTTTGTGGTAATTAATGAACTGTTCTTTTTTGTTACATGCACTTTATTGTGTTAAACTTCAATACAAATTTGACTTTAAAAGATGTCGATGGCATTTAATTAACATATACTCATTTACAGCTAGTCTTTGACAAAGCTTTGACTTTTTTTTCAAATTGAATATCTCTAAGAAAGAATATCTATTTCTATCTTGAATTGCACAAATTAGATGTGTTGGAATAGTTTATTTTTTATTTCAATATGTTTACTTGATTCAGTACCTAAGAAAAAAATGTTGACTTCTACTTCTAAGACTTTCCCAGATGCCAAACTCTGTCATCTTTTTCCCAGCTGACACACTAGGATGGACAAAGCCATCCACCCATAGACATAGCAAGTCTCCTGCTGAGGGCCTTAATGCCTTTAGGCACAAAACGTTTGCTTTTTAAAAAAATCAGAAAAATAAAGCATGTTTGGTGGGAGAAAGCTATTTAAAATATAATGCCAGCATACTTGCATTTTTTTCTGATTTGAAAATATAGCTTGTATTATTTTGTATAGAGAAAGGGACCCACAAATGCAAAAGATTGCCATACCTACAAACTTACCATGTTGGTTCTGGGGAGGAAATGAAGTAAACAGACCAAACCTATTATTATCTACAAGCAAGTTGTGGTCTTGGAGGAACGAAATCTACTGGGTCTTCTTCAAATTAGGTCACACACCAACTTAGCCTGTACTGGCTATTTTTCTTTTATATAATTGTAAACCAGGCTGTCTTTTTAGATGGAAAATTTCAGTAAAGAGCTTCACTTCTACATAGTTAAAACCTTTCAGGACTTTTCAGAGCCAAAAATTGAAGTTTTCCTGATACTGCAACAGTAAAAGAATGTTCAGAAAATTCATTAACCATATTCTCTTTTTGATTTATTTATTATTTTTCCCTTTTTCTACAGTCTTACCTACACTTTTCCCATCAGTAAAATATAATATATTTGAGTTAATATAAATGCGAAATTAATATATATGGCATTTTCAGAGGTTATCCATATGTATATATGGTAACTGTTGCAATGACCTGAACAAGAGTACCACATAAAAAGAAAGCACATGCGCAAATTCCAACAGAATGTCAAATTGAAGCATAAATCGCAGGCATACTTAACAGATTCTTCACTGTATATTCCCTCAACCTTAGTTCAAAAAATATGAATTAATGCTTTCTGTGTGCCAGAAGTTCTAATTAACTCCATAGCAATGGGAAGTTTTCAGTATGTTTCATTTCCTTCACCAAAAACCTGCTAAAATTAGGACCCGATCAAAAGTTCCAGGTGATTGCCCTCAATAGAAAGTAGAGATGGCTATTTTGAGGCAACAGAAAATTGCTCAGTAATTGACAAATTAACAAGACATTCCATAGAATGATTTACTCACTGTGGACAATTTTGAGTAATCTAAAATAATCATTAAATTGCTTTAAGTTAGTAGACAGTAACTGAGAGTATTAGAAAATTGGGTGTCTGTCTGGTTAACATTACTATAAGGATTTGAAATAAAATGAAAAATCTAGGGCATAATTCTGTTATAAAATAGGCTCCAATAGCTGACTAATGATGTTTAATATACAATTACTTAGAGTTGCGTCTCTTAAAATTGAATTATAATTATAGAATAAAAAAATTCCTCTATAATGTAGGCATTCCCTTCTTATTTTTAAATACGGAATGCCTGTTTTTACATTAATTTTAATTTTGACACTGAAATTTACAATTGTGCAAATGCACTTTAAATATCTCTACATGATTTTTCCAGATATGTCAATATCTTCAAACAGAATCCCAGAGGAGTCCATAGTCCCACCAAACCAAACATGAAATATACACTAATATCTATATCTATTTCACAATTACTGTTTACTCTCCCTAAAGTCATTTTTATGATCTTAAACTTGTATTAGTCTTTGAAAATGCTGACTGGCTTTCCCCAGATTCCCAGAGCATCTTCTGAATTTGGTTACATCTCTTTGCCTAGTGGGACCAGTTTGAATTCTGCGAATCAAATATTAATTAAAATAAATTAGATTTTTTATGTTGTTAGTTGAATAGCTTTAATTATTCATGTTCAGTAAAGAACTGAACTGAGGAAAAACTGATAAAGATGATAGATACTTTTCTTGAACAAAGCAGAAATATAAGGAGGAGTCAGGGAGAAGTCAGAAATAGGCAAACTAAAAATGTCTAGTTAATTTCACTCTGGATTAAACAAACAGGCTTTTAAAGTGGGGCTTAGTTTTAGATGCCTCTTTCTCCTAAATCAGTGGTAGAGCAGAATGAGTT